>WFKH01011581.1:68418689-68451755 GCA_016163765.1 Magallana hongkongensis | reverse complement strand
TGATGTTTAGCAAGCTTTACCTCTATATTGTATGATGTTTAGCAAGCTTTACCTCTATATTGTATGATGTACTGGCTGTCAGTCCAGTTAAGATTGACGAAAGCTCTTGAGTATGCTCCACCATTTTGTCATCTACAATGAAATAAGATAAACCATTACAACATTCTACTAGCTGGTACAAAGGCTAGGCTTGAGAAATTTTATAAGGACAAACTCATGATCCTACCTAAATAGATATAGTATCCCTTCAGTGTTCCATTCACTTCTTCTGGGGGGTCCCAGCCTATTTTCAGCTGCGTAATTGTACAGCCTAGAACACGTAAATTGATGGGTGCCGTGGGAACTGAAAATACAGCATACCTCAAAATAAATAAACATAAATGTGTGTAATGACATCTGCATTTCAATAATGATGATGACGTTGACTTATTATTAAATTTTCTAATTGGCTGAATATAAATTTGTTTACATATATATAATATCAAGATAGTTTCAAAATTTAACTTAATTTAAAATGACCAGCAGCGAACACAATTAATAAAAGTGTGTAAGCTAATGATAATGTTCATGTTTTCTAACTTTTAAGAAGTCAAATTTTGTGCAAATTTTTTTAATTTAAAGATAACAACATTTTGATGTTTAGGGTTGAGGACACTGCTGCTAGCCTATTTATAGTGTTTAGATACTGACCATTCTCCTCTGTGACTATGGTAACACCTTCACTGAATGGACTCTCATCACCCTCGGTAAATGCCCGAAGTTTATATGTGTATTGGGAACAGGGAAGGAGGCCAAAGATCTGACAAGTCAGGTCTTTACCTGTGTACACACATTTATTGTTGGCTGAAAAAAAAAAATCATATCATATACTGTTATTATCAAAGGTTGTATGGATTCTGGAAAGAGACTAAAGGAATATTGCTATGGATCTGTATAAGGCACGCACTACCTCCATTTATAACCAGAAGACAAAGAAGATAGAATAACCTGCTCATGTTGTAATGTTCTATTCTTGCACAAAAGCATGTAAATAGTTTACAGTGAGTTTCACAGTGGCTTTAATGTTATGGGAGTGGTGCTTTGTACAGGTGTATCAATAAATGCACAGGTTTATTAGTAGATAATACATAATTTCAGGTGTAATTCAATATAGAAATATCCAAATATTCATTGTTTAAAGCTGAACTTTTTCTCACGAATAGCAGTCGAAGCATTCTGTATAACAAGTATAAACTAGTCTATTCCAGTTCCAGAACTTACAATCAAACAGCTGATATCTGACCGTGAATCCACTCTTCGTCGGCACAGCTTCCCATGATGCTTTGATGGAGTTGTGACCAATCACTGAAAATACAGACACAATGTATAGGGCCAAGTATTATTTCACTGACCAACTTTTGAATGATTCACAAATATAAACACAACAACATGGAGAATTCTGCCATCAGTTTGTGGCTTACCTTCGATAGTTGGCGGGGAAGGCTTGTCTAATCTCTTTAGAATTTCTAATGTTATGGTAGCTTCTTCTTTCAGATCGCTGTTTAAATTTGGCCCTTTATCTACAGCCTATGACAAGTAAAATAGGATAGTAGAAAAGAGTTGTCACATGTACATAATCAGTTAATTTATTTGCCAGCAAAGTTTGCAGTTATATTTTCAAGATACAACTATTAGTTTTCACAATCTAAAATCATAATGGAAAATGAGGAAATAAGTGGATGTATAGCAGATAAAAATTGTTTACCAAAAGGGCAGGTATAATTTTTATTACCAGTGGGGTGCGTATAACTTGTTAACCTGTATAGAAGGTTTAACTTGTTTACCTTACAGATCGTATAACTTGTTTACCTGAAGGGCAGGTATAACTTGAGGATGGTCTCTTAGTCTGAGGCACCCTCTAGGCTGACTAGCTAAGGTTCTTAATGTCCTAGGGAATCAAAGCAGAGGTACAAATTTATTCAGTCTTCCAACATTAAAATGAACTGCAAGCGAGTATGGAACAAAGATTGTTTATGTAAAGCTAACTATCTGGTGAACTTTTTATGCTCATAAGATTATACTAAGCAGAAATTCTCGAAAACATATAAAATGCATCTTCATATCCTAAAATATCAGGATACAGCCTGTATATATAACATAAATGTACATGTACTCATACTCTCTCTCTCTCTCTCTCTCTCTCTCTCTCTCTCTCTCTCTCTCTCTCTCCACTTTCTTTACAACAGAAATAAACCGGTGAATCCTACTCACATTGCAGCAAACCACCCAGTCTCGCTATCTTCTGCACTGAGGAGCTCCGAGAGCGTGCGTAAAATATTATCTGAATGAATATTTTTCAAGAGTCTCGCATGACCTTCAGCATTTGTTGCTAGGCAGCTGAGGGCAAAACAAGCATTTTTACTAGCACCTGTGTCATCACAACTCAACATCTTTGCAAGGGAAGACAACTGAAAAAGAAAAGGCATGATCTAGCTTTCAAATGGAGGCAAACATAACTACAAGTACATAATGGCTCAGATGCTTAATACAAGTACCAGGTATATCAGTTTATTGTACCCAAATTCATTTACATAAAAATGTGTTTTCAGTATTAATTATCTTATTAATAAATTGTTTATAAACTGGAAAAAGAACAAATTACAGATTTTTTTTTATTTTCTAATGATTTAATGAAAATATTTCACATACCATTTTTTCAGAATCTGACAATAATAATAATCTCTTTCTACCAACTTCCATGTCACAAAGACGACCAATTGCAAAAGCAGCATTCATTCCCCGGCCTGCAACATCAAAGTCCTACATCAGTTTAAACCAAGCAGATTTCTGCAAATCTCAGAAATCTGATAAATGTGACACCTGGTAATATAACTTATCAAAAACTTGTTTTCATTGCTCTTTTCTAAATATGAAAGTATCCGCCAACAAAATCATACATAACATTGGCATAAAACAGTACCTGCTTCATCAACACCAAGAGAATGGACTAGTTTTGAGAGAATATGTTGAGAGTTTTCATGCTCTAGAATTGCATTGCAACCGTTTTCTGAAATAGCTAATCTGGAAAAAAGATAAACATATCTTACATTGTTTTAAATGCCATTTTTTTCAATCAATACTGGGATAGAGAATGCATATACTTGACAAACAAGTGTTTAAAGCCAACAGATCGAGACAGGGGTTGGATTACATGTACATGTACAGTACACAAAAATTATTTCATTTTCCAAAATAATTCAATTTCTCTCCATAACAGTGATTGTGCCCAGTGTTACCTGGCAAGAACTAAAGCTGCATTGCTGGCAGTCCACAGATTCTCTGCTTGTAGAAGTGCTGTAATGTGATCCAGGGTTGCATTTAAACAGGGATCAGCAAGCATCCACTCTCGACCATCAAAACTCTCAGCCTAATTTCAAAAGAAATAGAATTCATCTAATTTTGCAATTTATTCATATTTATTTATACAAATACATGTATTGTGGTCAAAAGATGGAGTTGAGATAAAAATATTTAGGATGCACGTAAACTCAGTGGTAATTACTGTATATAAAAAATATTTAAATCATTTAAATAGCAAGAGAATCTTTTTCCTGTTTTCCTGTTAATTTTCCCTGACTAAATCACTGACCAGGGTCCCCATGGTTCCTGCGGCATTCATTACACTCTCCGAATCGTCAAATGTCAACATGCGGGTCAGGTCGGCCAGGATTTTCCTCTCACCCTGCTGACCTTTAGCCAGCCCCAGAATTCTGTAACAACCCATCTCTGTCTCTGCCACAGTACCAATGATGTATGCAGCATTACCAGCCACCCTGTTAGGGTAAAGTTTACAATCTTTTTTATACTTGTCAAAAACAAATTCATACTGTATACAGGGTTGTTTTCCCCCCGTGTAATTTTTTGCCCTTCTACACTTGCAGAAAGTTTTGCCCCGCCTTGAATTCACCCAGACACAGTTGCATTTAAAGAGAGACAATTTGAGACATTGGAATTCGACGGTCTTAAATTCGCCCACTGACAACGAGGGCGAAAGGGGCGAAAATAAAACGGGGGCGAATATTTCCCTGTATATTTCTGTTTATTTTCTCATATTTATAATGGTTACTTCCAATTGAAATATGTCTCT
The DNA here is from genome assembly GCA_016163765.1 of Magallana hongkongensis. Classification (NCBI taxonomy): domain Eukaryota; kingdom Metazoa; phylum Mollusca; class Bivalvia; order Ostreida; family Ostreidae; genus Magallana; species Magallana hongkongensis. The sequence goes on along the minus strand of WFKH01011581.1, from coordinate 68,447,629 downwards.
TATATAGGAAATATTTTAATAGCAAAAATAGCAAAAGAAAGTTCAATTCATCTACTGATGTACAACAGATTTAGCACTACAATAAAATGTATTAAATCATTGTTTGATAGAAGATCAAATTAATGAATCAATATATTTTATCATAACATTTAATCAAAAATATCCATTAAATGTACATATCCCTTAAATATTGTACTTTTAATTGTCATCTGTATCATCTTAACACAAAAGAACACAAAAGAAGACATCTTTGAAACTGGTGTTATTTATATTGACATAAAAGACATTCATAATAGAACACAAGCATCGGATTTTGGCATAACATTATATTTGGTGTTCTCCGATATTAACACCACTGTCCCTGTGTCTACGTATTTTAAGCGGTCTGCACGTCTGTCTAACAAAAAACATAACAGGTGCCCCTGTGGTTTTCGCAGTTCCTAAATATTGTAACCTACCTTGGATTATCACTGCCAAGAAGCCTAACAAGTCCATATAGAAAATCTTCAGCACCAGAATGACCAAGAAATTTATGCACCGTTCTTTCTTTATCTCCGTGTAAGTCATCAACAAGCATTTCAAGTGCAACATGAGCTTTTTTGTCGGTGCTCATGAGCAACGAAAAGTAGTCCTCGTTTTGCCAGTTGCAGCTCATTGTGAATGGCTTGCTGCCTGTTTTGTTCTACGTTAAGTTGGCATATTTCTGAATAATTATGGTTGTAAAATAAAGCAGTTCAATACCATATGCACATATGCACGCATATTTTGTCTGTCTTGGTCCTCCATGTTGGTTCGTTACCAACTACAACAACCGAGGAAAGATCTCGCGAGAGTTCACGAGAGGCGATTAAGCGGCGAAATACAAAAATAGCTTGTAAAACAATGTTTTTAATAATATCCATTAAGTATGAAATCATTTTGCATTTAATATTCTCGGTGATTATTTATTCCTTTTATTCTTATCCATTAAGTATGAAATCATTTTGCATTTAATATTCTCGGTGTTTATTTATTCCTTTTATTCTTATCATTAAAACACTCCAGGGTACGTACGTAGCCCTACCCCGAGACAACAAAATGACCTGTACCTGAATTATACCCCCCCCCCTTTCTGAAGTCGGCGTGTGTGTTGGGGGGGGGGGGTGTATTAAAAAAAATGTGTGGAGTCCATGTCCATCTATACAGAAGTTTAATTGAAAAAAATCTTTTTTACACTTTGTTTGCTTTAGTGATCAAATATATAAGCTTCCAAAAAAATCATCAGGAGGAGGGCCGTGTACAGCTTATTTTTTATAAAACTGCACTGATTTGACGGAGAGCGATTATGCCGGTTATTATTATTTATTATATCTTCATGATTCAGCTGTATTTATGAATAAGACAATCTTGCTTATACTGGTAGGTTTTTGCCGGATATGTTCTTAATTAACAGTGCGTATATAATTATCGGAATATCAAAAGGCGGATGACCAGGGACGTATATATACTAACTGTATGGTTAGTATATATACGTCCCTGGGATAACAAACTGCTCCGAAAAATTGACTCTAAAGTTTCTTGAAAATATTCTCGGTATAAAAGCATGTATTCTTGCAAAGGCGGCTCACTTTTTTAAAATGCTCGGATAGAATTTCTATCGCCGCGATTTTTGTTCAGTCATTCAGTAAAGTTTCAACGAAAAGGCATTTAAGGCGTGTGAATGTCTGTCTAAACATCCATCAAAACTTCTTGAACAAAGACGGATACAATTTAATCTTTTACGGTTTGAATAATTAAGTTCATATTTTTTATATCCATCAGCTGTCCATATAGTGACATTACAGGTATCTTATTTCTTATATCGGGGGGGGGGGGGGGGGTTCCTTCCTCCCCCCCCCCCCCCCCCCCCCCCCCGGTCCGCTTTTTCTCGCAACAGAGATTTAATTTTACATAAAGATAATTGAATTTACGAGGATTTGACCCCCAAATTTTTCTTGGAGCATTTAAAAATTTATTGGGAAATTAACAAAATTTACCACACAGCCCCCCCCCCCCCCCCAATATGGATAATGGATTATGAATTTGAAGATTGTCGATTATTGGGTTTTTTCTTTCAAAAGCGATGTTACATGCCTAATTATAATTCCATATAAAAAAAAAATCATCTCGTAATGAGGAGAAAAAAATCGTTATTACGATTATGATCTCATGCATATACATGTATTATATCATTGTCTCGTAGGTACGACTTAACTATAGACATGTAACTCGTAATTAAGGTAATATACGAACGAGATACTGAGAGAATGTCGTAAATATTACGAGACAATCATGTAAACACTAGACCTTTTCTTTTGCAACGATGACATTTGGTTTGTGTGTTTTGTTTTGGGTTTGTTTTTTTTTTGTTTTTTTTTTGGGGGGGGGGGGGGGGGGGTATCCTTGTACGACTTACCTCATTCCCCAAAATATGTATAAAACCCGCGTTGGACATATTTTGGAAATGAACTAGATTTCGTTTTAAACAACCCATTAGATTTATCATTTCAACATGTAGCCTAGATAAAAATATTAATGTCAATAGATATATATATACCAAACTTTTTCTTATCTAAATAATAGTTTGCTTCTAAATTTAATTTTTCCAATTAACAAATTGAAATATGTCGTGAATCAGAGGAAAAAATATCTTATGTCATTCATTTAAAAAACTTTTTTAGTATTTTTTCAGTACCTATCTTATTATTTTGTTGTATTTTTCATTCCAATTCATACAATTATGGTCTTCTGGCAAGTTAGCTCGCACATGCGTTGAATAGTCCAACCCCAATCAATGCGCACCCTGGACCGATGGCGGGAGAAATGTTTACTATGTAACGACGTTTAAAAATAGGGAAAGAAACACTCAACTCTGTATCTAGGTCCAAAAAGTTGTAAACCGTAAGTATACTTAGATATGGTGACTAGATGTTTTTATTTAGGAATATGCTTGGCTAGTCTATCAAATGGCTAAAGCATTAGATCTATCCCGCCCACGATCGAAAGCGTGGTAAGATAAATGTTGCCAAATTTTGTTAAACTTGTTAAACAAAATCAATCTCAGTCATTGACTCTTTAAATAAGTCTCTGTTTAAGCTTTGACTTTTTTAAAAAGTGAAAAAGCAAGGGACCACGTTGCTCACCTGATTCAATTTGGTGACCTTTCAGACCTTTCAGCAACAGGCTCTTGTTTCTGTAATTAAAGTTTAGACTAATAGTGTAAATACTATAAAACGAGGTATCTAGCTCCAAATTACATTGACAACGACCTTTTTCATGAATTGCAATCACTTTCGCTTTATGAGGAAATGCAGCAAAGGAGATCCAAAATAGTTCTCTTCTGTGATTTATCCACAAAATCATGCATGGCTTGCTTATAAATACTCTGTCCCAAGATATTCTTGCAGCATATTTTGTTTAATTACTTGATATTATTGAATAATAGTTCAAACCATGTTCACTCAATAGTAAAAAAAAAAAAAAGAACACTTTGAAACGCCTCCTCTAGCATGTCAGGTTTCAATACTCGGCTAAAAAACAGCTAAAAGTCTACAGAGATTTTGCCTAGCAACAGACATGAAAGGACCCATATGATAGCATTGAAAAACTGCAAGATGTTCCTAGTGAGTTCCGAATGATAAAAGATGTCAGATTATCCCATTATAAATCTTCATCGTCTGTAGTGTTGTCACGATGATCGATTTTTAGTCGATGATCAGTTGGAAAGGTTGTCGATTTACAACAATCGATTTCAGATTTTATAATCGATTATAATCGGATTATTATATTAATACTATACTTATCATTTTGTTTATTATTCTGTATTTTATACAATTAAAAGTTGAAAACTGTTGCAAATCCATGTGTATATGCGTTCGGATAATGTTTTCATCAGCCATTTTGAAATACTAATATTTTTTTAGTTACGGTAGAAGGATATTGTTTCGGATCAGACCAATGCTAGAATTTTAAACAAAATGTACAATGAAATTTAATAACGTCAAGATCTTTAATTTTCGATATAAATAAAAACAATTGTCAATCATTATTTTGATAGAAACTCGTTTTATTTATTACGGAATTATGCTGACACAGTTTCACGTTTTAAAACCGAAATGGCCGAAGTTGAAAACACACATGTGCCAAAACTCTACAATCATCGAGGCACAAAAATAAAACACTTTGGATTCTTTAAGAAAACACAAGCATTGGGGCAACCAACCTCTAATAATTTTTAATAAGTAAATGTAAATACTTTGTTTATTTGATTTTTATTGAAAGAAGTTATTAAAACCGAATTGTCTCATGAATGCCTTGTTAGATTTGGTAAACACCGGAAGTACAGGAAGAAAACAAAATGAAAGCATGTCAACTTATCGGAAGCATATTGGTGGATCTTGCAATTTTCCCAGCTTGTAATAGTTAACTTTATCCATGAAATTAACTTTTTTGAAGCATTAAAAGTAAAGTATTAGAAGAAATCATCAATTATTGTGGAAAGTACATAGTCTAGATATAAATAGTAATAATACATGACGTGAATAGGCACTTAGCATACTGGTACACATTGAATTTAGCTGGGTTCGGTTATTATTATAGTCCGGTTAATATCACAATTTTTCCTGACAAAATAACTATTATATTAAGCAGGGTTCACTTGAATATCTTAAAAATAAACAATACTTTAAAATTTAGTGACCCATTTTAATGAATTTAATACAAATTATTACCGATTAATCGATTATAATTTTCAACCGATTTGACAACACTAATCGTCTGCATGGACTTCAGTCACTTGTTGTGGTTTATAATCAAAAACTGATGATTTGATATTGTGAGGGTAAACATCAGTGGTGGATGCAGGATTTGTTGAAAGGGGGGGGCGGGGGTCTGGGGGCCGCCTTGAGGCCCCCAGTGGGTCCAGGGCAAAGCCCTGGTGGGGGCCCAGGGGGCGAAGCTCTGGGGTTTTGAGGTGTTTTTAGACACTTTTATGAGCTATTCTAGTTAGACTTGAAATATTATAAGAACGATAAATAACAACAAAAATTGATTTGACATTCTTATCTACAGGTCTTATATATTTTTAAAAAATTTTGATCACAAAAGGGGGGCCCGGGCCCCCCCTCTAAATCCGCCAGTGAACATAAATGTTGTTCAATCTGTGTCATAATTTGGGACATATGACTAAGAATTTTAATTGAATGCAATTTAAAAATCCTTTGATGATATGAAAAAAGATAAAAACTGCCTAGGCCTGCAATACCACATCTAGTTTGATTAAATTGGCCTGAGAACAAAGTTACTAATTTCTTTTCCCTTCTGGTTATATAACCACAGAAGCTTTAGGCCTCTTTAATAAAGATAAATGCATAAAAGTGTTGATACAATTAAATAAGCATTTCTCACATTTGTCAGAAATTCTTATATTATTTTAGTATTTTATTTCTAGACTAAATGAGCATCACCTTAATTTGAAATTTTTCCTCTTATCAAAGACTGATGGCAAAAACAAGAACACTTTACCAAGAAGATTCAACCAATGATATTGATTCACCTACTCTCAGCAACAGCAATGATCTGGCCAACATAAGCCCTCCCTCAGTCATGCCAAAACTCTCCCCCAAAGTGTTCAACAAAGAGGAAGGTGGTCCTGTTCAGAACATTTCTCACCCAGGGACCGGCTGCTCTTCATTACTTGCGGATGCAAGCTCATTTGAGGAAAGTTTTAATTGCTTTCTGAAGAAGAATATGACGTCATCAGAGTATTTGGACTCCTCTGAAAATGCTACTTTTACAAGGTGCAAAAGAACAGACTCCAAGTTTTTAGAAAATAACAATATCAAGTTTTGCAAAGAGAATATACCTTTCCGAGACATTATTAAAGATTCTCCACATCGTAGAAATAAATATCTTGGTGCATCCCATCACAAGCCTACTGTAACAGTGGTTTCATGGAAAGAAGAAACCACTGCATTAAAAAAAACTAGACGATCAAATTGTGGAAAAGGCTCAGAGACTCAAAGTACAAAGGATTCAAATGATCTGCATTTGGCAATGATTGGTAATAGTAACCCATCCTTGATTTCAGAGGATGGTCAAGCACCTCTGGCTGTTGAACCTGAAGAAATCAATCATTCGGTTGAAACCGAGGAAGAATACGTAGCACCAAAGAGGAGGAAACTAGGACGGCCATTCGGAAGCAAGAACGTGCCAAAGAAATTAACTAAGACAAAACATTCAAAACGAATAAAATCGGAAAAACAGCGTGTCAAACATGATTCAGGGGCGACTGACACCGAGGACTCTCGCTACAGCTTTGGGATAGGACAGGATGTGTTAGCAAGGTGGAACGATGGCCTTTTTTATTTGGGTTCTGTACAAAAAGTAAGTGAAATATGATCTTGTTTTTTTGTATTTGTATTATATAGATAAAAAAGTGGATTGAAAAAATTGTCTATTATATAGCATATGTCCCAATGATTGATTTTGTGAGTACATTTTGTGGGATTTTTTTGTGTCACAGATTGAAAAGAACAAATCCAGGTGTTTTGTTCGGTTTGAAGATCAGTCAGAATATTGGATTCTGTTTAAAGATCTGCAGAAAGGTATGGTCTTCCAAATTACTTAATCTTGCTAATCAGAATGTAAAAATATATTTATGCAAAAGACAACTTCATTGGATGTGTATGTACATTATAGGTGCAAAAGATGATGAAATTAGTTGCTGTGTGTGCCAAACTGACCAATCAGAGAAGCCAAACGAAATTGTCCTGTGTGACAATTGTGGTCTAGGTAATTACCAGATCAGGGTCATAAATAAACAATTGTATTTATATGATGAAATTAATCTTCTTTTGAAAAAAAGAAATATAAGTAGAGGGTACCAGAATTATTTTCGCATGAATTGAAATTTTGAAACCTTTACAGATTTTTTGTGTTATAGTGGACTTTGTTTGCTCTGAATCATGGCTACAGCTGTGTGGTGTATGTTTTAGGTTATCATCAGGCCTGTCACAACCCCACCATTGGTGATGACGTGCTGGCCCCTGATGTAGAGTGGTGCTGCAGACTCTGTATATTTGCTACAGCTGTAAAGGTAATCCACTCAGTGTATTTGCTACAGCTGTAAAGGTAATCCACTCAGTGTATTTGCTACAGCTGTAAAGGTAATCCACTCAGTGTATGTGCCACAACTGTAAAGGTAAACCACCCGTTATATTTGCTAAAGCTGCAAAGGTAACACTGTATATTTGCTTTACCTGCAAAGGTAACAATGTATCCTTGCTACAGCTGTAAAGATTGGACTATATTTTCAGCAGATCATCTTAAAGTCTCAAATTTTTCTTGCTCAATACGTGTACTGCCAAATTATTTTCACACGATATGAACAAAATGTCCATCTCTTTGTTTCTTGGTGTCTGAACATACATATAATTGTACAAGATGAAGTCAGAATCAAAGTACATGGGTTTCCATTATAATTATGACCTTAGAATTTCTTTTTTAGTCTAAAAAGCAAAGAAAAAATGGAAAAACTGTGAAATTCTTACTAATAAATTTGATTGTTGCAATTTAGCTAAATGGACAATTTTTATACCAACTCTAAAGTTTTCTTAATTTCAGGAGGGTGGAGCATTGAAAAGTGGCCCAGATGGTAAGATAAATCTCACATTCCATCAGTTCAATCAATTTTTATGGAAAAATAATTCAATTAATGACATGTTGTGTTTTACTTGATAGCCACAGCATTACAGCAGATGAAACAGACTTTCCCGTACAAGGTGAGACTCTTTATTCTGTAAGGAAATTAAGAACTGGTCAAACACAACGGAAAACCAAATCACCATACATTGCCCTGAAATGATAGCGATTGATATTTTATTTTTGTAAGATTTTGGTTGTTACTTTAAGGATATTTACTTATAAACGAATGATTTACCGTATTTTTCGGAATTTAGGTCGATCTGGTTTATTTCACCAGCTTATGCTACCGGCCATCTATCGTCATTGTAATTATTCGTCAAGACTTTTGGTCAGTCTAACTTTTAAACTTTTACTCAGGTATCGTACCGCATCAGTGTGCGAAATTAACGGTAGACCGATAGACAAAATCTATAGAAAATACGCCGGGTCTATAGTAACGCGAATATTCATAGACCAACTTGTCTATAGCACGAACGCAGCCTGTCCTCTAGTCGATAAAACGTTTTACTCAATAGCTTTTAAATACATTGAGATAAGACGCAAAATGTAAGTGTCATGTGCTATTTAATAGTCAAAAAGTCTTATTTTGACAAACTGAAGTATTCACAAGGTGCTAGATCTGGAGAAAAACAAAAAAATCGAGTCATAAACCATTTACCGCAGTTTTCTCATTCATGACATCATACTGCATGCCTGGAATTCATGGCTGCCGTTCAGTTTTCCTTACGTATACGTTGTCTTAGATTCTGCGCTTTTTTTCCTTTTGTATAGTGTTATCTACAGTATTTAAGGGAATAGGGTACTTAATATATTTATTTTCCTTTACTCTGAGTTTACTTGATTGGTATTACAAAATAATCATTACAAGGCAGTGTCACTTTGTATGGTTTTTAGAGCCGGGCACCCTGCACCGTGTTTCTAGTAAGAGTTCCTATTATCTCTCTGATTATACTGTGAGGTACCAGGTTATTTTACCCTGAATAAAATTACAATACAAATAAAGAATAATACTGGTTGTTGTTTTTGGTATATAGGAAATCAGTCAGGTCTATAGATTTTGAAAATGTTGTGGACCGATTGTCTATGGTACAAGAAAGTTAATTTCGCACACTGCCGCATGAATTAAACAATGTTTACGTAATCTTGGTAATCGTGTGACTTTTTTACTGTGTATATACACATGGATCAACCTCTGATCTTATCAAAGCCTGTGGGCATGACTGCCACGTGCGTATAGCTCAACTGTGTATAAACAAGTACATTGATTATTTCCCAGACTGAATTCAGACACTCATATACTAAGTTTTGGTATCAATTGGAAACAAACACACAAATCTTAGTTAACAAGATTTTATTTTCAAGGATAAGTTAAAAAAAAAATCAAGTTTATTCCGTAATTATATTTTGTACGGTTCTCATTTTACTTTTACCACCCGACATCGATTTCCTGTTTATCGTAAGCACACGGTAACATGCCTGTTGATGATTGCAAAAGGCCTTTCTATCAGACTTAGCGATTAAAAAAGAAATTTATGAAGGAAATAAATTAATTCACGTTAGGTTTGTGATGATAAATTTCTACATTATATTGATAAAAATGCATACGATTTTTACACAGAAATTCAAGCGGTATTATAGTAAACTCTCATGATTTTATTAGGGGTTTGCATAATTTTTTTCAAAATTTCATATCAAATTTTAAAAAACAACGTAAATAGGGCGAAGCGATGCATAGGGCGAGGTCCACGTGCCAGGGAAAAAAAGTATCAACCTAAATTCCGAAAAATACAGTATTTATTTTGTAAGTTTTTGGTTGTACTTCTGAAGAAATATATGACAAGTTCTGAATATTTTGATAGCTAGAGACCTTGACCTGGGATGTACAACATAAGGTTAATGTGGAGCAGTGCTACTGTTACTGTGGGGGACCAGGCGAGTAAGTCACTGATTATCATACACTGACAACCCTCTAGATATCTGTTCTTTTTTTTACAAAATAAATTCAAGTGGTATTCTTAGTCAAATATACCAGACGTCTTGATGCCCCAAGTGTATTTTTCATCAAACATTCTCTTCGTACAGCTGGCACAAGAAGATGTTGCAGTGCTGTAGATGTAGACAGTGGTTTCATGAAGGTAAAGAAGTTGTCAGAGTATTTTGCTTAATTTGGTAATTCTAAAGCTACAGTATTAAATTTTCGATTTGGCTTTTGCATAGTGGAAGTTAAAATATGATGATTGAGAGTGATTTTGCTTTTAAGAATGAATATTGCCATCTGCTTATCAAACTAGTTGATAACAATTTCTGAATAAACCTGAATATTTGATCCCCAGCCTGCATCCAGTGCTTGGAGTACCCCCTGGTGTTTGGGGACAGATTCTACCTGTTTGTGTGCTCACACTGTAACAAGGGACCAGAGTATATCAAGCGACTAGAGATGACTTGGTACGGAATTTAAAACAGCAAGCATTCAATTTATTTTGGACATAATTATTTTTCTATCAAGGGGGAAAGCAAATGCTATGCTCAGTTTACTTCAACTCTGTTTCCACTAGACAACACAAAAAAAATATATCATGATTTTTACAAAGAAAAGTGCAAATTTGTGAACCAATTTTAAAAATAAGTAAACCTGATTAAAAAAAACTAAAGTCATGAATTTTTTTGTTCAGAGTGACTCCAATCTGGGATTCTGACATGCATTGTTTTGTTTACAGGGCTGACCTAACCCACCTTGCTCTCTTCAATCTGACCATCCAGTTAAAAACCAAGAAGAAATACTACAGTTCAGAAGACATTGTGGAATTCATCACAGTGAACTGGGAGAAACTCCAGCTCTCACAGGTACAGTCCCGATCAAGTCTGAGTTCTCTCTATCATTAGGACTAAGATGATGTATAGCTCTTATCATTCATTTTAAATGTCAATCCCTGTTATAACTTGTCCTTAAGACTTTGCTTTAGCCAAGTTTTAGTCTAATAGGTTATAAAAAGATTTAACTTATTCGCAAAATGAAATATCTTCAACAAATGGTTGATGATGGTTTTAACAACACATATAGATTTGAGATAATTTCAGTTGATAGATATATATATGAACATGGACATGTTTTATTATAGTTTGAAAATGTACCAGACCATGAAAGGATTGAAAGAGTGAAGAAATCTCTAAAAGAGGAACATAAGCGGTACGTAAATACTGGTTGGAAGGTTACCATCAGTGTATCACATTTAATACATTTATTTGATATTAAACTTACTTCTGCATGCAGTGTATTGCTTCAGTATTGATGAACATATCATGTTTTTGATGCAAGACAATTATGATAAAATGCTTTTGGATCTAATCTAAAGTAGAAAATATTTCATGTAAGAGCAGCCTATGGTAATCTATTATCATAGTGTTTGTTATTTGACAGCTTTGGTTGTGGAGAGAACCGGCGGAACTCGATGTACACGCTAAAGTTGCGGGCCCCGCCCTCGGTCCCCACCCTTATCCTCCCCCTGGAGGGACAGGTCACAGACGAGGTCCTACAAAACCTACAGCTGACTGGCAACAAGAAGGTCAAGAAATTTATCCCCATTATCTGGTAAGAAGCGCATGTATCACAGATACTGGTTACAAAGTAACAGATTTATTTAGGAGATGTATAAAAGAGGTAAAAAATTTCGTCCCCATTATTAAGAATGTTCACAGATTAGTTCTCAACAGACCATTAGCAAATTTAAAATGATGCTTATATAATTTGGTTTGCAGTAGTAGTTGAGTATTTGTACTTGACATATTTTTTGTTCATGTTTTCAGCAAATCTCCAGTACCTCTGAACTATAGAGGCGGTATGCTTGAAATTCACGACAGCATTGCTTTGAAATCAAGAAAGAATTTGTCACTGGCCATTACGAAGGTGAGAGAGAGATGCAAAGCAAAAAAAGCTTTCATTGCAATTTTGTGCCATTGTCATACCTTTCTAGGATCAAGGGTCTCAGCAATGTTTCAATTTTAGGTCTGAAGAAATAAATCCCCATTAGCTAACATTATTCCTTTTCTCAGCCTTAAAATATTCAACTTGATTTTTGATGCCCTGGTTAAAAGTCCACATTTTACACACTCTGATTTTTAATGTAAATGACTTAAAAGTTTAAGGCCATTAGTCTGACCAGAGGTCATATTGTCCTTACACTTAGATAGGCTCTGCAAAACTCATGACAAAGTGTTTTTTCAAATATGTCTTGGTTACACATGAATTCTAGATCAGTATAAACTACAAAAAATGTAGTTAAGGTTATTATAATCAATAGAGGCCAGGTTCACAGTGTGCTGTTATAGAATTATCTCTGTTTTCAGAATGTGGAGGTCAATCCTTACAGTACCAATCAGGAGTACAAGGGTTACACAGGAAAGAACTACTCAGTAAAAAGTCGCAAACACTCTGGGACCCTGTCATCTCTGATTCCAGTGCCGGAAGATTATGATGGATACAACCATCCATTTCTGACGGAGTGTGAACAGAATCACCAGAAAGCCCTGGCTAGGAGAAAACACGATCTACAGAAGTACTTGTTCTACACAACGGAACTCAATATCCCCACGGAGGATTCTTATCAAGAGGAGACCAGCGTAGCCAGTCCTGAGGCCCCGGAGGAAAAGAAATCACGTAAACGGAAACATCTGGATGAATCGGCTGTGTTAACATCAAAGAGGAGGCGAGTGACTGTGTCGCAGGAGGCAGAAAAGAATTATGTGGAGGAATTACTTGAACAATCTGACAGCATTAAGACAGACACGAGTCTATGCTTTGATACTGTAGAAAAAATGAAAAAGGGGGAGAAATATTTTGTTGGGGGTAAGCGGACTGTTGGCGGTTGTATTCAGTATTTAGTTAAGTGGGAGGGGCTTCATACAAAGTGACCACTGTCTTATCATAGTTGTATCCTTATTGTATCCTATTTTACTTCATTCAAAAGCTGTTTTACTTACTATTAGAGAATTTTTAATTTCTTTTAGATAGGGGTATTCAGTTTTAATGAGTATCGCTGCATGAAATATTTCATATTTTAATCATATCCACAGTTATAGACATGAATTTCATTATTATGCTCTTTAAATTTTATACACAAGCTTTGATGGAAAATTAAATGAATTTAAGATTAATGATATTTATGTTGTGTGTGCAGGGAATATGAAGTGGCATGATTTGTGCAAATAGTTCTACAACTCCAAAATGTGTAGATATAATCCAGGATGAAAGGATTTTATGCTTAAAACTAGCAACTAGAAACTCGGAACATGCAATTAAAAATAATGCATTATTGATGTCTTCGAAGACAGAAAGGTTATTTTCTTAAATCTGCAAGTTCCCTTAGAATTATTCAGTTCATTTTAACTATTAATTTATCAGTTCAATTCTTCTATTAATGTACCAGTTCAATTCTACTACATGTATTAATTTACCAGTTCAATTCTACATTTAATTACCAAACGTTAAATAGTAATTAAAGAAACATGGCCCTTTCGACACACATGGAAGTTTATTCATGGCTTTCTATCGGTAATTAGTGGATACCGACATTAAGCGCTGTATTGACATGTACATGTACTCTATGGTCAGTTATTCAGGGTGTCAGCCTGAACTGGAATCCCCTCTCCCGAGACGCTCCTCCTTGGCGGTCAGGGTGCACACAGCGGCGACAGCGCTGGTTCCTGGTCAGGCAGCAGACCCGCCCCCCTCTACAATCCGCATCACTGTCGCACTGCTTCCTCTCACATGGACCCCCCACCGCCAGCTCCAGTAACACGGGGGTACAGATCTTGTCTCCCACTGGTTTGATTACCGGTATCTGTCAATAAACGTGTCATATTTTTCAGATGGAATAGATATGTATTGATGTTCATGCGATGTGGTATAATGTACACTAATGTACATATACCCGAAGCTCCCCATTACATAACAATGCTAAACATGATAATGGCAGGCATTGAATAAACAAAATAGTTTGATTTTTAAACGAGCATAACTCAAAAAAAAAATACCTACAAAGTTTCTCGAATTTCCGTGCAGCTGTTTAAGAGGAGTTGCGCTTACAAACTGTTCATTACTAAATACAATATAAAAAAGGAAAAAATGGAATCGGAATATCCTGGTATAATGCACGTCTACTCTGTGTCATTGTGTCTTAAGAGGGCTGGATGGTCGTTTGCCATTTTTAGACTATATAAATCTCCTTAAAAAGAAGAGCTCTATATAAAGATATAGGAAAACATTCAAATTTTAAAGTTAAAATGAAATTTTTCTTTACTAAATGTAAGTTCATAGCTAAACAAATCATTTTCGAAAAAATGAGGTGGATCTGATGGTTAATTTGTTGACATGAGGTGGATCTGATGGTTAATTTGTTGACTACTGAGGTGGATCTGATGGTTAATTTGTTGACTACTGAGGTGGATCTGATGGTTAATTTGTTAATGAGGTGGATCTGATGGTTAATTTGTTAATGAGGTGGATCTGATGGTTAATTTGTTGACTACTGAGGTGGATCTGATGGTTAATTTGTTGACTACTGAGGTGGATCTGATGGTTAATTTGTTGGCTACTGAGCCTTCTTTAATACATACAAAGTTTTACGAAATTCCCTGCACTGGCGTGCAGCGGTTTAAGAGGAGTTGCGCTTACAACCCCCAACCCCCCCCCCCCCCCCCCCCCCCCAAAAAAAAAAAACAAAAACAAAAAACAAAAACCCAGGACTGACTGACGGACGGATCAAAAACATTATACCTGTCGCAACTTGTTGCGCTGGGTATAATTAAGGTGGCAGTAATAGTTTTGATACCTCACCCATGATATTGTAATTGTATTTTCAGAAAAAGCTCTATTAGATTTACATTTTGTTCTTTTTTCTTTTGTCTAATTAAAATTAAAAATCTTGGAACAAAAAAAAAATCAAAGAAATCGAAAAACAAAACACGAATCAACAGATACCACAAAATCAATAAAATACATTTTGAAAAAAAACCTAAATCAGAGGTTTTTTTTACGATGCTACCACGCCTGACAATACGGTGAAAGTGGGATTTTTGACTAGACTTTTTTATTACAAGGTGCAGTATTTCTCAAGCAATTTTATACCTGGTATATGTCTAATAAGGGAATAAAAGTTGTAATTTACAGTTACCATATGATGCAAACGTATTATTGCCTGTTTTGAAATTTAGTAGTACCATGTCAATTTACTTTCCCATTTACCCAAACTGTCCTCTGAAATAGCTTCCTTTTATTTTGATACAGATTGAAGCGCTGATTCATGATCAGTCGATTGTAATGATAGTCATATTTGTGAATTCGTACTATCTAGATTTAAATCTTAAACTTACGATTCGGTCAATATTTCGTAAAGTGTATTAATACATGTATAAAAATAAGTTCAGGATGCTACAGGAAAAGTTCCGACACAAACGCAAAAGGTTGTCTGGATTTGCAATAAAAAAATAACAAAGTTTTAAAAAATTGAGATTCAGAAAAAAAATTGTAAGCACGTGCTTTCAGTGCTTCAATGTAGCATTTAATGCAAGAGCAAGTTTGGAGTCTGGGAAGAGGTAGCCACCCGGTGTACACCGTCACAAACCACGGCCAATATGTACGATCCTCTACCATCTGCAGGAGAGAGCTATGCGGACTAGCTTGAGACGATGCCCAGCGTACAAGAAATACAACTGATTGATGCAGAAAATGGAAACAATCTATTCGTTTTCAGAGAAAATGAAAACTTTTTTCAATTTAAATAAGATAAAAAGGAACGTGCAGCATTTAATACAAAATTTAATACATGTAATTCATCGACAAAAATGATTTGCAACAGTGGAGACAAATCGCTTGCAGTGGAATCAGTATTAATACTTATCATATATGTACATGTAATTCGATAACGGTTTTCTTACCTCACTGGCGACTTGTTTAAACTCGCACGTCAGCTAAAACACGAAAAGTACTGTCCCGTTTATATAACGTTAATTAGAAATGTGAAGTTAAACTCATTTTGATCTGAATTGATACGTAAAGAAGATCATACCATGAGAAAAAGCTGTAGACACCAGAGCCTCGCCATGTTGATGCAAAACTGTTTGAAAAAGGGACCCGGATAGATGTCGATCATGTTATGTCTATCTTTATTTGACAGAAACTAATTTGACTAACGATGTACACAGCATGTTTTTATCTTCTTTGGGGTAGGGATAAGATTTTGATGGACTTAAATGGACCGTGTGACTTCATATCAGTATCAAAGGGACAGGGACAACGCCGATCGAGTGAAGTGACTTACTCCTCCAGAGGGACCCGACAGCTGCCGTATAAAAGGCAGTGTCTGCTTAATTTAACGTCTATCAATTCTCATAACTGCATAATGACGAACATCATTCGTGTATTGAAAGAGAGAAAATTAGGATTCAAATTTCTTACGGAGACTCTAGTTCCCAAATACATATATGACATGTATTAAATTGGAAAAGGAATGTATAACGCTTTATCAACTTACTATAGGCCTATAAATAGGACAGTCTCAAAGATAAAACACTTGAAAAGTAAGATCTCTGACGAGCCTAATGAAAATTTTTAAAATGCACTTTATCGGGTTTTTAAAAACTATGATGAAGATTATCAATAAAAGCGACAAAAATTGATCCTTTATTGATTCCAAACAACAATGTGAGAGATATCATCGGAGACATAAGGAACCAATTATATTTTCGTCTTCCATCCCACCCACGGGTCTATACCTCATATGAAGGACATGATACTAAAAAATGTTATAGAATGTGAAACACTTTGTATAGGCTTTTTTTTTTATTAGCTAAAAAACAAAACTTTATCTCAATGCTCCCCCTAAAGACACCCTAACATTGCGCTGTCCTCATATCTTTATTTTGTAATTTCACGGCAAAGGCACGAAAAAATAAATCATAAAAAATAAATAAAAATTTATTCAATTTTAACATAGAACAGTGAATCATAAAACAAAGAAATAGGGTAGTTTCTAATATAATCCAATTTTTTCCGAATTTTATGCTTATCATAGCTAGACTTGATCATAGTTAATGATCGCAAGAGGAATTTTGTTTGTAATACGATCGGGTTCAACCAATTTCACCTTATTTCTTATGCATCGGGCTTGATATTCAGAAGTCTTGTCAAACTATTTTGAAGAAGTTAACCTATGATGATTCAAAGGTAAGCTTTGTCAAATTCATTAATTTTTTTTTACTTTTGTTATGCCAAAACAATATCTTGAGGGTCCCAGTTAATTGCATCTTCAGGTAGAATGCTAGGGAAGTATATTTCTCAGTCAGTTGAGATTGTAACCATTACCTGACAGAATCAGATTTATAAGCACGGCAAGACAAAATCACAGCATCTATCCACATATTAATAATTTATCTCAACAAATTCAGCTTGGTTATACGACTTTTACCGATGCAAGCGTCTGTTCAAATAGCACAGCCGAATTTGGAGTCTTGAGATTAGTACCTTTCTCATTCATACAAAATATAAACATCTGATGAAGATTGTCCACTTTTATATGATCATATGTTTAATACTTTATAGACAACATGTGATACTAGATTGTCAACAACAAGAGTGTGTCAACTCCAGGCATGAAGTCAGCATAGACAATGATCACAAACCATGGGGAACTTTAAATCAAGACCAACCGTGTCTTGTGCTGGTAGGTATCACTTTATCAGGATAACTGAGACAAGCCTCTTTGGGCAGTTGAGATCTGGTCTTTTGGCTTACAAAACCAACAGTTTATTATTGAATCAATCCAAATGATTCACCCACTAGTAATGCCATGTAGTAAGTGCCACAGCAGTGAAATCTCCTATACTTATATTATTTGTTTGTTGAACATCACTCTGGAAGATCGATCTACTGGTAGATAGATATCTCTGTTTGAATTACAGATGAGCTTAAGAAGAAGATCAGTGAGAGTTATTCCCTTTTCCGGTCTAGAGCTATAGAAGATCTCCGTCCCAATGAGAAGGATTGGACAGAAGTCCAGCTTGTGTGTGGGTCAGTAATCATAGACGCATGCATGCAGTAGAGGACGGCATTATAAACAGAATGCAGAATTAACAGCATCCTTATTCTTTTTAATCATTCATCCTGCTATATTTTTGTAATAATTACCATGGCATGTGCATTTATAAGATTATTCTGACACTGGAAACAGTAAATGTTAGATCGAGATTTGATTTCCTTTTGATGAATCCAGGAAAGGAGAATACAATGAAGTTGTGGAGTTGATTACAGAGAAGAACAAGAATGAGAAGACTGACGGAGGCCTGACATTACTACATATTGTCGGTATTTATGGGGGTAAGAGCTGTCCTCAGATTATTACATATGACATTAGAAAAAAGAATGCAGTTTCTAGAAGATGAGCTTCAAGATGATGTTAAGTGAAAAGCATCTTATTTCAAAATTAAGATGAGCTCTATGATGTTGAAAAAATGTGTGTTACAGCTTTATGAAAACCATGTATATTCTGTTTACTAGTACAGATGTACTTTGTCTTGTTCGATAGGAAGTAGAACATTGATAAAATTCTTGTTGGAGAAAGGACTCAAACCAGACACACTTAGTAGGCGACAATTCACAGCTCTCCACTTGGCAGCATACAGGGTACGTTTCATACAACCACAAAATACAACTCAGTTTATAGTTTCAATTTTACTCATTTCTTGACAGGTCACACTGTTTACCTTTTTTAAAAGGAGGCTGGATGGTCAATAACTTAACCATCAGATCTGCCTAAAAATTTAAGATATATGATTTGATTAGCTGTAAACTATTATTAAGTAAAGAAAAACTCCAAATATTTTACCTTTTAAATTTGGGTATTTTCTTTTATTTTTATACAGAGCTCTCCTTCTAAAGGAGATCAGTACAGTCTAAAAATGGCCATGACCATCAAGCCCTCATGAATAGCCACTTCTTGTTGTAAATTTTCTTGGTATCTAGACAACAAAAACAGTTTGAAATGTCTGGAACATGTGACGTATTTTCAGTATGAAATATTTACATACTGGTAGTTATTATTTACTTGTCATCACAC
This sequence comes from Magallana hongkongensis, assembly GCA_016163765.1. NCBI lineage: Eukaryota > Metazoa > Mollusca > Bivalvia > Ostreida > Ostreidae > Magallana > Magallana hongkongensis. The sequence goes on along the minus strand of WFKH01011581.1, from coordinate 68,428,799 downwards.
TAGTGTCTTGTAGGGCCCCAATCTATTACTGAGACTACATGTACGGATATCTATTCTACTGTTACATAACCAAGGTATTATCACACATTAGTGTCTTATGGAGCCTCAATCTATCACTGAGGTTGCTGATGTCTGTTCTACCATTACAGGGGGATGCTGAGTGTGTCCAGTGTCTGTTGGAGAGTCCAGACACGGACGTTAACCTGGCTGGGAACAGCGGCCTCACAGCCTTACACATAGCCGCCATGTGTGGGTTTCAGGAGGTGTGTCAATATAATGCAATACAAAACTATGTTTTGTTTTATCATGTAGTTTGAAATTAAAGATGTTTACATCTTCCAATTCAGTACAACTCAGTTGAGAAATGTTTTAGAATCTGAACAAATGATATGTTTTTAGATTGCAGAAGTTCTCATTGATAATGGGGCAAAAATTAACATGCAGGACGCTGTTAACTTTACACCTCTTCATATAGCCTGCAACTTTGGTAATGATAAGGTATGTCTCAGAACTCAACCAGTGTAACAGTTTCCAATGTCATTAAGGAAATATAGGCATCACAATGTATTAAGCTTATTGAACTAATTGTCTTCCTTCTACTCTTTTCTCTTGACAAGTCAGTTTCAACTGCCTATTGCTATGCCACAGATTTTATACTTTTATTGGTGGCTGTGAATTGGTGGTTCCCTTTACAGGTGGTGAGTTTGTTGGTTTCCCACAGGGCTGACGTCAATGCGGCAGGGGGAGTAGGTGACCGCCCTCTTCACCTGGCCTGTTCCAGGGGGCACCTGCAGGTCACCAAACTTCTGGTTGAGGCCCCACAACAGCCTGCTGAAGGTGAGGCATTTTCAGACTCCAATAGAAATCAATCTCAACAAAACTTAAGCAGTTAATGATAAATTTCTGTGACACAAGGTGATAAGAGTGATGAATTTTAAAAAACAAAACATATGACTTATTTTGCCTTAATAAGTTACAAGATCAAATTTAAGATAACTGTGGTGTGGAAACATTGGGGCAGTACAGTAACATACGCTTACAGCAAATTTGCTTATAATTAGTTTATGCTTTTAGTGAAGTGATTTTCATTCCCTTTAACTTCAAAATTCTATATATATACACTAAATGGATATAATGAAATTACGTTTATATCGTTAAATTGTCCGTCCCTGGTTCTTTGTTATGAGTGTGCGTTACTGTATTTTGTTTAAATGTGTGTTTTCAGTGAATGTGAAAGATGATGAAGAGCACTACTCGATCCACTTCTGCTGCAAGTCGGGCCATCTGAATGTGCTCAGCTATCTCCTGGAGAAGCAGGCCCTACCCCACGTCTGTAACATATACGGCGACACTCCTCTACATCTGTAGGTAGCTAACAGTGACAGCCACTGATTTCTTATATCACTTTGAGAATTAGACCAGTGGTAAATTTTGCATTCATTTTCTAGACAAATGAATACATGTATGTCACAGTGATATGTTTATTGGTACTGCCTTTCATTTGTACATCTTTGTAATGATTGTGCTTATAAATAAATGACCAGTGATAAATTTGGGAATCCTTTTTTAGAAACATGTAGATAAGTACATGTATGTGACATTTGGACATCTTTGTAGAGCCTGTTACAGTGGTAAAGTGGAAATAGTCAAACATTTAATTTCTGTGACTGGCTGTGAAAGTTTGTCCAAAGAGAACATCTTCAGTGAGACTCCTCTACACAGGTTTGTGGTTCAGTGATTTATGCCTCCATATTTGATGCATGTGAATGATGTACATTTAAATGCATGTATATACAAGTAGCATCTAAAATACAATTCTCATGCAATACATGTTTCCTTTTTGTATAAAATATTGTAAATAAATTCAAATTAAAAGGTTCTTCCTCTTGTATAAGCTATGGGTCATTTGAAAAGTTTTTTGGAATTGTGAACTGCATTCTTTATTTTAAGGATGTACATGTATATCATATACATGTAATGTAATGGGCTCAGAACCAGAACAAGTCCTACTACATGTTTGTGTATTTGTAGTGCTTGTACCAGTGGCAGAAGTCTGGAGTTAATCAAGTACCTCCTGGAACACCCCAATGTTAACATCAACTACCAAGGAAAGGATGGACACACTGGTAAGCTCTCTGTGTTGTAAATAGGTCATAGGTCTGCTGAGGTTTTGTTATCCATAGCTTGATTACCTGGTATAAGGGGTAACTCTTCATCTTCTGTCCACACACAGCCCTGCATAGTGCCTGCTATCACGGACACATCCGGGTGGTGCAGTTCCTGTTGGAGTGTGGGGCAGACATGAACTTGGTGGCCTGTGCGGAGATGAGTGGGGGTGTGGACAAGAAGGAGGAACAGACCCCACTGATGTGGGCCTACGAACAAGGTATTAAGTCCTTCCACATGGTCAATCAGATAGGTACAAACTAAAGGTTATATGTAAGGGACACATTATTTGATAAAATTTACTTACCTGGTGATAAAGTGACAGTCAGGTAAAAACAAACATCAAGCTCAGTCTTGGTAGGTGTGGAATTACCAACAGATGAACATGATTAACTCATCTTACCAACAGATGAACATGATTAACTCATCTTACCAACAGATGAACATGATTAACTCATCTTCACTATCCAAAGAAGATGATGATCTCCCCTTTTCTTGAAATGCAAAAAGAATTGTACTATTTGGCTAGCAAAGATGGATTAAACAAAGTATAATTGGTAATATCTTTCATAATTACCCGGTAAATGTTATGGAAATTGACTGAGGTTATTCAAGCACTAAACTGTATAAAGATACGGTTTTTAGGTTGATGCTGATCATTTCAATTCTAAAATGAACAAGAAAAGTAAAGGGGGCTAAGAAACTTGTCTGAAAAAGATTCATGTACCTTAGAATGTTTTGTAGGTCATGACACCATTGTGACCTTGTTGAAGCATCACAAGCGCCCCCAGGATGAGTCTGCATGTGGGGACTACTCACAGCCTGGGGGAGAGGGGTCATATGTATCAGTCCCCTCACCCCTAGGTAAACTCAAAAGCATGACTAGAGGTATGATCAGTGGCAAACTTCACATATTATTTAATTATACCTTGACACTTTGCTGAAGATTGTACTATGTATTTGTAAATTTTGTGTTATCTATCATAGTTGTAATTTTTTTTTATCCATTTTTCACAGAAAAGATAGATGTCTTGCAGTTGCGTTCTTCTCTCCCTCGATATTTCCAACTACAAATCACTGACTTGGATTTCCAAGAGCCCATCGGAAGTGGTTCCTTCGGCAAAGTGTATAAAGGGAAATATCTTGGCAAAACTGTGGCCATTAAAAGGTAAGTTATACTGGTTATAATACATATATTTGTAAATTAATTTGTAAGATTTGTGAATGAATATATATGTGGATTCTGAAGCATATTTACACCATGTATTGTCATTTATTTTCCATGTGAAAAAAATTTCAATATTTCTTCTATTCATCTCCATTAATGTGTTTATTGGCCTCTTTGTTTTAATGCAGCATATCTCTTAACTTAAATTGACCTTGCTATTTGACAGGTACCGGGCCTCCTCATTTGGCTGTAAGTCTGACGTAGACATGTTCTGTCGAGAAGTCGCCATTCTCTCCAAACTCAACAGCCCCTACGTCATCAGCTTCGTCGGTGCCAGTCTGGATGATCCAAGTGTGAGTGCAAAAGTCTAAATGTGGATTACCACGTTATATTTATTTCTGATATTAAATAAACTAAATTGTAAGTTAAGATTATCTAATTTATCAAAAAGTATTTTAATATACAGTGTATGTCCATGTGTCATGCAAATTATTCAAAAGTTACAAACCGTTTCAGAATTTTGCCATTGTGACCCAGTTTGTAGCTGGAGGATCACTCTTTAGTATTCTTCATGAGCAGAAAAGGTATTTATCTTCATCTTTCAAATCAAATGCACATGTATAATAGCTGAGATTGTATTTGATGATTTAAGAATTTCATATTGAAAAATATTTCAGAGTCATCGATTTGCAGTCCAAATTAACAATAGCAACAGATGTGGCTAAAGGAATGGCTTATTTGCATAATCTGCCTCAGCCAATCATTCACCGGGATCTAAACAGTCACAACATTTTATTGGATGAGAACGGACATGCAGTGGTGGCTGACTTTGGAGGTACTTTGAACTCATCATTTTATCATAGAAGGTGAAATTTCAAGTCGTCTTGGTATGTTTCATGTCATAAATACACCTGTGGTATTTTTGTAGAATCCAGATTTCTTCTCTCTGAAGAGGACAATATGACCAAGCAGCCAGGGGTAAGATTTACTTTTTAGTTGTTTCTCTGAAATTGTCAATGTAATGTAATATGATCATGTATGATCAATTAAGTAATTCTATTATTATTTCATTGTGTATTACATCAGACATGCAATTCTAGTTAAAATGCCTGGTATCATGTTCAGTTATTCATTGTTTACCTATCAGAAATCTGCCATAGACGTGATTTACCAAAATATTAATGTTTACGTGTTCTGAATTATCGTTCGTGTTTTGACACTACCCCGTACATTGTTTACATTTTTACGAGATCGATTTATTTGCTTTGACCCGTAATTAGATCGATTAAATACATGATAACTGTTTTAAACATGTTTATATTTACCAGATTAATCCCCCTGTTCAGTAGCATGCCAGTTTAATGCTCTTTTCGCGAGATAAATCGTCATTTTACCGCTTACAAAATTCTGTGAATGGAACATGCTGTTTGACGGACCGCTTCACTCATCGACATGCAAACGTATTCTGACACTTATTTTTGTGTTATCAATATTTCTGTATGATTTATTATATCATGTATTATTGTATTTAGATACTGACCACTATTTTTACGTATTTTTACCTCAGTATGATCAGTGATTGCTTTTATTCATCGCCTCAATTGATGAACTATGTCTTCGTAGCGAACTTCCGTGTTTAAGTATATTCTTGTGCGCACTACTTCAGAAGGCGCTTAATTTCAAAATCCCTTTAGTGTAAAACATCGCAAGGATGTGTATTTAAGTTATATGCATATTTTGACTTATAAATATGTGTCCTTGTTATTAATTAATCCGGACAAGGCTTTATATAGGAATAAATTGTTTATTTATTATTTAAATATGCTTGTTCGGAAATTAGAATAACTGCCCGGAATTTCCCAAATCCGTACAGATTTTTGATCGGTTGTTTGTGTCCGGACAGGAAAGGACAAGTACTCATTGGTTGGAGAAGTTTATAAATATAAGTCAATTTCAGCAGCATCATCACTTGATCACTGACACTCGATCACATCCCATTCAGTTGAACACTCCTCAGAGAACCCCAGATAAGGTAGATAAGCAAGAACCTGGTCGTAGACGATGCTAATTTTTATAAGGACTTTGTCGTCCGGACAGAATCTGTATAGTATAGCAACCATGTAGACAAGTCTTTCCAGTGTTTATAGTTATAGTTACTAGTTGTGGTCTATAAAAGGAACTGTTATATTTATTTGAACTGTTTCAAGTTTAGAATTACGAGTTGTCTGGATTGTTCGGAATTTGTATTATTGCTGTTAATATCTGGATTTTCTTAATTTATTAGTTCAAATAGGTTATTCATTTTCATAACGAGTTGTCCAGATGTCCGGATAAGGCTGACTAGATTATTTACAGTTTACTGGAAATTTTGGGGACTTAATTAGTACACTTAGTACAAATATGGGGGGGAGGGGTGATTTAGACTGCGCGTGTCGAGTTTAGCTGTCCGGATCGGATTTAATATTTATGAATTCAATACATTTCTTTTACGCTGTTTATTGTTTATATTGAGCTTGAGAGCGACAAATTCTGCAGATACGAGAACTAGTAGTAATTTATTTTTTTTAGATGAGTTTTTAAAACGGTGATAGCCCCGGGTCTCAGGTTGTATTGTTTGAAATGGTCAGCATCTTAGTCTGTGTTGTGATATTGATATATTTTGCCATCCTGAATAAATTGTTGTGTGTTAGAAAAACGGTGTTTTTCTTTTGTGGCAAGGACCGCTCGACTTGTTACAGTAACAAATGTGTCTTGTGTAATGTAAGGTAGGTACCATATACTGTTATGTAAATTTATTCTCTTTGAAGAATTTGCGATGGATGGCTCCAGAGATTTTTACCCAATGTACTAAGTACAGCATCAAGGCAGATGTGTTCAGTTTTTCTCTCTGTATATGGGAGTTGCTGTCGGGAGAACTTCCTTTTGCACATTTAAAACCAGGTAAACCCTCAAAAGATGAGAACTGAATTAGGGACTAGTGCATAGTTAATCTATTCATAATAAAGATTCAGTAATTTGCTGATAAAAAATTTGACATCATTTTTCCTTATATCTTCTTAAATCAATGCTCTAGTGAATCTGATTTCTGTCATTAGCTGCAGCAGCTGCAGAGATGGCCTACCATACAACACGACCCCCGATAGCCGTCACATTTCCCAAGCCAATCGTAGTTTTGTTGCAAAGATGCTGGAATGCTAGTGCTGATGTAAGTACTATTTATAAAACTCTTTCATTTACCTGGTAATTTACATGCACGTAATTGATTCATTGCCTAAAATTATAATATGGCAACATTTATTTGTGTACACATACACCAACCTGGATGTGGTATGCAGATTTCTGTATCTATAGCTAATGACTCAAATTGCCATTATGTGCATTGTATTTATACAGTAATGAGTATAAACTTCCATCTCTCACAGGATCGACCAGAGTTTAAGGAAATTGTGCCGATTTTGGAAGAATGTAAACAAAGCCAGGTAGCAGCTCTGCTGAACAACACCACTGTGCCCTCAATGAAGGAGGAGGGGGAGGGGGAGGATGGACAGACCTCACCCCCCATAGCGGGCAATGTGATGGCACTGAGGACCCACTGGGAGCAGGAGGCCTCCAAGAACAGGTATTATTCTGAATACATTTTGCTACTTGTGAGATTATGAGTAGATATTGTTGACAGTAAAAGGCTTTTAGTAAAACATTGAATAGGCACTGAATTCAGTGAGGTTATTCAGCAAAACTTTAAATAGATACCATAGAATGAGCTTAACATTGAAATACAGTAAGACTGTTAGTGCCTCACTCTGCAAGAAATGTATAGCCAAAGAAGATCTCTGTGAAAAAGTCCGTGCATATTTCCCATATTTCAGTCAAAGAAGCCCAAGAGTAGAGTGTGTACAGTGATCTTGCTTTAGGTTTTGAAGTCAAAGGTTAGGCCAAAGCACAGTCCTTTGCATGTTCCTTTCACCCTAATACCCTTTGAAAACATAAGCTACAAACTGGATAATACAATGCTACGAGTGAGCTCATTTAGTCAAACATAAAATAAAAACACATTTACAGTTAGGTTTTTACCTTAAAATTGAATAGATGTTGCTGAAAATGGAAATTTTTTAGTTATCCTTTTCATTTAATGGAATTCTTTTTAATCTGGATATTTTTACATAAGCAGCAGTGTGCCTATTGATGAGCTGAGACGGAGGCTTCAGTTTCCACAAGTAGACAAAAATGGCTACGTATCTGACCCACTGAGTACCCTGGGAATCTCTGTCACCATAGAACAGACCAAGAAACTCCTTGAATCGGCCTTTAATCAGAGCCAATCGTAAATCAGGACTCAACCAGAGCTAGTCAGAAGTTTGCTTTCAGCCAATCAGAAGTTTGCTTTCAGCCAATCAGAAGTTTGCCTTCAGCCAATCAGAAGTTAACCTTCAGCCAATCAGAAGTTTGCCTTCAGCCAATCAGAAGTTTACCTTCAGCCAATCAGAAAGTTGACTTTAACCAATCAGAAGCTAGCTTTCAGCTTATCAAAAGTTAGACGGAGGAGTCCATAGGGTGTGTGACAAAAGATGGTGCTGCTGTGGGTTGAAAAGATGGGACATGTACTTTATATTTTACATGTTCTAGCATATAGTTTTGTACATGTATCAGTAATTGCCAAAAAGGGGGGAGGGGGTGGCTGAGTAGCACATATTCATACACTACGGGTATTAATGTTGAATTGCCATTATTTACTACTGCAGGCATTTTTAACAGTTATGCACGTTTCTCCGTTTTTAGCTCTACATGTGTGTCCCTTTATCCAACAAATCTAGTCATGGGTTGATCATTTTTCATAAGTAAGTGGATTTTTCCATGGTTAAGAATTTTTGAGTGTGTTTGATCAACCTTACTTAAGTAAATGACAGACTTGTGTTAAGATGATACATGTATTTATAGTTTTTACATACATTGGTTGATGGTTTTGTTTTTGTTTTTAAAATTTATTTGATGCTTAAAAAAATATACTTTGAATCTTTATGCCGTCCATTCACAAATTAATTATCAATTGATGATGGACTAGACCCATAATTCTACTCCACTTTTTAAGTCTATGCAGAAGGAATGGATCAGTATTAGTGGAAAAAATCCTTTCCTGTTTACACAGGTTGTACTTGTACCAAAACTCTGTGCAATAAAAATATTTTTGAATTTGTTTTCTACTTTATTTTTAGCTCACCTGAACCAAAGGTTCACTGAGCTTTTCTGATCACCTGTTGTCCATCGTCTGTTTGTCTGTCCATCTGTCTGTAAACTTTTCACATTTTTTACTTCTTCTCTAGAACCACTGGGCCAAATTAAACTAAACTAAGTACAAAGCATCTTTATGGGAAGGGCATTCTAAATTGTTAAAATAAGGGGCAAAACCCTTTTTGAAAGGGAGATAATAGCAAAACAGTGAAAATTGGGTGCGTGTCTCAAAAAATCTTCTTCTCAAGAACCACTTCACCAGAAATGCCAATATTTGCACCAAAACTTGTATATATAGTGAAAATTCTAAACTGTTAAAATTGTGACCCCCGGACCAATACTGGGGCCCCAAGAGGGGTTCAAAGTTTAACATAGAAATAGATAGGGAAAATGTTTATTAAATCTTCTTTTCAAGAACTACAATGCTACAATCTGGGATATTACTATGCATCAAATAATATAGATTCTAAATTGTTAAATTGTGACCCCCAGACGAATACTTGGGGCCCCAAGAGGGGTTTAAAGTTTAACATAGAAATAAATAAGGAATATATAGAATGACATGAACTGTTGTTAGGGTGAGTGATGTGGCCCATGGGCCTCATGTTTTTATACATACACGTCATTTATGTAAGTCAGGTTATAAATAACTGTGTTTAAAGGTCTGACATGTGAAATTCCCTTAGGAAAAATACCTGTGAGAGAGATATGGCTATTTGAATCTATTTATTTTGAACACAATGATTTGATATTCAGAAAAGAAGTAACAGTTGATTCTTAAACACAGATAGCAGGTGTGTCAAACACCTCAGAAAAAAATCTGGTGTAGTTTTATGGAGAAAAAAAGAAAACTGCTCTGCAGTCATGTTTTTTCATAGTCCACCTTATTGAAAAATCATTCAAAGATGTACATGACATAGACAATTGTTTATTGCTATCACTGCGTGTATGAAATCAAGAAGCCTCTTTTTATATTTTAGTATGTGCTGCTTCACAGTTAACAGGGTTACCGGTACATTGAATTTCAAATATCAGGGCTGATAGAGGGTAACTTGCTTTTCATTCCTAGTTGAAACTCCATCTTTGACAGAAATTCTTCATCCTTTGTGGAGATTTTGGGAACAGTGCCCAGTTTGTGTGGCTTTTTACCCTCCAGGACAAAGAATTTTTTCCTCTGATGAAGTACTGGCGGGAGCTCAACCAGATCTTTTTTGGCCCGCTTATCTGCCTTGTATTTCTTCTTGGTCTTCTTGTCTTTTATGGTTGGTTCACTACTGAATATAAGTGAAAAATTCTTGTGTAGAGAGATGCTGATGTAGCTTAGAATACTATTCATGACTGAGCCTAGAGATAGTATAAAGTAGAATGACTATTGGAATCTACTTGTGGTTTATGTACTTACAATTGTTCACTGCCAGATTCCAGGATTTTTCTTCTTTCTTTATTCATGAGCTGCATTGATTTTTGCTGTTTAACTTTAAAAATGGAGCGAAAACAATATTGTGTAACCGGAACCAGTACGACAAGGGCAATAACTCTTGTGATCAAAG
>WFKH01011581.1:68366353-68390684 GCA_016163765.1 Magallana hongkongensis | reverse complement strand
ACCACTGACTTGCTTTGTGCTTACTGTTATAGATGACTTACAAGTGCCCCTCTGACTTGCTCTGTGCTTACTGCTATAGATGACTTACAAGTGCTCCTCTGACTTGCTCTGGATTTTTTTTTTAGATGACTTACAAGTGCCCCTCTAACTAGCTCTGTGTTTATTTTATGGATGACTTACAAGTGCCACTCTGACTTGCTTTGTGCTTACTGTTACAGATGACTTACAAGTGCCCCTCTAACTTGATATGTGTTAATTTTATAGATGACTTACAAGTGCCCCTCTGACTTGCTCTGTGCTTATTTTATAGATGACTTACAAGTGCCCCTTTGACTTGCTCTGTGCCTGTATGGAGTTCATCCACTCTCTCTGGTCCGGTCACAGAGAAACAGCCATGTCTGTCTTGAGAACTTGGTAAGTCTTATTTCAATATGTGATTAATGTTGTATCTTAACTTATAACCACCACAAATACATGTAACTTGATTCCCCACAGTGACAAGTTTTGGATGAGTGTGTGTGCTTCTCTGTCTCGGAATTTGCCCAGCTCTGAAGAGGAACCAGGAAAGGTATGCACCAGATTGTTAATTTGATAAAGAGGTTGAATTGTTTATTTGATAAAGTAGTGTAGCCTGTAATTTTCAATCATTGAAGTGTGGCAATATATAGTTATATTTTAGTGATTGCATGACATGATAGGGAATGTAATACTTTTTTTAACACTTCAGGATGTGTACACACATCAGGTGAAGACAGTATCCCATGTGTTGGAGATTCTTGCTGAAGAAATTTTCTGTGTGGCAAGGTTTGTAAAGAGTTTGTAAAAACTTAAGTCTTTCAAGCCATGAATAATATTTATTTTTCTCTGGTGAGTTTTGTTTTTATTTTTTATTTAATAATAATAATTAAATGGTGCTTTTTTATGTGTAATTGCAGTGGTAAACTTGATGAAAAACTGAAGAAATGTTTGGCAGATATAAACTCGACCAGTAGGCTGAAGTATTGGACAGGGGTATGAAAACATACATCTCTCTCACTCTCTCTCTCTCTCTCTGTCTCTCTCTGTCTCTCTCTCTCTCTGTAGCTTCAGTAACACAAGGCTCTACCTTTGCAGCAAGTCCGTGACTGTTTGATCGCTGAGGCGGGACAGAGCAGTCAACACAAGGAGGGGCTGAGTGAGCACCACACACTCAGACTTCTGATCGCCTGGAAAAACTTCCTCATCACACTCACCAGACTGCAGGTAAACAACAAACTACATGGAACGGTAAATTTAACTACAAGTAACAAACTATGGTAACTAACTTCGGGTAACAAACTACATGTAACAAACTTCAGGTAACAAAAACTAAGCTGATGTAACAAACAAACCTTAAGTGACATTAAAAACAACAAGTAACCAGAAACGTTTTTGGAAAGTAGTGAAATTATACTACAATAGACAGACATAATAATTTTTCATTTAGATTTTTTTTTGAGAGGAAAACCACATGTGTATGTTCAATGCTTCTTAGAATCTTGCTTGTAAAATGTATATTATTTATACTCCTGGCAATTTTTAAGGTGGAGCAACTTAAGATGGACAATCAGTTGAAGGAGATAATCATTATAGACATGTTGGAGGCTCTCCGTGCTTTGGTTAGTGTTTTCTTATCGCTCAATTTACAATAACAAATACATGTTGGATATTAATTACAGTAAAACAGGCTTATAACGAAGTGGCAGGGAAGGGCGGTTTTGCATCACTATAAGCGTAATTCGTTATATCCATCAAGTTTACAATATGTATTAAGTTACCGGGAAATGAAATAACTTCGCTGTAAGCGTCAATTCATTATAAGCATGTTCGCTATAAACGTGTTTTACTGTACTAAACTCTCTTGTAGCTTTGATAAGACAAAGATTATTTTGTTGTTTTAGATCAATGGAAACAGCACCCCACTGAACAATAAACTAGCCAAGATAACCAGTGCTTTGATTTTCCGACTCATCACGTCATGGACAAGGTGTGTTGATAAGTTACAGCATAATATTTTTTGGGGATAGAGCTTTTTAATGCAGATTTATTACTAAACATTTTGACAGAACATATCGTGTACTTGCAATGTTATGATAATTTTTAATAAAATACTGAAGCACGTCTTGATATTTTCATCAAGTACATATGTAATGAATTCTATGTAAATTTATTTGAATTTTTTGTTTAAGTACCTTATGATTAAAATTTTTTGACAGATACTGAGCTTTTATCAGTATTTGTGGATGTCTTTAAAATTAATTTGATAAAATAATTAAATCGAATAATAAAACCATAGTACTTTATAGCTTATATACACAAAAATTGACAGATTATTCTGTTTCCATTGGTTGGGTTCCATATCATTGTGAAATTTAGCAGACTGATTTTAATAACCTCATTCTTTTTGCATATGTTTACAGTGCCCTTAGTGATGTGAGGAGGACCGTACGTGACGTCAAGACGGCCATCATGGAGGCCCTGTCTAACAACGCCTCTGTCGTCCCTTCTCTACAGATCGGGATGATTGGGTCACTGGTGGCCATGTTACAGCATGTCCGACCCAACCCAGCCAAGAGTAAGTGTGTACAGAACTATGTGAAATATACATGTACCTCACCAATATTTACATCTTATCAGACCAGAAAAAATAAACACCCTTTCAACTGGTACATTGATAACATATATTGATAATACACCTTTTTCTCAAAAAAACTGTTTGCTTGTCAACCACAAGATTGGTTTTAAAATGCATTTATTTGCTTTCAAATTAAATTATTGTGACTGATAGATCAAAGGATCATGATTGACTTGGAGTATATACAATTTGTTTTTGGTTTTTAATCAGAGGTGGACCCTGACACCCTGTTGGAGGTGTTTAAGACTGGCTGTGAAGTGATTCACCAGAGTATCTTCCAGTTACCGGCAGCTAAAGATCTCACCCCGGGAAGTACGGGGGAGGTGTGGCTAAAGGTGGGGGCTAAAAATAGACTCGTCTGATCTGAAATACATTTTACAGAGTTATCTGCCCACATAATTTAGAAGTTTATTTCAATTTAGCTGATAGTGCTGTGTGTATTTTATTGTTATACAGATGCAAGTTGTCAGTTGCTGTCTACTGGACGAAGTGATCCTTCAGCTTTCTTCTGAGTCGTCATGGTTACCTGTTTTACAGGAACATCTCGTCATATCCTCCTTACTCTCCTCTGTAGAATTCTTCATCAAGGTCTGTAATGGAAACATGAAAAAGATTTGTATATCATATTGAGATATATTCAATCTGTAGTTATACATATACATACCTCTATCATTTAGTCTAAAAAACAGAAACCTTCATTTCAGGCAAAACAAGGTCTAAACTTTGTTCACACGGTGATGCTACTGTTTCTAACCATTGCCAAGCATGAAAAGGTGAGTTAACATTTTTCCAGGGAGATGATATGAACAGATTGTAATGACACATTGTCAATTTAAACCATTTTCTCCAACAAATTAACATGGACAGTTACATGAATATCTTCTAGCTCTGGTCAAAATTCACACAGAAAGTAACTCTCTATAATTTGACTTTTACTTTGTGTGCCGGATACACATAGTTGTGACCTCTCTATGGTTTGACTGTTTTTTGGTTTGTTGGAGTACATGGATAGAGTTCATTGTAACCTTTGACTGTTTTTCAGGGGGCAGAGTCCTTGGCCTTCAGTGGCCTAACCCAGCACCTCTGTCTGTCCGTCACAAACCTGTACGAGGATCTGGAGCCTGCTGCAATGAGGCAAACCATGGTACTAAAAATCTGCTGCATGATTCTTTCTTTTAAGTATCACAAAGTCATTCAGAATAAAATATTATACTTTGTCCCAAGATATCCTTGATTCAAATTCTGCTTAATTACTTGATATTTAGAAATACCTCAGGGTTCAAATGATGTTCATTCAAAAGTATGAAAAATTTCCAAGATTTCTCCTTTGAAACGCCCCCTCTAGCTGATCATGTTTCAATACACGGCTAAAAAATGTAATGTCTGTGGGGACTTTGTATTGCAGCAGACCCAGATGATAATGTTAAAAATTTGCGAAAGGTATTCCGAGTGACTTCCAAATGGAGAAAAGATGTAAACATTCCCAATTATAAATCTCCGTAAGAAATCTGTTTTCGTTCCTGTGAATTTTTATGAGTGAAAAATGATAATGTGTCAATGGAGATATATTGGAAATTTTCCCTTTCATCAATTTCAATTGCACTTCTTTTACAGGTATGTGTATTTTTATTCAAAATCGGCCAAATGTGCTGCATAAATATCTTGGGACAGACTATAAAAGAAAATGATTAAGTTATGCTTTATATGCAATTTTTCAACCATATGATATGGCTGTCAGAGAAGAATCTTTGTGTGTGCAGTAAGTGTGATGTTTTTGTGCTTCAGAAGATGAACTCCAAACAGCGCGAAAGTGCGGTGACTCTGTCGTGGCACGGAGTCTACTGCCTCTGTGTGGACCTGTATGCCACTGCCCTACTGGTGCTCAAGTTCTCCTTCCTTGAGGATGCCTTCCATTTCCTGGGGGTTCACCAAGACAGAATGCTTCAGGTACAATTATTATACATTTGTCTTAAAGTCTTAGTCAGAGAGAATAAATTATTCGGAGTTAATTTTTGATGGAAGGGTAATGATAGATGATTTCTTTAAATGTATATTTTTTACCAGATGTTTATGCTATATTTTCTGTCAGTGATTTGATATGTACCTCTGTCTTTTAGTGCTTTGAGCTGTCGAGGGTGCTACTGCAGGAAAATGTGTTGTTTGAAGCAGAGAAGACTTGTGACTTCATTTGTCAGCTGTCTTCCTACCTACCCCAGTGGAGAGTTAGCTCCCCTGAATCTGTTCATCAGCTACAGGTATTTCCCAGGCCTCTGGGCCAGTTTCTTTTGAATGCCATTGATACTGATGGTTGCATTGCCAAGGGTGTGGCTTTGAGAATGAAATCATGACCTGCTTACAACTTTATCCTGGAAGTTTAATAAACATTTACTTGAATTATTATAGTGTGTTTTTGAAATTTGAATACAGCATATGTCATCACCTTATTGGCAGCATTCATTAATTTATTTGAAGTTAATGTACATGTACAGAAGTAAGTGACTCAGGCAGTATAATTTTATGTATTAAAATGTTCTCTGTTTCAGGGCAGTGTTTTGTACCTGTGTCAGACCTATGTTGCCTACCTAACAAGTACACGATATCTACAGCACATGTTGGAGGTAGGGCATTAGATCCATGTTGTCTTGGTATTGTCCATTTCAAAGATTCAAAAGGCCCTTTAATAAAACTGGTTTGTTTTGTTACAGAACAGGGCACCAGATAATCACATGACCAGGCGAAGTCTGCAGCATCAGTCTTCACTGGAGGATGAGTTACCCACCAAACATGTTCTGGTGATCAAGAAAAGGTCAGACAGATAAATGGCTGCTCCCTCCATGTCTGTTCTGATGTCTATTCACTTTAACTAATCATTGCAACAACTAACAGATGAAAGAATCAGGAATAATATGACTGTCTTGATTTTCAGAATGCTACAAATATTAGGCAGAGGTTTCTCTATGCTGAGACAGTTCACTCCAGAACTTTGTGAGGTTTTGTATGAGAGGGTAGGTTACTTATAAGGGGGAGACTGATTGATCACTTAAACCATTACCTTTCTGTAACTTATCCATGGTGATAAAAGGTTTAAAGGTTCTTCTCTATTCCACCTAAGGTCTAGAGAAGAAACTACATTATTAAGTTGTGTCCCAGACATGAGCCCCTGTGTTTGTTTGTTTCATGTAGAACATGGACTATGCAGAGCACCAGCCGTTTTTAGCATTAGCCTTCACAGCGCCATCTATTGAGCAGGAGTGTCTCCCTTCGTTCGGAACCTTCACTTCCTGTGTGAGAGATGTCTGTGTCAGACTGTTGACCAAGGTAAGACCTTTGTTTGGTAATCTTTTCCCCTGTTTGCTTATACAATGTAAGTGGTCAGGATAATTTAGCTTAAGTTACTGAGGGTACAAATTTGGTGAAGTTAAAAGCAAACTTGCCTTTTTTGTGAAAATTGTGCAGAGACTTAGTTATTCATTCATTCAGATTTAAGGTTGTAATTTAAATGTGTACATTTGTGTTAGAGCACACTTTTGTGTACATATAATTTACACATTGTATTACATTGTATTTATACATGTGTATGTAGGAACAATGCTCTTGGGTACATAAGGTTTATTGTTGACAGCATGAAGTTAAGCCTGGTCAGTCTCCACACTCCTCTACAGAACCCAACGTCCTGGAGGTCATTCCAAAGTCAGTCAAACATATTTATATCCACTGAATTCATAAATATAAACACACTTCTAATCTTATTGATCAGCAATAGTAGACTGTTATAAAATAACTCCTGTAAATATATTTAGACAGTTACTGAATTTAAATGATACAATTCTTTATGATGATGTTTGTTACTGCAATGATGACCTACATATATATAAGCTATGTTTTCTGTAGGTCACTGATCATGTTTGTGATGGAGAACGCCCTGTACCTGGTCATGTCTCAAGCCATGCGGCTGTTGAGAGACCCCAGCCTGCCACAGACAGACAAACAGCTGCTGAAGAGGGAGCTGGGCACAGAAATGGTACATATACTCAGCGTTGTCGTTATAGATATATACATTTTATTATATATTATTATATTTAAATTCAAAATTAAGTAAAGTAATTATGATTTAACAAAAACAGCAAGATAAAGTGAAGACAAAACAATTGTAACTTTTTAATAAATGACAAAACAATTAAAAAAATGCAAAAAATCTAACATTCTAATACATGTACTGGTATGTCAACATGTACATTGTGTAACTATAATAATGTTATAGAAAGGTTAAAGTTTTGATAACAATAAAACAAAACATTGTGCAGCCTAGTGTTGCAGAGTACTAACAGTGACTGTTTATCTGTAGAACTATTTCCTGATGGAGCTCCAGAGATACCTGAAGCGTGGGGCCCCAACATCCCCCTCCCCCAGCTCTGCCCATCGACAGCCCAGCCCCAAGATCAGTGCCACTCCCAATGTTCTGGGGCGGTCCCTGTCACAGTCAGCCCTGATGTCAGCCCCAGAGATGGAGTTCTTTAAATTTGTCCAAGAGTTTGTGTCAGCAGTGTTAAAGTGATTAGAAGGATGAAGAATCAGGGTCCAAATCTAATCTTGGTACACGTGTACTAGGGAAGAAACTCAATAGAAAAATAAGTTATTTCTAAAATGAATAGATTTTGTGTTTGGATCCCCAAGATACAATGTGGATACACAGAGTGACAGGAAGCTACCACTATGCTGTGTTCTCCTAAAAAGTACAGACAGATCAATATTGCAACACTGACTTCTACCAGTGTTATGTATTCAGCCTATATGATCTGTGCTTCATGTATATTAAAAATGAATTTGTTGTACAAAGATTACATAAAAAGTAATTTGATATAGAGTTCTCGTTTGTTAAATTGGCCATCGATCACATTCTGTGATTGGGTTATTAGCTGAACCCCTGGAATGTCTCCCCCACTCTCTTCTTTTCTTCGATCCACTTGTTGACCTTCTCTAGGGCTAGATCTGGGTCAGACACCTGCTCCACCCCCTCTCGGACGTCTGAGGGCAGGGTTATAAACCCCTCTCGTTCTATCTTGGTCTGAATCACCAGCCTTAGACAGGTGTTAATGTCTGTTGACTTCTTCACTTTATCATCTACAATTATGGTTATAAAACATCATATAATGTATAAACCTGTAAACTGTGCTATTCCTGGTAAAATCAATAGATACTTGTTGCTGTGACTAATCCAGTTTTATTTACTGTTTTTAATATGATGATTTGGTGATATTTTTAAAATGTAAACGGTGTGACCGTTGGACCGAGCGCAGATTTAACACAGTGCAGTTTAATTTTTGTAGAACAAAATTTATTTGAAACGCACACAGTAGGATCCGCCTGGCTGCCTACTCAAATCATTAGCCAAAGTTAAACTAAACGTCGCGTGCTCACTCTACATTAAGACGTCATGTTTCATACGTAAAACGTACAAGTTTTGTCTTCGGAAATAGCCGAAGAGAGTTACGCGATTTCGAAATTTTTTTATTTCTTCTTTCATTGTTTATCAATTTAATTCATATGTTGACTACCGCGGTAATAAAATTGAATACTTTATTCAGTATCTAAAAGATCAGTTCCTTGATGTTAATGTTTTTATTTTCCATCTGATAATTTGAAAAGACCAGAGACATAAATAACATGAGATCTCGCTCAAAATAAAAGACTTTGAACTTTCTCTTTTGGTTTTCTTCCAGTTTGCATGTCTCTGAAAAGACATACGTAGAACTAGAGCCGTGTTTCTTGATTGAAGCACTATTGAAACTTATCTGGTTTCCACTTTAATTTCTTTTAATTTAAATTACATTCAATTGAAACATTGAACGTTTTTAATCGAGTTCAGGGGCAATAAACATCGATAAGTGCCAGTCAATCAACGATCGAACTAACTTTTTAAAAACAAAATGGCGGCCATATGGCGGCGCCCAGGGCTGGAAGAAATTTTTTTACCCATAGTACCCATGGTACCCCTGATTCAACTCTCACTTTTCACTGATTTTGTTATATATACGTGTTACCATTAATCCTCGCTTCGCCCCCTCTGCTGCGCTCGGTATAATGATAGTATATTTCATTCCGTGTTTTACACCATGCATATTTGTGAAGCAATAACAGTGCTTTAATATTTGATATGATAGAAAACCTACATTGATGTGACACACTTATATAAAACAGTAACGTCGGCTGCTATGACATACCAAGCAGTGACCAGGCTTCGGTGCCTTTTGACCTGGGCCGGAGCCAGCGAGATGAGCGGACGTTAAGTTGAGTGGCCGCAGGGGGATATGTGGTCCACAAAACCTCTAGCACTTCCCGCTGCTCCAACGGCCGACAACTCTCGCCAAAATTAGGTCTGGACATATCTTTATCTGTTAATAATTTAATTTTAACAATTAAGACTTTATCCAATAACCAAGCACCCTTTTAAAAAATGCACCGGAGCTTGGATCCAAGCAGACGATATAGCGTGTGCATGGCGGTGTGCGCAAAAATCTACAAACAAAAATGTGTATATTGTGAGTAAAATATACCACACTGAGTAGAATGTCCCTCAGTGAAAAAACCCAATCGTATTTTAATGTTATTTTACAAAAACTCATAATAATGCTATAACTTGCTGATAAATGACTATAATAAATTCATCTATGTTCATTAATGTACGATTGACTTTTGTTCTTAGAGGGATGTTCCACCCTTGTGGTATTAGGTGTCGGCAGGCATTCGCTGTGGTGTGGAAAAAGGTGTCGGCAGGCATTCGCTGTGGTGTGGAATGGCATTCGTTATGGTACCGTAGTCAACTTCTGTGTACCAGGAAATCTCACAGCCAATCGGCGTGTATAGGGTCCAAACTAGTTCCAGAACCTCACGGAGGTACAATCCATGATCCCGGATACGGGGAAGAATGGTCTGACATAAGACGCAAGCAGCTGGAAAGTGTCGAGATAAATATTATCCTTTAGTTAGTGAATGTAATGAATCAGAGCAAAGAATTCTTAATGTGGCTGACAACAACAGTTTCTTAGCTTAGCTTATAATGTATTGTTTCAAAACTCCTAACTTATGTCCACTCAGATTCTGAGTGAACAACACCATAATCTATTGGTTGGAGGTCCAGATCGAGTAGTTTGACCTTATTCAAATACTCTCTATGGAATATATACCTATGAAGCACAGGCACCTGACGTCATATATTTTTCTCATAATAAAAAAAATACTCCGCTTACCTAATAAATGACAAGGTACCCATCCCCGCCATCTTTGATTTTTTTTAAACTGGTACATCAGCTGGAAGTTTTGCTTGAAACTCATCGGTAAAATTATTTTGCAATCCTCTCCGTCTCCCGATCGGTCATTCAACATCTAAGCTTACAACCAATTCAACCAAAACGGTGCATTACACCTGTCATTAATAAAAATAACCACTCGATCTGCATCTACTGCCTTAGATATGCGATAAATGTCTAAAGGGTGGACGGAAGTTGTCACCAATATGTAAATGAGATTTCCCTGCAACGTGTGTTTGTTTCAATATTTCAAAATATATGCATTTATAAACATGTTTATATAAACTTTGTGTAACAAAAGTTATAATTGATTGTTTATAGTATCCCTTTTCTTAATTTTAACTCGTATGTTGATCGAATTCAAAATTGACGCCTTTTGAATATTCGTATCAGTTCTATATTTGGAAGGGATTACCCATATGACGCGATTTATGTCAACTTCCGTCCACCCTTTAGCTTTTTGTCGCAAATCAGCAGCAGAAGATGCAGAATGAGGAGATATTTTTAATAATAAACGATGTTATGGGCCGTTTTGGTTGAATCAGCAGTAAGCTAAGATATTGAATGACCGATCGGACGGCGGAGATGATCGCAGAAAAATGTTACCGCGATGTGAGTTTAAAAAAAATCCAAGATGGCGGGGATGGGTACCTTTTTTTTTTATTATGAGAAAAATATATGACGTCAGGTGCCTGTGATCCTGTAGTGTAATAGTAACACATTATTATACTATAAGATGAACTTTTATTACAGAAACAAGTGCCTGTGTATGTATTTTCATAATTCATTCAACAATATCAGAAAAATTATGTACAAAATTACAAACAGGTTTAAAGTTTGTATAGGTTTATCTTACTTTAACTATTCGAATTCGTTAAATCTTTTAACTCTCTTCGGCTATACTGGCGTGCGACCAGTTCTCGCCGAGTACCATTTCTCGCCAGTACATTGTGACGTCATTTTACCAACACATAAAATTACATACAAAAAATGACGTCACAATGTACTGGCGAGAAATGGTACTCGGCGAGAACTGGTCGCAAGCCAGTAGACCCCTTCACGGTAACTGCGGTACTGCTCTCTTGCAGGGCAAATTGATATACTTTCCCGAAGTTTTAGTAAGTAGATCATTAAATGACGTAAATGAAACAATTGACGTTACGTCATTTTTCACCAAACTATGTCATTTTGCCCTGCAAAAGAGCAGTACCGCAGTTACCGTGAAGGGGTCTATAAGGTAAGCGGATTTTTTTTTTTTATTATGAGAAAAATGTATGACGTCAGGTGCCTGTGCTATGAAGAAATAAACTAAATAAAAGAATATCAAAAGATCATCCGACAACACTTAACGTTAGTCTACGACTGTTCAACCTACCTATCGACGAGGGCAAATATACGTGACGTCATATAGTTTTGAGGTAGCCTATGATGACTTCAGTGAGTGTGAATTAAGCGGTGGACACGTGATGCTTACCTAGACACGTTCTCCTTGAGATGACGTCACGGAGTTTGTGTAGAGAGCTGTAATCGTACACACTGAACACGTTTTTCTCTGATGACGCAATGTGTTTGAGTTCTTCAAGGTCCACATGACTACCCATACCTGTTAATGATATATCAATATTGGTGTTAACTATTGAAAGGTAGCGCGTTTAACTGTGATGGTATTACAAAATTCCCCCCAAAAATATCCGCTTTGTTTGGCTATATTTTTCTTTCAAGTATAAAAATGCTTGAATCACATTCATCATAGCTTTATCGGACTATCGACATTTTGCCGATTATCGCTCGACTCGCATATCATCGCTCGGTGTTCGATGCTCCAGACAATCAATCTGCTCGAGAAGCTTACGCTTCTGAAGATAATCGGCTTTGTAAGATATCAATGTCAATAATATTACTACCCCAGACTCATGCAGTTTTATAGCAACTGTGTTTTTCGGCCGACCAGGCAAAAATATTCTGCCCTTTTATAGGCCTAAAAGTGACAGAGGCATTAGGACGTGAACAAAACTTTACAGTAGAGGTAGAAAATTCTTTCATGGAGTCAATATTCTTTAAGTAGTTGCAGCTGAAGCTCTATGTGAAGACTCGGCCTTATCATATTCTTCTCGTAGAATGTTATCTTTTTGCTTTTCAAAAGATTCTTTATGTGATGTGTTGTGTGGCATACCAATAGTGATGACGTTGATATTGTCCTCTTTGACGTCACGCGCATTCTGCAGGGTTCTTTCAGGGCACGTGGACTTGCCGTCTGTGATAATGATGGCAATCTTCTGTACCCCCGGCCTGGAACACTACAAACAATCACACGGACAGTTACGATGGAAGCACAAAATACTTTAACTATGATTGTTCATTTTACGTGGGCATGACACGATCACACGTAAAAATCTTTACGATTACGTGTTTGAGTTACCATGAACAGCTTCTTCATTTCTTTCAGAGCGAGGTCTGTCCTGGTTAAACCCTCTTTGTGGCCAATGTTGTCTGAAAAAAACCTCATGCAAGTTAACTTACAGTGCCCATGATTTCAGGCTAAAACCGGTACAAAGTAAACAAAATATTTATACAAATAGTTCTACTAACATCAGTGTATTAGTACCTTTATGCATTGTGTACTCAAATTTAAAATGAGGCAGACGAGGAATGTAATTTTTGATTAACAAAATAGTTTGGCATAGTCTTTGTCTGCAAACGACATCAAAGGGCTATATACACATTATAGGGGTCTAAAATGGCCCACTCCAATCAACACCATAATTATTCTTTTAACAATTTAAAAAATGGCATGCAAAACTACAAGAGATAGAAAAATAATGAGACAATGGATGGAAAAAACGTGTCAACTTGAACTACCTGACATACCCAAAACGCTTTCAAATGTTGAATAATGGGGTGAGCTGGGGGTTCACTCTTATCATATATATATAGTCCGTTATATTCAATGCAAAGTTGTAATAAAAAGATGACATTTAACCGGATCAAATTTGTTTTTGATTAAATCTCGTTGAATTTTTATTTTTCAAATGCTATTGCCTAAATTCCTTTGCGTTGAGTGTAGCTAAGATAATATTGTAGGTAAAGGTCAACGGTTGACGGACTTCTTTACTTTATAGAATTTAGATATGGAAAGGAAGTACTGTAGATGCACACTTACCGATTGCCGCACATATCTGGTACGTCATATTGTATCTATTGATACCGAATGCCTGATATACGTCATCACTGAAGGGAACCACGCCCACCCGGATGTTGTCGGGACCAATGGTAAACGACTCGACCACACTCTTCACAAACTCGGTCAAGTAGTGAAAGCACATCGGGGTAACACTCGTCGAACAGTCCAGCAGAAATATAACTTCCGCCGTATTGTTTCCACCTGAAATTCATAATAAAACCATTGATGGAAAGTAAAACTTCGTTCTTAGTTTCACAACTTGCGTCACCATTGAAATCGTGATCTTAGACATAACTTGGACTAATCGTAGTGATCCTATTAATCTAATGAAATACTGTAGAGTTATTCCTAGAACATTTTGGATTTTAACTAATTTTAACTTTGAACTTTAGAAAAAATGAACTGTCAACATGAGGATCCTGACCAAATCCACCTTAACCAAATTGATCTTTTAAACCGACCCCGACTAAATCGAACTTTGTTACGAACCTTAACCAAACGACTTTTGAGTGATCAGGATTAATATAACATTAATGCAGATCCTAACCAAATCAACCTTTGTGACGGACCATGACCAAATCGACTTTTATGACGGACCTTAACCAGATTGACCTTTGTGGCGGATCCTGAAAAATAAACCTTAAATGCGGAGCCTAAGCAAATCGACCTTTGTGACAGACCTTTACCAATTCGACCTTTGTAACAGACCCTAACCAAATCGACTTTTGTTACAGA
This sequence comes from Magallana hongkongensis, assembly GCA_016163765.1. NCBI lineage: Eukaryota > Metazoa > Mollusca > Bivalvia > Ostreida > Ostreidae > Magallana > Magallana hongkongensis. The sequence continues at coordinate 68,376,808 of WFKH01011581.1, read as the reverse complement.
CCTTAACCAAATCGTCCTTTGTGCCGGACCCTGACCAAATTGACCCATGTGGTGGACCTTTATATCAAATTAAGCTTTAATGCGGATCCTGAGCGAATCGATCTTTGTGACGGACACTTACCAAATCGACCAATATGACAAACCTTTACCAAATCGACTTTTAACGCGGATCCTGAGCGAATCATCCTTGATGACTATCCTTAAGAAATTCGACCTATGTGACGGACCTTGACCAATCGACCTTTGTGACAGACCCTGGCCAATCAACATTTTTGACGAACCATTACCAAACTTCGTCCAAGTTCTATGGTTTTCTTTGTAAGTATTTCTCATGATAATGAAAAAATAGTCTCTCTTGTATGTAACAAAAACGATCTTTAGTCTGAAATAGTTATGACGTTACACCTTTGAAAACTTTTTCGAAAGCTTGTTGGATCTCTCCCTCAGTTGGATGCAGGTCGCAGGCGGTGAAGAATTGTGGTAAATCGGATTTAAGAAGACGGTCTCCATAAGCCAATTTTCTGAAGGTCTGTTCGTATTCTATAATAGAGAAATTTAAAAGCTTATTCTCATACAATGATGAATTACACCAGAAAATTATTCAAATCATTAATTTCTGTTATGGCCTCCAAGTATTTTTCCAGTTCTAAACAAGGCATAATGATTTTATTGTATATTTTGTGCCCCCTCCCCCTCCGGTAAAACGACAATTTGGAGACTTGTATAGATGTGAATTTTTCGTATGCGAAGAAAGCACAAATATCTCAATCTCTTCGCATCTTAAATACAAACTTTTTAGTTGTAATCTTTAAGCCAATGATACCTCTTCGAAACGCGTGTTTTTCAGACTCAAAGATTTGAATTGTTAAACTTATTTTTGAACCTATCATAAAAAAAATCAGTATCTAAATGATTAATGTAAGGAATCCTTTATCAAATTTAAGGAGTTTGTAATTGTAATTTGAAGAGTATGAGCCCGAGTCAGTTTGATTGAAAGTGTTTTTAATGTATGACCTAAGGGTTCTTTGCTCTAGAGTTTACAGTTTAAGTTTTTTTGGCTTGTAAGAGCCTTACTGAGCTTGCTGTCGAGGAAGGCATGTAACTCCTTCAGGTCCAGCCTACAGGATGGTCTCTTGACGCCGTACCGCTCTTGTACCCGCCGTACCAGGTCCTTGTACTCACTCACACACCTCCCCCAGGACGTCAGGTGCTCCAGCTGCACCTGTAATGGTCAATTCACTCTGTAAGGTAACTAAGCCTGACATTGCTACATACACCAACTATACAAGAACCGATTTAAAAACTTGCAATGTGAGGTAATTGACATTGTCTTAGAATCATTGCTAACGTACAAACAACAGTCAAATTGAAAACCTTCAACATTTCATCATTATTTAACGAACAAGCATTCAACTATTGTAACCAGTTTTAAAACTGAAAACCATAAAATGTCAATTCATTGTATCATAGAAAGGTTTTAGGAGATGACAATTCCTGGTGTGTTCTTTGTTTGTTTGTATAGTTATTGATACAGTGAGTAACGGTGACTAGTCACACAATAAAAGGGCCTTGACACGCCATTCCTGACGAGTGATAGAGGCCCCTCAATGAAGCTGCAGTGGATATGAATAAAACATTACATGCTTAGATATACTGAACGTTTTTCTTCACTATGTTCATTGAAAGAGAATTCTAGTTTTGCCAAATAGTTTGATGTCGTCATATACATGCAGCATACAGGTGCAGTAGGCTCTCGTGCATTAATTAATAATTGTTGGTAAGGAGACCAAACTTATAACTCCTTGAAATTACCGACATCAAAGACTCAATAAATGCATGCGAGGGAATGAACCGTAATTCAAGGCTTACGGCAATTTCTCTGAAGTGCTCGTTAAAATCAACACCATTACCAATTGAAAAATTGTTAATTATTTTGTTTACTAGAAATCGGGTTAAGTAGAAAAATTAAATTTACTGTAAAAATGAAAACAGTGGGGGACACTCATAAATGCTTCAATAATTTATTAAGTCGTAAAACGTTCGTACTGACGAACTTAACAGATCATCATTATCTACCTTGACTGTACCGTATATATACATGTAACTATCTTTTAATTTGTCCTGCTTTTTTTACTTCACGTTCTAGATAAATCGTCCATCAAATTTTGACAATGATTCTGATTCCCCTCTCAAAATAATAATACACTATAAACTTTGTCACAGGAAACTTGACATGTAATATCATCCCGATCCCAAGTCCCCGAGCGGTGAAGCATGCTGTACATCAAATCGGTCTTTCAAGATCGACTTGATTAATTAATTGGATAGTTTTCAATATTTTTAAATCCCCATGCCTCGAAGCAATTACGGAAAAGTGGTATTTTGAAAAATTAAAAAAAGTAGTTGTTTAATTTTGAATAAATTATTTGAATTACCTAATGAATTTTTTCTGATCAATACTTTTCACTGTTTGATCAGCGCGGTCTGACAGTTTTAAATTAAGGGTAAAATATTTGTTGTCCCTAGAGATCTAGAATGCATGACAACGGGATGCTATCTGAGTGGAAAGTTGGAAACCCGACATTTATCTTCGTGGGTTGTCAACCCAGGCAAACTACTAATACTTGATTTGGACCAAGAGATGATCATTTTAATCCGTGTTTTTTTTTTAACAGACTTAACAGACCACCACCCCGACAAAATTTTCGAAGAATTTACAAGAAGAACCGCCTCTGTGTCATCCATAACAACGCAAATCCAGAGTACGTGTGTACTGATATACGATCAAGGAGGGGTGGTGTATATAGATGAATAAATCATAGCTTCTATATTCATCATTACAAAGAGTTCTCAACTTCATGATTAACAAATGACTTTTTATTTTCACAAAAGCAGTCGTTCTTGATATCAAATAAAGAACTGATGTTTTTAAACTCAATAAAAAAAATAAAAATGACTTTTTTAATGTCACGACAGCAATTCAGTTGATTGACAATCTCAAAAACGTTCTTGATTTGACAGAAGCAAAAGACGTTTGATTATTTTCCAATTAACTGACGTTCTTGGTTCTCCCCCTCCCCCAAATCCCCCAACCCCACCAAAAAAAACTCTTAACTTTAAAATTGCTCAAGGCTGTCATTTACTCTAACAACTGGTGTATTTAGATACTTAAAAACTTTTATTTTTAGAAAATTGTTTTGTATATAATATTACCCTTTTATCTCACCAAAATGCGCGATTCACTATTCACAATGAACAAATAAAAACAGCAAAAAACGGCCGTTATGAATTCGCTAATACAACTAATTTATATATATTTTTTTCAATGTGCGAACAAAATCGATGTTTTTGAATTAACCTTTTTCCACTTAAGGTGGTATGGGACACATCCATATGAACTTCCTCCTATTAAAATGAACAATAAAATCAAGTATAATTTTTTTCTTTCCGAAAATTGTTACCTTACAGCGTAGCGCAATGGGTAAGAGCGTTAACTACGAATCTGTAAGTCACGAGTTTAAATCCCGCTTGGGCATTAATATTTGTTATCTCTTTAAAAATTTTTAAAACGTATTTTTTTGTCAAATATTGAAAAAAATTAAAAATTCTAAACCGGTGAAAGTGTTTTTTTTATTATAGTGTACTTTTATCCACATTAATATTGACATGTGGACATACATGTACCATGTAGCTTAAAATTGAAATGATGGCTATTTGCTAATATTGTGTTGCATTTATTGTATCTATAAAAAAATTTACATAAGTAAACTGATGAAGTCCCTACATGATGGTAACTAGATTCCATAGAGCCTACCTTTCTCTTAAGATTCTGCAGGAAGCGCCGGATGTACCATCCCCGGAACACCGCCTGTATCAGACGAGCGGCGTCCGTACGTCGGCGGTGTTGTAGGCGGTGAGAGTGGTAGTCACTGAAAGAACCACACATACGATTAACTCAATGACAACGAAAAAGAACCACACGTACATACTATGGACTCAATGGCCATGAAAAAGAACCACACATACTATGGACTCAATGACCATGAAAAAACCCCCACACATACTATGGACTCAATGACCATGAAAAAAACCCACACAAACTATGGACTCAATGACCATGAAAACCCCCCACACATACTATGGACTCAATGACCATGAAAAAACCCCACACATACTATGGACTCAATGACCATGAAAAAACTAACACATACTAGTAACTCAATGACCATGAAAACCCCCAACACATACTATGGACTCAATGACCATGAAAACCCCCAACACATACTATGGACTCAATGACCATGAAAACCCCCCACACATACTATGGACTCAATGACCATGAAAAAAACCCCACACAAACTATGGACTCAATGACCATGAAAACCCACCACACATACTATGGACTCAATGACCATGAAAAAAAACCCCACACATACTATGGACTCAATGACCATGAAAAAAACCACATATACTATGGACTCAATGACATGAAAAAACACACATACTATGGACTCAATGACCATGAAAAAACTAACACATACTAGTAACTCAATGACCATGAAAAAGAACCACACATACTATTACCTCAATGACCACAAAAATAAGGGGGAAAACATTGTAAAAATCTTGAAAAACACGACTTGGGTCTTTTAAGAACATTGCCGATTCAGTACGCGTCATTCGATGGTGAAATGACTTTAGTACTCCACTAGAGGTCTCAAACATGTTATTTCCGGTTCTACTTACGCGTACAGGTTAGGATTAGGTGCCGCCTTTTTGCGAGGGGATGTCTGACCCCGTGACCCCGTGGGTGTGACGGAGCGGCTAGTGTGGCTGTTCCTGCTGTTGTGGACAGGACTAGGGGTGGTGGGGGTCTTACTCCTGACAGGGGAGGTCCTCTCTAACAGTGAAGCATACCCACTATAAGGCGGGAAAAGACACATCATCGCAAATATTAAGAGATTGTTTTATTAACAAACATTATTTAGAAAAAGTCTACGTGAAGAGATTGTATATAACGTTACTAGTGTTGGTTGCCAATGCCGTTTTCTGTTGTCCAAAGTTGGAACTCATCTTCCCACAGCCAGCGAGAGAATGGTCTAATTTCTTTCTTTTTCTTCGAGTCGGCTTCAAATCTACAATTTGTTCCTATATTTACCTTTGTTTTTTTTAATATTATGGACGTAATAACTATTCGGTTTATTCTCAAAATGTACGAACCTGACTTCGTATATATCGCCATATTTGGAGTTGGTGACGTATTTTCTTGTTCTGCGCTTTGCGTCAATTATATCTGACGGAAGAACGCTGCCGTAGTAGAACTCTGAAATTGTGGGACTTATAGTATCATATGCAATTATTTTGAAAAAAATAATTTGCTAGTCGATAAATGAAATTGTATGCATGATCTTTAGATAAACTGATGTTGCTTATTACCGGTATTAAAGGATATATATTTGCAAGACACGTTTATTGTTCCATACATTTTGGAGCTAAAAGAAATCATGTCTGAACCTTTTATATATTTTGAAGAGTTGTGCTTGATGGTCACTTTTTCAGTCCATGGCTTTCGTCTGTAAATGCGATTCTGTCGTCGGTTGTCCAATATTTCTGCAATAGATAAAGGTTTCCCTGCATCTGCGTCAGGCTGTCCTATGTAATCGGGTACGCTTTTCCATCGCCGGATCCCCGAATCAGAAGTACTAATTCCAGTCTTTTAAAGCCGATAAATTATAGTTATCAATCAACGATATATTTTATTTCAAAAGAAGTGAATAAAGTGTCTTTTGAATTTAAAAAAGTGGACATTTTCTCCTTTCAGCCTTGATATGGCTCAGTAGAATTTTCTGCCGAAATGTAATGTGTCAAACGAACTTTAGCTTGTAAACTTAAATAAATCGGTTTAAAAAACCAAAAGGAGTATTTGTAGAACAGAAATTAAATAATAAAAATAACTTTTTATTGAGAGAAAGTGGATCACTTTTTTAAACAGTTTTAGACGTAACGTAAAAAAAATTGAAGTTTTACCTGTTTTTTTATCTTTGACGACTTAGAAAGGTTGGAAGTTCGAAAAGATGAGGAATAACGCGAGGTCAAGTTCCAGGCGAAGGAGGTCAAAGGAGGGGAACCAGCCAATGAAGGAGGGCCAGTCCAGCTCTTCTGCCAGAGGCAATGATGACGTAGTATATCCCTCTCCATGTCCAACAAGTCCAAACTATCACTGTCCAACTTTCTACTTCTTTTTTTGAAAATTTAGAAACACCTTCCACAGTTTAAGTCAGTGTTTTCGCGATTTTAAGAATAATTTGATATTTTCCAAGCTATGACGGTGATCCCTGTGAGTGTCATGAAATTTTAACTACCGCTCTCTCCTCCATGGGAATTTAAGCATGAAGGTCTTTGAATAGGAATGCGTTTATCATATTGAGTACGTTCATTGGCTGTACCGTCAATGTAATTTTATGGAGTTTTTGTGTAAAAATAAATATCAAATGTCTGCATAATTCATCAGGAAAGTTTCAAAAACTATTGGGATATAAAATTACTTAAAATTGGCTGCATCAGTTCAGCGAGTGCTTGATGAAAGTAGAAATTTGCATACGATGTTTGTCAATACTATGGATAATTAATGAGCATTTCAGAACCTGTCGGTATCAAGTAGGAATATTGAGTGGGCATTGTATTTCATAAAGGTTCAAAGTCGATCAAAGTGTTAGCTGTTTTCTGTGTAGGTATTATCAGTCATCCGCGGTGAACTAGGCCACTGTAGGTAAATTATAGGAATACCACATCACATTCTTCACTGGTGCATACTAATATCATTACAGAACATCAAATCATTCTTATGTTTTGTCATTGAAAGGATAATTGAACAGTAATTAGTTCCGACAATGTAAAACTACGGATGGATAAATCTGTGACACATCCAGGGAATTAGAAATTAATCATAATAACAAGAAATATTGCTCGTTGTCAGTTTGTCTTACAAACGATCAATATGAAATACTTTCATTTAAACATTGCAATTGTAAAACTCTTATACCAACGATCGATATTAAACTGTAATATGAATTTAAAACAGTGTACACAAAAATTTATAGTGTTTGGTTTAGCAATTTTTATGAGTTTGCATATGTCCTTTTGATTGTTTCAAAATTTTGTGATTTTAAATACATAACAAGGACTTAAGCAACTGTCAAAATTTAAACCAGTTTCGTTATCAATGAAATGTTTTAAAGGAGAAAATCAGAGTAAGTATTATAAGGTATATGTAATGTGCATACGTGCATGTGTGCGTGCGTGGGAATTGCCTCCAGTATCCGGTGTCATAATACAGTGTAACATTTGTAACAAAGTCAAAACTCAGATTTTGCATTTGAATTATATTGAATTTTGCCATATTCACTCCCACTTCAATTGTTGATGTTGTTCAAACTCGTCTTTATATAGTTTGCATGGTTAAGTACACTAAACCGAAGTTATGACATCTATAAATCATTATTTATTTGACTGAACACCTCAAATTGCACCACACATGATTTTCATACAAAAATACGATGCGCATGAATTTCATTTTATAATTTTCACATAAAATCTCTGGACGTAAATTTAAATAAATTAACCTTTTAAGAGCTTTAAAATCATTTCACTGTGCTTGGACAATTTTCTTGGGTAGTAAAAAAAATTACCTGCTTGAGTTGCTAAAACAAATTTTTGAAACTGTTAATTTATGGGCTGGTAGAATCCGTGTATTTGATGACCATTGAGCGACTTCAAACGACGATCATTCAACGGAATATAGAATGTCAATTCCATAAATAGTATATTTGTTCTTTGTTTTTATAACTTATATTTCAAAATTGTACATTTATCCATAGTTTCTTTGATTTTTTGGGAAAAGAGGTTATTTCCTTGTTAGTTGTTACTTTTGTTAATTTAAACAAGCACATTAATGAACAAGAATAGATATGGGTCACCCCATATCCAAGATATTCGGCTTTTAAATTACTTGAATTTTCACTGTGCTCAGCCGATCTATAAGTTAAAATCACTGAACTTGTTAAGAAACTGCATGGCGTATATAGTTCTTCATGTCCGTATTAAATACTGCCACCCGTCATTAGCAAACAGTACACACATCTGTGCTTAAACAGAGTCTACACGAATATGGTGAAGGTGTGCGTAACCATTCCGTCGTTTTAAAAAAAAAGAAAAGAAATAACACACACTCATACACAACAAATATTTAAAAGAGATTGTGTGATAACTAACGAACAATAATCATGAAAGTAATATAATTATTGTAATAATATAAGCAGTATTCATTAGTGAAAAAATTGTCAATCGAAGAATGACCTATATTTTCGTGAAAAAGACTGAGGAGGCAGCTAGCGTAGGAATATGAATACTTCACATTTTCATTTCTTGGGGTGGGGTGTTTTTTCAAAATAATTTTACGTTAGTTTTGTTTTCTTCCACGTATTACATATACATCGATATTCTTAACATTTATTGTAATGTTGTATCTGCTGGTCATGAACAGAACTATATTTTTCAGCGCAATTGTGTAAAGAGTACCTGACTATAGTAATATATCTTGAATAGATAGTAGGCACTGATCGAATATATTAAAAAAAAAGGTGTTAAATCAAGCATTATAAAGATATATACAAATAAAAAATTAAGCCTCTAAAATAGTTTACATCGGGCTAAATTGTCATTGAGTAATAAAATATATGTACTCGAATGCTGATATAATTGTTTTATTGCATGACAAGGTCTGAATGTTAAAGTTTCATCACTGTGTATAAAAACTAAAGTTTAAAAAATTAAAACCATGTATAAAATTTTTGTTCAAAGCTGCTGGATATGTTTGGAAGAAAAAATCAGGTAAAGTCTCAGTCACAACTGGCCGTACGTGTTTGGCGATAGTGCGTGTGCTACGGCCAATTAGAAGTACAATTTTCTCTAAAGACGGGTTGCCACTCGCAACGTGCGATGCCCGTAAGAACCGTACTTCCGTCTTATGAGTGTACGTACGTTTGCCTTGCGAACGGCAGTAAAAACATTAGCTTCGTAGGTCACCTGCAAGTCAATATTACCGACGTCTTTCTGTGCCCAACGACAGCTGCACGAAAAATTATAAGTTTTCACGTTAAATAAAGAATTTTTTTTTTCTCTAGACATGTACTGAAATATATCTACTGTAAGCGAGTAAGAGAACTCGTAAAAAAAAAGAAGACTATTATTCTGTAATTGCTGCTTTTTTATTAGACTAGCTAAACTGGTCGACACAAATGAAGAATGTTTTGTAAACATAATTATTTTTCGTATCCAATACCATTTAATATGGAAAACTTCTCAGAAATCTAGAAGAAAATCTGTGCAAAAATCTAATTTCAGCGAAATGATAATTTTTCTGGCCAATGTAATATCTTTATTAATATTAAATGATTTTACAATTTTATCTATTTGATGAACTTTACAATATCTTCGAAAAAAGCTTTGACGAAACTTTCAATTGAAAGTAAAAAAGCCACATCGAATTACTTTGCATTTACAAATGTTATTATTAAAATGGTGACACCATCTACGCTTCATACATTTTAAAAATCAGAGTCTACAAATTCTTTTCTGATATTCTGATTTTGATACAATTATGAAAACATTTTTATAAAGTTTTAATGGTCATATGAGATGATAATCAATATTTTCAAAATGGAGAAAGTACTCTGTTTACAAATTTTTTTTACCATACTCGCGAAATCAACAACTTCCTCCAGTAGGATGTGTTGGATTTTTTTTTGTATAGTTGGTTTTTAATTATTTAAAAGTATCGTTCTGCGTAAAGATCATTTTTCCTCTCCTTACTCCGAAAATGTATATGATTCTAACTGAGCACGCTTGCAGATCAAGTGATTGAGAAATCTTATGCCTTTTCTCTACTTCTACCACTTCTAATATCTACTTCAATATTTAGTTCCTTCTTGTCCTGTTCTTCTTCTTTGCCTTCCCTCTTTTTGTCAAAAAGAACACATTTGTTTGTTTGATTTTGGTTTTTAGAAGGGGGATTAATACTAGAATCTTTGATTTGATTTTGATGAATGGTAAAACTGTTGATTCTCATCCTTATGGTGATTTTTTTCATAATCATTTTTTCTAAAAATCTTGTTTATGGGCAATTCGCACGCACCACGAGCAATTGGTGTACGCATGACGTAAGTGTGACGTACGTTTACTGTGCGTTTAATATTTATATGTTGATGGTTAGCACATGCGACTTGCAGTCAACGTACGTATAACGCAAGGGACAAGTGAGATCTCCTTACGTCATTCGTGCAATTGAAATCGTACGGTCATCTTACGGGTTCCTTGAGTGAAGCGCAAGTGCAGCGTACGTTTTCAGATCTCGCAAGGAAACCGTGGTGATTGTTGTGCATGTCCAACAGCCACCGT
>WFKH01011581.1:68313015-68334146 GCA_016163765.1 Magallana hongkongensis | reverse complement strand
TTGTATCATATGATACTATATCGTATAATATCGTATAATATGATATTGTATAATATGATATTTTGTTTATATAATATATTATTATATCACATGAATTGTATTATATGATATTGTAATATATAATATTGTATTATATGATACGATATTGTATAATATGATATTGTATTATATAATATATTACTATATCACATGATATTTTATCATATGATATGATGCAATGTTGTATCAAATCATATGATACAATATCATATTATGTATCAAATATGATACAATATCATACAATACAATATCATACTATATTATACAATATAATATCATATGTTACAATATTGTGATGTTTTATGTGATATGATATTGTAACATTTAATACTATATTGTATCATATATTGCATAATGATATTGTATTATGTGATCATATACAATAATGTATAGCAAGATACAATGTCATATTATATGTTACAATATTATATTGCATAATTATTTATCACAGTATTATATTGTATTATATGATACTATATTGTAAGTATCATAGGATGCAATATCGTATTATATATTATTGTATTGATAAACATTCATTGTATCTTATAATACCGTATGAAATGAGCATATGATTTTCATACAATTTTTTTACATATGATATACGATATTGTGTCAAAACAGTTTCCATGAATATCCAAGATCATTAACTATGATTTTCATATCATATGATAAAGGTGGTCTCATAATGGTGATGCCTCATAAAGGTGATGTCTCGTCTCGGTGAGCTTTGTAATCTGTGATTACCTATGTTTGTTTGATAAAGGAATTTGTTTTTATCATTGTTTCAGTTTGGTATGCGAGTTGGAAAGTCAATAGACAGTTTTCTGTTTCCTCCAAATGAAGATGAGTTTGACACCTTGCCAGAATCCCAGGTCTGATATTTTGAACAAAACTACAATATTAAATATACTCACTTGTCAATAGAGATTGCAGTCAATCTGTCAAATTATGGAATGATAAATGCATTAAATTTTGCGTACTGAGTTGATTGTTCTTCAGAAAATTTATATTCATCAATGTCATTAGGGCTGGGACGATTCAGGGTTTATTCGGTTCGGTTTCAATTCAAAATGCTAACGGTTCGTTTTTTTCGGTTCGATTCGATTAAACATATATCAGGCCAAGTAAAAAAATATGTGTGGTTCCGGTAACATCTAAAAAAAAAAATTAGGGTAGGTAGGTAGGGATTTTTTTTTTTTTTTTTTATAATATAAATGTATTCAATGATTTTCTTAGTACTACATGTACCTAGTACTGCATTGCAGATTGTATTTGTATTTAGTTAGATAAATATACTAAATCAAGATTGGTAGGGAGCATCTAGCTTTTAACTATGACACAAATATTTTTAAATCAAAAATTAATAAAAAATAATTTCTGTTTAAAAACAAAAAAGTATTAAATGTTCGGTATTAATTAGGGATGGGATGATTCAGAGTTCATTTGATTTGGTACGAATTTGATTCAGAATGCTATGGTTCGTTATTTTTTCTATTCGATTCAATTAAACAAAGGTCAATCTCAATATTTCTCATTTTAAATTTAAAAAATGATCTTTACCTTGCATATTGCATATAAATTCAATTTAGGGACCAACTTAGAGCAAAATTTTAGGGAGATTCACTTCTATCTAACAGAAAAATATGGAGAAGCTTGAGAAATCAGGGAGACTTCCATTTCTTGACGATAGCATAATGCTAATAATGATATTTAAATAATTAAGATTGGATTAGAAACAAGTCAATAAAAACTGAAACAACAATCTGATTTTTAAAAAATTATCCAATCTGTTGAATTTAATTTATTTGATGCATTCATACATTTTATATATGAAATGTTTTGCAATTGTGTTGGCTTAATAACAAATAAAATCAGTCTTGGCTTTTTGGTGTAGTTTGGAGGTATTAGTCCAACCCTTCGACCCAATTACAACCATTATGCAGAGGACCTTGAAAATAACTGTTAACAAATTGTTTTATGATTATTTCAGCACCAATTTGGCAGTGTTATAAACTAATTACAAGCTACAGACTAATTGTAATATTAACACAAAAAGAAATAGACATCGGTTGTAATTTCAATGCACAGTATCAGAGACAACATTGTTATTTATGTCTCTGACAGTATGTAGAACTTTGCATCACCCGTATTTATAACCCCTATAGATAAGACAGTCGCAAGTTGTTTATCACAACAGGGGTTAACTGCATGAGGCTGTGAAAAGGCCTTTTGAAATTGATAATTATGATTTTATTGCCTTTGGGTTTAATTTACTTGATTGTGAACTCAGAATACAGGGCGACTTCAACGTCTCTTTCGAAGGAAATTCCGGCAAAGTAACCGATCAAAAAGCGAGTATGTCACCCCCTAGGTTGGTCCTAATTTATTTATTGTGAGGTATACAAGGTACAAACAATTCTTGATTTATCTTCCGGAACTGCAGGTATTTTTTTATTTGGCCTCAGCCTTAATATTTCTCATTATAAATTAAAATAATAATCTTTACTTCGTTGATTCCTTTACTTAAGGATAACAAACAAAAAATGTTATGTATTCTTTTTAATTAAATATTTAGAGGATTATAAACTTGCAGGAAATGGGAAAAAACTTGATGACAAAACTGTATGCAAAGAATACTTGATGGTATTATTGGTTCACATACTAATACAGTATCTAGAAACGATTTTAAAAATAATTTGAAAAAGTATTTTGAAAATATAGTTTTCAGAGACATTAACAATATTAAAGAAAAAGGCAATGGAAAATTGCCATTCTACAGTCAATTAATAATTACACAAAATCTAAACAAGCTTGAAATTCAACCATGCTTAAATTTTTCCATTTCCAAGAAGCTTCTTTCTTTTTTGACTCAATTAAGAATAATTGCCCACAAATTACAGATAGAGGTTGGCAGATATTGTAACCCTATTATTCCAAGGGATGAAAGATATTGTATTAATTGTCACTGTTGTTGAAGTTGAACATCATTTTTTATTTGCATGTCCTCTTTATAAACAACTACGAAGTAATTATTGTTCACTTTTTAATAACGCATGTATTCCTTATAAAATTCTTAATACAGCAGATGTTTCTGTAAATCAACAAGAATTAACATAAGAAAATATATGTACTAACTATATTTGTATACTGTATGTATGACTTGTGCCACATGAGGTTCTTGTCAATAAATTCAATTGAATTGAAATTAGCAGACATTAAGCTGGTAGATCCAGTTGTATATTTAAATTGTGATGTACACAAGGTACAAATAGTCATTGATTTATCTTCTTTTCCATCAACTGATAGGAATTGAAATGTCCCCACTCTTCTGAGCGTCTACTGGCGGCCATTTTTGATTATACATGTAAGGTAAATTTTGAACCGAACCGAACCGAAATCCGGAATTCCAGATTGGTGCACCGAATCGACAGGAATGAATCGCGGTGCACCGAACTTTTCGGTGCACCGCACAGCCCTAAATGTCATGGTTTTTTTTGTAATCAGGGGTAAATGGATTAATAATTTACATTATAAAAGCCTTAGATAGCCTCAAACTGTTTAATCCATGTATTTGGGTTCCAGTATCCATGCAAAAGAGAAAAGTAGTTCAAATTGGGAATTTTCTATCATCGCATCAATAACATTTGATATAAGATAAACAAATACATTATGTATTACATGTACGGTAGTTCTTTTCTATTAGAATAAACAAGTATTCATCGTTATTCAAATATCTAGACTTTGAAAAAAACTATATCTTTCAAATTTATTAAACTAATGTTAGTACCAATAAAATTCTGATCTTGCACATGTTGTAGGTTTCTCTTTTTATGCAATAGAATAGGTAATGTTAAGAATAGGAAAGAATAATCTTAAAAGGGACTTTTTTTTAAAAATTGGGTATCACTTGGTACTGTTATATAGATTACCATCCATATAAGGAGAAGAAAACTAACTGAATTCTAGAGCAGTCAAAACTAACTCAAAATGGCTTGGACATGAATCCATCCTTAAACTTGAAACGACTGATTTTTCAGATTTTGTTTGACTATGTGGAGAAAACCTACATTGCATACATGGAGGGCAACGACAGCTTTGAGGATTATGATGAGCAGCTGTCCAACCATCTAAGTAAGATAGAGGTGTTAGGTAGCTTAAAGCTTTTATTGAATGTTAGTGTTGGTTATATGTACACATATTTCTATTGGTTTTGTATAGAGTATATGAACACATGGATACCGTAAAGTCCTCTGTAAAGAATCCAATCGTGTATAATAAACATCCCCCAAAGTTAGTTTGAGGTGTAAAATGTTGAAAAATTGTCTGTTCTGACAATTCTTAGCCTATTTATTATATTAAAGCACAAAAATAGAGTCCATTATTTTAGTAGTGTAGATTGTAAAATTTTGACAAAAAGGCCCCCCAAAAAATAAATGTATTGGTTGTCTGGCACATCTGCATTTGGTTAAATGATGCTGCATTGATATATTTTATTGCCTTATTTAAAAGGGGAATTTTAAGTTAAAACATGAAAATTGACTTTTGCAAATCTTGCAATAAAAATAAAATACCTGCCTGTCTCATTATATTTTAAATTTTTTGACCTGAGAATCTAAACATTTTGGGGGGGCTAACCCATAGAAAAATAGCATTGTAGATAGAACTTGTTTGATCATCCCTGAGATTTTGACAATATACATAGAATAAACTAGGTTAAAGCTTATTAACATAGAATAAACTAGGTTAAAGCTTATTAATCCATCGGTAACTTGCAGTATCAATTGTTAGTATCTTGTAGGGAAGATACTGCACATTTGCATGAATTACACCAGCATCTCTTAAAGTCAATAGCATATCAGCTGAGGTGAGAGATGTCTACAGGGTTCACACTAGCTCAAAATTTTGTGTTGCAGCTTTTCGCGCTGTAAATCATAAGTTTTCTTTCATAGTGTTTATCATCATATAAGAATGTACTTTTGATAGGTTTCTATTCAATCTATACATTTACACTTGCATGTATTACCCAAAACTGTATGGCATGTATATTTCATTATTTTGAAAATGAAATTATCTAATTAATTTTTAGCTGAGGTGAGAGATGCCTGGATCATGCCAGTTACATAATTGTTCATACATACATGTATTACATTCTTTTTTTATTTTACCTTTTTCAGATCAAAAACTTTATGGAATAAGTGGAGGAATCGAAAACTTAGATGAAGAAAACAAGAGATTAGAGAATGAGTTGGACTCACTGGAACAGGAAATTCAGGAATCCCAGGTACATCTACAGAAAAGTTTCTACAATAAATTACACGAGTAAATATTAATATTTACTCGTGTAATTTATTGGGGGGTTTTTCTGCTTAAACTTATCACTGTGCTCTGACAACAAGCACCTCGAAATCAATGAAAAGCACACCAATTGCTATTGTAACATTTTATTTAAAATTGTAGGAAAAATTAAAGAAAATGCAGGAAGAGGAAGTATGTTTGAAAGAGAATGATGAGAAAATGAACAAATACCTTGCTGAGATGGATGGTTATGTAGAAAGTCTTGAAAAAAATTTCCAAAATGTGGAGAAAGAAATAGAGACACTAGGTAATGGGGACCTTTTGGATTTCAATGAAATAAGTTGAACAAGAATCAATTAGACAAATATTTGTATTCACAAAAAATTAGGAATGTTCCTGTGTAAACTTAATTGGTATGTTTAATAAATTACAATACATGTATCATCAATATTTCTTGATTCATGCAGTTTCATAACTTTGACATTGTGAATTTTTTTTTTAAACAGTGATTATAGAAACTTGTATGTCACTTTAATAAAGTTTACTACCCATCTTTTCAACCATGGTAAATTAAGATAATGTCTAATTGACAAAATAAAAGACATCTTCTGTTATTTGATTTCTATCTATAAACTAAATACTGTACATTGTATTTGGGGGATTTTATTTAAAGCTGCTGATCTCCATAACATAAAGGCAAGCAATGACGAAAAACAGTTGATTTTTGAGTCTCAGGAGTTCTCCCAAGAAGATATTGAACAAATCAAGATTCACAGAAAGGATATGTTGCGGCAGATTGATGATGCAGAAGCTAGAGTTGCCAATGTGGATCAAGAAATTTGGTCGGAGGAAATGAGGGCCTCTAAAATGCTGGAGACGGTACATTTTATTTGTGGTTTTGAATGAATTCATGTTATGTATAAAAATTAAATTAAAAAATTTAGTTGAATTGACTTTTGAAGATACTGTGTATTATGAAAGGATTATTGAAAACTTTGTTTTTCTTACACTTGCAGGTTGAATCAAGTTGCAATGAGTACAATGATTTAGCCCAGCTTTTAAAGTTGATACCATCCACTGCACAGTACGCCTGTGGTGTGGACTATGAACTGTCTTCTCGACACAATGCACAGGACAAGTTCACAGATGTTGTCAAGGTACAGACATCAATTTTTACCCATTTTGAACTTTTGCTGATTTTTGTTACCTGGAGTTATTGTATGTTGCACAAGATATCTCTTCATTAGAGCAGGTATAGCGCTATGTATATATAACCAGTGTAAACAAATGGTAGAAAGAGACGTTTTGTTGTGTATAATCTGTTGGTGGTGGCAATGGACAAAGACAAATGTATAATCAAGGATGCTGTAATACTACAAAAAAAAAGGCAATTGACAAGCATGTTAAATTGTACCATCTACCAATAATTAATGCAATTACTGACGATGAAGTGCGTAGTTTCAGGCAAGTGCCACTAACACATTGTATTCTCTAGAGAAGTGGAGAGGCAAAGCCTTCATGAAGAAGGATAAATGCTTCACGGATGGTTTTGTCTGTCCATTCTCTAAAGATAAACAAATATCGGAAGTTTTCAATATTATACATATTTAGTTAAAATACATTTAAAGAAATGCAAATTACACACAGTAAAATGTACCTTCCATTCAAACACAGGTTTAGGCATCATTTTGAAGTCTGTACAGGTAAAAATGTTGTAAGATTTGATAATATGTGGTTGGCTCACATTCTTTAGGTGATAGGTCTCAAATTTGAAAATGGCTTTAGACCAGATTATTGTTACAGCCATATGTTTGTTTGATCACTGTATTTTTTCTGATGACAGCCAGCACTACAGTCTCTGAAAGAACAGTGGGCAGAAGTTGTACATGAGAAGTCCAAGGAACTGATGATGGAGAAAGATGTCTATGAGCAGGTAGTCTACTTACAGAAATTGTAATATGTGTACGTGTATATGCATACATGTGTTTTATCATTTAGTATGGAAGATTATATTTTTGTACAAGTGAACTTTAAAGAGACAGTACAGCGCATCTTATTTAAAAACTGACTTTGAAAATTTTTCCGATCGGGTTCGGTATTTTTGTACTACTCATAAATGTAAAAAAACTTTCAGAAAATTACAAATTTCTTTATGAAATAAATCTAATTATTTTATTAAAATTAATAATTATGTATTACTCATAAATATATACATCGCAACGTGTTACGGGGTTTCGCCTTCTATATTATTAGGCATGCATATTTACTATAAACAATATACATGCAGGGCTCACAAAGATTCTCCTGGACAGGTTTGTTGATAGAAATATGTCTTTTCTACTTCTCCCAGGTAATAATTGTTCAAAGTTTTTAAAATAACCAGAATTATTATTTTGTAAGCATGTATTTTGGGTGTTTATCACAGGAGTTGCAACAACCTAAATTCATTTTGTAAGTGGGTCTCCTTGAGGGATTATTTGTCATTTATGTCTGTTCATTTTATAAAATGAACTGAAATTGGTAAACCATTTATAAATTATCGAGAAAGTGATGATATGTTCTGTTTAGAGAGTCCCTTTACCTCGTATTCCATGATGACCGTAGTCAGGCAAAGATCTTGTAGTTTTCAGCACGTGTCAATTACTGTCAATCAATATCGATGTGGTACAAATAAACGAGATAAGATTATTCCGGTTTGTACGACCCTTCAATTTCCGGAAGCTCATAATTACATTAATAAGGTATGTGAAAGGGATTTTTATGTACTTCAGCTGTCAAAAACAACGTAATTTTTTTTTCCTATCGATACAGTGGGTAAATCTGAAGTTAAACACACATGTGTTTTCAGCTGTACTGTCTCTATAAGTATTGCGAAGTCCCAACATTTGAATTTATAATTGTGGTACATGTACTTGTATCCATCTGGCATTCCAGATTCTTGCAGGAAACAAGACCCATACACTTCTTTGAAATTAAAGGGGCATGGTCAAGATTTGTGCTGGAAAATTTTAAATTATATCAAATATCCATTTTTAATGTTTAATTTTGTGTATAATGCAAAGAAAGATACATGTATTTCTATTGTAAGCCAACATTTGATTGCAGTTGTTTTGTCAGAAATGAGATAATTAAAACTCTGACAATTCTTTGTCATGAAATGTTGCTAGGAATTGAAACATAAGTTCAGTGAACTTTGATTCCTTGTAAACATCATCTGTCATATCTAGTATTTAGAATATGTTTTAACAATAGGGGGAATGAAACTGTTTTTGTTGTCAGCATGAGTTCATCATAAACTAGTTACCTGTAACCATGTTTTACTGAATCGTTGTACATGATCTAACAATGTTGTATTAAAGACACCAACAAATTTCATTGCAAAATTCTTGTACTATAATGTCTTAACATAATTTTGTAAATTTTATTCTTCAGTGTTCTGCAGATTGCATGGATTTAGATAATGAACTAAAACTGAAAGAAAGCCAATTAAAAAGATTGGAAGAGGATCTGGAGTACAAAAAGCAGGTCAGTCTCTGTTAGCTTGTACATGTCCATAACAAATACTGAGTTTGGTTCCTTGGTTCTGAAAAAGTGCTTTGATTGTTGTAATATTTTGCCTACTAGATCAGCCAAAAGGAGTTTGAAAAACTGCAGGAAGAGAAGGAAGGTTTGGAAAAGGAAATGTCCCAAATCAAATTGTCTTCTGGCAAGACATTATCTGAAGGACAGAAAGAAGTGAGAGACACTCAGAAAAGGTTTGTACACTTTGTTTACCTTCATGCTACTGTTGCCATTAATCCCACTTAGACAGTGTAAAACTTCTACAATAATAGCATGCATCCACCCAGGATATCACTGAGCCAAAGTCAATGATGATTGCTATTATGTATTGTAAACACTAAAGAGGGCTGGATGCTTATAGCCATTTTTGGACTGTAGTAATCTCCTTGAGAAGAAGAGCTCTGTATAAATATATATAAAATATTCAAACTTTAAAGCTTTTATATTTATACCCCTCAAAGGAAGTTATTTTGTCCCCCTATAAACTTGGAAACTACTGCATGGAATATTCTAAAAATTTGTATATATGTTAAACACCATCATATGAAGATTTGCACCTGGAATTTTTATTTAGATGAGACAATAAACATTGGCAGAAGAGCTTTGCATGGATATTTCATTAATTAAAAGGGAGGGGTTATTGTCACCTTGTGTTTTACATGTATATCTCTAAAACAAATGGACATATTGAATACAGAAATTTGTAAATGTATTACATTTATTTACAGCGAAGTTCTGAATTCAACATTTTTTATTTTATTTTTATTTTTTAATTAAGTAAAGTTGTAGAATCTTTTGTTCTTGTATTTATGTGTCACAAACCTTCATTTTTCAATTTTTTTAATTACTTAATTTAGGGAATTTCACATTTGCCCCATTTTAGATTAGCCTTACAGGGGTATTAGTCTTATTAGACAGTTCTAGTTGGAATTTTTATTTACATATTAATACTGTAAACCAGGGCTCGAGATGGCGAATTTTTTTCAAAATTGGGGAAAAAAAATCCAAATGTGGCGAAAATCAATATTTGGTGACTCCTTAAGTTTAATGTGTTTCTCTTTCCCACCCGTTTGTTTATTCGGTCAGTCGGTGTTAATTCAATCACCACGTGCAACCAGAAATCTCGCATCGCTTCAGTGCACACAGCTCTGACCATAGATTAGCCCCAGGTTATTTATTGCTTCAGACCATCAATTGTTATGTACCACTTGGAAGGGTGCTTTCACTGCAGTGGTCAATTGTTAAACAATAAGTGTCTTACTGGAAGTCAACCATTTTTACATTAAAGGTGCGAGATCGTAATCTGAGAATGGGGCTAATTAATTAAACTGTTGAACTTGCTAAACTTCTTTAGTTATGACAGAATAAGATATATATCATAAGTTTAAAATTTTAAGCCAAAAATCTTAAATAATATTTGTTCCCAAGTTTAGAAGTTATGAAATACTTTATGCATTGCAGCCGGTTGCCATAGAAATCATCAGAGTACTGCAAGTGATGACAGTTTTCTTATTTCTGTTAAAGACCTTGGAACATAATTCACTTGACTTACAGACAGCGACATATTTGCCTCCCAAAAATATTTATTTATTCTCAAAGTCACACCAAAATGGGATAAATATGGGCAGTTCTTCAAAGGATTTTATTTATTGTAATATGCACATTGATAAAAAAAACCCTTTTTTTAATATTGAAGCTGTGTAGTATGAGGTAAAGTCAGCAGAATATTTTTTTTTACATCTGGCTTGTCAAAATGAGGGATTGTAAACTTGTAGCTTGTTAATTCTAAATTAGTCTAGAACAGAAGAAATAATGTCTTTGTGGCTTTCACTCCATCTTCTTAAAATCTAGTATGTGTACGAATCCATAAATGCATTTTTGTTTTTGTTTCTTTATATAAAAAATGTTTTGGTTTTTATTTTATCTCAAACTTAAAACTGTAGAAATTTAGTATCTTAACTTTTCAAAAGCTTTGATACCATACTTCTTGGAAATCATTTAGTGATGCAAATGGAAACATGTCAATGAGGAGAGTGCATACATACAAAAAATTGGTCAATACATGCATATTTAAAAAGTTCAAAATATTAATAACTAAAACATATAGGCCTACATAAACATGTACATGCACATGTATATGTGATATGATAGAAATAATTGTAAAACATAGGTCATTCTTTGTGCCGCGCTAAAGTGGCGAAAAGGATTTTTGGTCCAGTGGGACCCCTGCTGTAAACCAACTTTTATTCGCATGCAAGAAATTTTTCGCGAGGTTCGCGAGAGCCTCGTCGTCGCGAATATTTCTCGCCGTGAACCAGTCCTTGTTGTATGGTTGTTATAACAACACGAGTCTGGATAAGGCGTGGTGCTGAACATTAGTCGTTGCGAACCAGTTTATTGAAAGTAAATTGCGAAATAAAGTCGTCGGAAATAAAAATCTGTTTACAGTAGTTTATTGGTATAAAACTTGTCTAAAATTTTAAGGTAGTCTGATGGGTAATTTGTTTACAACCCAGCCTCCTTAAAATTTTCTAAATGCCATATTACATGTATCTACATTGTTCGTTGTAGTGTTGAGAGCAAGATGCGATCCATGGAACAAGACCTAGAATTGTACAAAACCTTCCTTAAAAAGGCTTTTTCTAAGTTGATTGACCACAAAGAAAGAGTGGAGGTAAGTTAAGGGTATTCATCTCAAAACAGTCTTCAGACGATACTGTACTGCTAATGTGAAAATTGCTGAAAACAAAAAAAAGTAAATACAAGGGTTGATCCAAAATTAATGTCACAGATGCGATAAAATTGTGAAAAATCTGCATAAAGTGACAAAAACTTGTGCTATGAGATATCTACCTATTTCAATTCAGATCTGAAAATTTTAATGCATTATGATAATTCTGAAGATAATATATTTTGTAGAGCGTGAGGTAAGGATAGTCGCCGCACGCTAGCGACTTCATTTCTAGATCTTTGGCGTTCTGGAAGAATTTGGTAATTTAGTACTCTATAAAAATTGGCCACGCTGCTCTATTTTCCTTTTTTTTTCATTTTTTTTTTCATAAAGTAACTAATTAGTCTTTTTGTAATCGATGGGGTAGTACATGTATATTGGATATTATAATATTTAATGTGCAACAGTTTGTCGAGGTCTCTTCATGAAGTCATGAACGTAGCTTTATGATACAGCTCATGACGTAAGAACCTAGTTTTAACTTTCCGTATATCTTCTGTCTATCTAATTTATTTATTAACATGGCATATGCTATATTAGATATTGGAACCACGTTAAGGGTATCCTGTTCACTCGCTCTCAATTTTAGGTTGATATATTAATTCCAGTACATTTTCTAGTGATACCTATCCATTGAAGCAAAAAATGCCTCGTATCACTATTCGCATGTCCTGTCTTTTATTCCTTGATCTAGAGACAAAGGGCATCGCGTAGATATCCGAAATGGACGGTAACGTTCCCTAATTTTTTAAAACAGAAAAAGTCTATGATATATCTGTTTCAAAATATTGTGTTGTTTGGGGCTTTTTCAAATTCTGAAGCATGTAATTTATTCATAAATAAGAACCCTAAAAAAGACATAAATTCATGACACGGCGATGTCACGTATATATCATGCTATAAACATCAATATCTTGTTAAGTGTTAAACACAATTTAATCAAAATTTTACTTCAAATTAGAATTTTGATAAGGAAAATTTTTATGTATCATTTTATACAATACAGCGCCAGTGTGAAACGCAGTGCATAGTGTTACATTACTTTTGGATCAACCCTTGTTAACTGTAAAATCTCTCTTTCTCTCTTTGTAATGCTATGCAAAAAAATTGTATAAAATTCTGGATTTATGACCTGTCAATGAAATGAATATTTAAAAAATATAATTTCAATTTTTATTATTTTTTGTGTGCATATTGATTATAATGATTTTGATTTTAGGGAATTCTGGAAACTATGACCCAAAAACTGGAAGAGAAACTGCAGACAGTGAAGACCGAGTCAGAAGGGTCTTAGCAAGCTACACATTACTGGTCAGCCAACCTCTCAAGTCTCATCTCCCTCCAAAACTGTTGAAGTGATGAAAATCTGCTCAATTTCAAATGATGAATTGCTAATATCTTCTCTGGAAGAGTCAAAGTGATGAATTTCAAGGCTAAAAACTTGTTCGAAACACGTGTTTGAGGATTGAATCTTGAAAATAGAGTGTTGATGAAGTCAAGTAACTTCAACAGAAAAACAGTCAAACATTGATGTAAGCCTGGTATGTATATGCAAGTGTAATACATTGTACCAACATGTACATGTACACATAGCTTTTAAAGATTAGGTTTTGTTTCATTGTTTGTACATGTAAATGTTAACATACTTTGAGCCAGGAAACACAAGATTTTTAGATGATTTGTTCCAACAATAGTGTTAAAATATCATTTTAAGATAAATTGAATTAACTTCACTAAAACAATCACGTTGGTCTACTTTAATTCAAGAAACACAAGTTTTGAATTAGAAACACAAGTTTTTTAATAAATCTATCTTCCAACATTATCTTTTCTTTCTTTTTTGTTTTGTTATACTTAAAAATCATACACCAGCATTTCAAGAGGGCCAGTGAGCGTTTCAGCTGACAGCATAGAAAGGATGCTTCTCTATAAGGCTGTTGCAGCCTACAATGACTCTTAACTTTCAAATAACATCTTTACTTTTAAAAACGATATGAATCATAGGGCAAAAGATCCAATTAATGAATATTATTTGGTTAATGATTCGTAAGTATACATTATGAAATATCGTCACAAAGTGATGTACTATTGGTCCTTATTAACTTTAAGGCAATAGGAAAACATATAAGGATGGCAATCTAAAATTAAACTTGTAAAACCGCTCCTCTACGATACTTTATACTTGCCTAATTTTAATTAGATTGATAAGGATGGGTATGTTTCGTTACTCCTTCACATGTCTTAAACACCTTTACCCAGCAGAAAAAATTGCACACACTGTAGCAGATCGTGCAGTTAAAGCCTTCACTTCAGAAAGCGGAAAGTTTTTGTAAAAACTTATATCACTTATCTACTGTGTAGGATGTAGTGCGGCCGGGGTCTACAATAAGAAGTAGACGTTATTCACTTGTATGACATATGTTCGATGTGCACGCGAAGTCTGGCAGCACAAAATTTATTTGTGCAAGATGATACAGATACCTTGGAAATTCTTTCAAAGAACAAATCCTTTGATGTTTTATTCATTGTAGTTTCCTTTATTTTTAAGGTCACCCGTCGTGCGTTAAAATTATTTTCATTTTTAACTCCTTGAAAACTACAAGGCCAACTGTTACCATTTTTGGTTTCAAGCATCTCTATGATAAGAGGAATCGAAAGTTTGAAATTTATGACTTTACCACTCCGGCGTCTATTTGGTGGGGCCAAATATGCAAAAAAGGCTATTTTCAAAAATCTTCTTCTCTAATCCCAAAAATGTGGGGAAAAACTAAATGCATGGTTATGGTGTCCATGAAGCCTTCTACCAAAATTGTGAAATTCATGGCCCCAGGTTCAGGGGCCAGGTCCTAGGGTGGGGTTAATATGACAATATAGTGAAAATGTATTAAATCTTAGAAAATCTTCTTCTACACTCCCATATATATTTGAGAAAAACTAAATGCATGGTTATGATGGTCAAGAAGCCCTCTACCTGAATTGGGAAATTAATTGCCCCTGGGTCAGGAGTTTAGACCCTAGGGCATGGCCAATATGGCCATATAGTGAAAATGTATTAAATCTTAGAATATCTTTTTCTTTACTCCCATATTTATTTGAGAAAAGCTAAATGCATGGTTATGATGTCAATGAAGCCCTCTACCTAAATTGTGAAATTCATGGGTCCTGGGTCAGGAGTTAAGGCCCTAGGGCGGGCCAATATGGCCATTTAGCGAAATTGATTGTCTTAGAAAATCTTCTTCTCTTTAACTATAAAATGGAATAAAACTAAATGCATTGTTATGATGTCTATGAATCCCTCTCCCTAAATTGTGAAATTCATGACCCATAGGTCAGGGGTTCAGCCCCTAGGGCGGGGCCAAGTTGGCTTTGTAGTGAAAATGTATTAAATCTTAGAAAATCTTCTTCTTTACTCCCATATATATTTGAGAAAACCTTAATGCATGATTATGATGTCCATGAAGCCCTCTACCTAAATTGTAAAATTCATGAACCCTCCCCTCCCCCTTTGATCAGGGGTCAGGCCCTTGGGTTAGGCCAATATGATCACGGTGAAAATGTATAACATTGTATGATATTTTCTTCTGTACTTTCACAGTCTTGGGAAATAAACTAAATGCATTAATATGCCCATAATGTCCTCTTCTTAGATTGTGAAATTTACTGCCCATGGTGTAAAATTGAGACTTTTTAGTTGTTTTTTTTTTTGGGGGGGGGGGGAGGGGGTGACAAATAAGGCTATTTAGTAAACATGTACATTTTAGATCACTTGAGTCTATTGGGTAACTTAATGCCTTTGGACGCGTGTCCTCCGCTAACAATTTTACACTAAGACTTCACATTGAAATCTTTAATTTTCCTGTGCATTGTATGTTTGTAGCAATAAACTGTATGCATGTTGTATGCATTATTAATGAAACTGAATTTTAAAGAAGACAGACCATTAAAGGCCTGCAGGTCTCTTTTTACAAAAAGTTTATTTTTGGCCCCTGGAGTTAAGGTATAGTTATAGATAATCTGACCACCCACCCACCCCCCACCCCCCCCCATTAAT
Source organism: Magallana hongkongensis (assembly GCA_016163765.1). Classification (NCBI taxonomy): domain Eukaryota; kingdom Metazoa; phylum Mollusca; class Bivalvia; order Ostreida; family Ostreidae; genus Magallana; species Magallana hongkongensis. Next base: position 68,318,469 of record WFKH01011581.1, on the reverse strand, counting down.
TGATATTTGAAAACATCAAATAATAAAAGTGAGGGTGACAGTCAGAGGGGTCTCGGATTAGGATTTGGACTCCAAAATAAAGCTTAAAATGCAAACATGGGACTCTTTGACTGGTCCATCTAAGGACTATGGTACTCAGGTGACCATCAAGGCCTGTAGGCGTCTTGTTCAAGCATATTAATACGAGGTTTAGTTTATGCATTTAGAAGTCCGTGCAACCTGAATGCCTCGATCGGAAAGCAACCGAAACTTTCTCGACCGGCATATATACCCCAGTGGCAGTTGAGGAGCGATCCAAACTAATACGGCGACCAAATATTTTTATGAATTCATGTCAGCTTTAACAGACAAACAGAAGAAAAGGTATACAAACAGGGAGAAAGTTCATTATCACACCTCGGTGTAAGTAATTAGTTATCGCTGTTTAAGAATTAATCAAGTAAACTTTACCAGAACTACTACAAAAAAACCTCAATTCCGACAATTGGCCCCTATTATGATCCCTTAAAAGGTTTTTCGCCATGCAATTCATAATAATCAGAGGGAATTTCTCCTCATAATTTCTTGGATTTTTGAGATAAGAGGTTGGTTCTTGTGTTAGTTGTTACTTTTGTTAATGAAAACAAGCACATAAGTAAAGGAAAAAACCAGATGTTAAATCAGGCAATGTGCAATATATATGATTAAAAAATTAGGCCCTAAAATAGTTAACATCGCTAAATTTTCATTAATTGACGTATATAATACTCGAATGTTAATATAATTGCATTATTGCATGACAAGTCTGAATGGTAAAGTTTCATCAATGTGTATAAAAACTGAAGTTTATAAAATTAAAAGCATTTGTCAGTTTGTTGTTCAAAGCTGCTGGGTTTGTTTGGAAAAAAATTCAGGTAGATAATTAAAGTAAAGCATTAGTTATATTATATTCCTAATTTTACTTAGAAGTGTAGATATTAGATCATTAAGTATAATTATGTCGAATAATTTGTAATATGGATGTGGACTTTTTGTGTTTGTAAAAAACACTTTAGTTGTAAGACATGTTCATACTAAATTTAGTTAAAACCTGTATTTTATCATTTAATGAAATGTTAAAATGCATGCATTGGTTTTAAATTTGGTACTAGTAACGACATATAATCGTAATTTTCTCTTTAATTAAATTGAATATCCTTGGTTTGAAACATTCAGTTGGTAAAATACTTATATTAATTATAAGTGTATTAGTTATATTTTTGTTGTTACTATTACACCTCTTCCCGATAAAATGCAAACCACTTTAAAATCTCTAAGGTTAACTGTTTCTTATAATGTTTATTTCTGTATAAAGACAGTGAATTGTTTAGAAGACTGTCCGTCATAAAGACGAGCAGATATTTTTGGACTCATTTCATGATAACACAGCCACTGTTAAGTTGGCTCGACATATTAATATTTCATTTTTTATTTACACGTATCAATCAACAACGATTTTCATATTTAATTTTTTATCTGAAAAATTACACAGATTATCTAACCCTTTTTAAAGGGTATTACTAGATATTATAATTTTCATGGATTGATATTAGATGTTAGGTTCTAAGATACCTTGTTTACACTAAAAACATTTTTTTTCCGGGTTGTTGGGGAGAAAATTATGTAATATAATAGTCTTAATTGTGAAATCAAATTTTTAGAAAGATACTTGATGGATACATTAAATAATATATTAATGTTTCGATCCACCTGCAACTGTACACATTAAAGGAACAAAAATACATACAATTTAGAAACTGAATTGTTGTGGGGTGGGTTTTTTTCCAGACGTATATCCAAGGAGTACTTGCAATTTCGTTGTTGTTGCACATTAATTCTGTGAGTGGAGATTGCATAAACACAACTCTGAAGCTGTTTGATGACCAAATACAGGCTATACAGAAGTCTGTGAAAACCATTGTGGAGGATGTTTTCTGCAACCAGAAGAGTGGTATGATTATGGGTGGATTACTATTAAAAAAAAAAATATTGGCGTGAAAATAGTTTGTACATGTATGTTCCTTACTTATATTGGCATTGCCTTAATGTTCTAAAAATATGATCAAAAATCATTTTGATCTTGATGATGCTTTTAGTTTAAAAAAAAATGATCAAAAATAATTTTAAAACACTTGTAGTTTTATAAACTTTTATCACATAATTGAAGAAATCATTCCTTCTTAAATTATTTTCATTGGCGTTTATAGCTCCCATGGGTTTCCATGCATATATGGGGTCAACAAAAACATACGAAAAGGGTGTTGTGTGGGTGTATGATAAAGTGGTTACTAATATCCACAATGCCTACAGCGCCACCACAGGAAAGTTCACCCCACCGGAGCAGGGCATGTACACGTTTTCTAGTGACACAATAAGCGATCCGGAAAAGATGTCACACGCAGGTCTCTATTTAAACTTGGCAAGCTTGTAACAACAGCGGTGGTAAATCTCATTGGCTGACGTGTAGCAACTCTTCGATCCTTCTGCTTCAGAAAGGTGATTTCGTTTATGTTGCAAGCAATCATTTAGACGCTACCATTAGAGGATTTTATTCGGATTTTAGTGGAGCTAAACTCAACTAGGTTAGATCAAATATATATCTGTTGCATTGATCTGAGGAAATAATAAATAGTGTTTCAGTAACCATTCTATGCTTGTTCTTTTTCATTGTTTTTTTGGTTGTGGAATTGTTAATATTCGTAGAGGTTAAATTTTCGAGGATATCATCTATGCCCCATACCTTCGAAGTAATATTTCCCGAACGACAATAAATCTCAATGTTGGATAATTACACACAGAAGAAACATTACAAAATCGATAATTCACGAAAATTGGCCAGCACGAATTAAATGATTCTACAGAAATCGTATCTTTGCTAAGTATATTTTGTATCATTACATATGGAAGAAAAGTAAAAGTTACATAATTTTGTAATAAGCAAACTGCGCTTCTGAAGACTCTGACTTCAGACTCCGTAATTCTGTAGGTTTAGAGAAAATAAAGATTACGGACACAAGAACCTGATGTTGGATGCAAAAACGGGCAGTAATTAAGAATATTCAGGAGTTTTCTTTTATAAAAAGCGGTGGAAAGAACAATGTATCCACAATGTACGGCTAATGAGCTAACTAGTCAAACTGTTTAACACAGCTTGTCACAATTTAAGTCGGATAAATTGCGCTTTGATATTGAAGCTAAGACCTACACTTTATTTATTTCATAACTCATCCTATTATGCTTCATGTTGGACATACTTTTGTATGTGTCAAAGGGTAACGTCATTCTAATACTGGAATAATAATGCACGTACACATCTAAAATATCAGTGTTATAAGAGAAACCTATATACAAATAAGAAGAGATAAAACTTCTGTTGAGTCGAAAATCATATTCTTCAGAAAGAAAACATACGTGGTTATTGTTAACAAATAGTCATGGCATTAACCTCATAGTAGCAAAAAACTGAGATATTGAAGCTTACTTTTCTATGCAACAGGTTTAACATTTATTCTGAAATCAATCTATTATAAAATATATACGAAAGAAAATTTAAAAAGGTCTACATGTACTCCGTAAGGGGGATGTGCGGCCATTTTTTACAGTTGAGGATAAAAATGTAAACATTTCTTGAACTGTCTTGTTTCTGCCCGAAACTGACCAAAACTGTTGCCAAAAGATATAAAAGCAATAAATATGAGATTCTACATGTTGTTTTGTATGCAAATTATGAATAGAAGAACAGGACAATGCCTTTTTAATCACTTAACACAGCTGTCGAACTGCGCAACTACAGACTTATTTTGAAGATTTAAAAATCTGAAAAAATATGAAGGAGGTTCATTAGTGTCCTCTCTACAACCATTTGTTGAGAAAAAGGTTGAATTTTGCACATAAATGAAGGAAACTTTGCCTCAAAATAGGGTACCCTATTTTTATCAGTCGGCATGGGATCTATTTTAAGAACAAGAAAATTCTAGGCTATACTTAGAACTCCCGTGTCTAAGGAGGCACATTGACGTTATATTTTTATCGATAAAAATTAAAGTCAATTTAAAACAATCTGGACTGAATGTGACAGACATCTATATACCAGTTCCAATTGTTTTGTTTTAGTTCTATGAGTATAAATTAAATTAAATTCTCTTTAGAAGTACGATAGGGGTCCAAAAAATTGATTGCCTTAAATAAAAAATATACATATATTTTTCAATGGAAATATAATTTCAATGTATCTCCATAGACACAGACAAAAATATCTCATGCAAATTGATGGTTTTTTAAAACTCATTTTAAGAATAGGGTACCCTCTTTTGAGACAAAGTTACAACTTAAATAAGCAAGCTTTGACCTTTTTCTCAACAAATGGTTGTAGAGTGGACACTAATGACCTCCTTTCATATTTTTTCATATTTTTAAATCTTAAATTTAAGTCTGTAGCTGCGCAGTTCGAAGTGATTTAAAAATGCACTGTTCTGCCCTTGGGCGCATAATTTGCATACAAAACAACATGTTGAACGTCATATTTATTGCTTTTGCATCTTTTGACAACAGTTTTAGTAAGTTTTGGACAGAAACAAGCCAGTTCAAGAAATGTTTACATTTTTCTTCTCGAAAGTAAAAGATGGCCGCACATCCCCCTTAAGAAATAGACAAAACGCACTCTCTTCCAAATCGAAAAATGAGAATGATTTTTACTCAGGAGAAATAGTTAACTGCAACACAAGCAATTTAATCAGTGAGCATACACACTATTTTAAATCGATGCTAAGAAATGAAAATATACTGTATAGATTTAAACTTCATTTCCTTAACATCTTACTGAGTAACCAATGATTTTTTTCCTATCGAGAGATATCAACAGTAGGTTTATGCAGAAACCCATTCATTTCTTTAAAAAGCATGGTGTTGCACCAAAAGCATCAACCATAGCTATGATTTTATCAAGCTATCCAATGGAACGATTTTCTTAATTGTGAAAATATTACAAATAACTAAACTCTTTAAAAAGTATGATATATAGTTTATGAATAGCAATGAAGCTAAATAGATATATAGCATTAAGTTTGCAGTAACAATTTTTAGCTCACCTGAGCTAAAAGCTCAAGTGAGCTTTTCTGATCACATTTTGTCTGTCGTCCGTCTGTCTGTCCGTCTGTACACTTTTCAAATTTTCAACATCTCCAGAACCATTGGGCCAATTTCAACCAAACTTAGCACAAAGCACCCTTAGGCAAAGGGGATTCAAAGTTATAAAAAAAATTAAGGACTACGCCCTTTTACAAGGGGAGATAATTAGGAATTATGGAAAATTTTCGTGAATTTTTCAAAAATCTTCTTCTCAAGAATCATTTGGCCAAGAAAGTTGAATCTTATGTGAAAACATCCTCAGGTAGGGTAGATTCAAAGTTGTGAAAATCATGACCCCCGGGGGTAGGG
>WFKH01011581.1:68274912-68313005 GCA_016163765.1 Magallana hongkongensis | reverse complement strand
GTAGGGTAGATTCAAAGTTGTGAAAATCATGACCCCCGGGGGTAGGGTGGGGCCACAATGGGGGTTGAATTTTTACATAGGAATATATAGGGTTAATCCTTAAAAATCAGGGTTAGGGTTAGGGTTAGGGTTAGGGTTATTCAATAGGGAAATTCATGACCCCCGGGGGTAGGGTGGGGCCACAATGGGGGGTTGCATTTTTACATAGGAATAGATAGAGAAAAATCTTTAAAAATCTTTTTCACAGAACCTTATTGGCCAGAAAAGCCGAAACTTGTGTGGAGATTCCTCAGGTAGGGTAGATTCAAATCATGACCCCCGGGGGGTAGGATGGGGTTACAATGTGGGGGGAGGGGCGTGGGGGACAAAAATTTACATAGAATATATAGAGAAAAATCTTTAAAAAATCTTCTTCTTAAAAAACCATTTGCCTAGAAAAGCTGTAAATTTAGTGAAAGCAACCTCAAATAATGTACATTAAAATTTGTTCAAATCAAAATCTTGAGGAGTAGGGTGGGGCCACATTGGGGATCCAGGTTTACAAAGGAAAACATTTTAATTATTCACAAAAACTGTAATGTTATAATATATGGTTTTACTTACTTAAGCATTTTGAAATATTGCTGATTCTTTAAAATTGTTTAGACCTTGGTCTCTGGACGATTTTTGGGTCTCACAAGCGGTTCAGAGTTTTTTGTAGGATTATTTCCCATATATAAACAATTGTTTAGGATCTTTTTGAGAATTGCAATGCTCAACATGTGATATGACTATAAAATCATCCTGTTACTAAAGGGACTTGATAATCAACATAAGAATATCGCTATCCAGGGGGAAAAATGGATTTTATCAATACAGGATCTACATGTATTATACTACATTGTCTAGATAGTTTGTATTATGACTCCATTAAGATGATTTTATCATGCCTAGTGTTTCTCAGGTGAGCGATGTGGCCCATGGGCCTCTTGTTAAATTGTTACTACATATATTTAACATATACACCAAAGTAAAGTTCTAAGTGTTCACCCAGTATAATGTATTTACTGTATGAAATAAGCACATTTTTTTGTCTTGCCGTCAAGATGACTGATTTTCACTTAACTTTCATATTGTTTAAAACGATGCATTGACCATGTCCTCTGGTTGCGACTCGGGACCTTGACGTTTGCTAAATATCACAAACAATTCTGGTTTGATTGAATTTTGCTCAGAGCTTTTGGATTGTTTTACGTTCCGATGGAAATGACGTTAGACTTATTGAAGAGATAAATTATATCAAAACAAGGTTTCCTTATGATTCCTATTTAATACAATGTCAAGGACAAAATAAACAGCAACTTAAAGTGAATACAATCTGTTGTAGAAACATATACCAACGGCTCTGGCTGTTTTTTTAATGATCATTTTGGCCGTTAATTTTTTTTCTTTTTCACTATCACCAAAGACTAATATCAATCACAAAAATTTGCCAATCATATCAAGCACGCGCAGAAAAATACTAATTTAATGTTTTGACATTTCGTCACGGGTAACTGATTTCAATCGTTGTTGTCTTATTTTATCTGTGATATTGATGAAAAGACATATCATTCATATTTTCCCTTTCTTAAAAAGACAATAATTTAAACGATTTTCCGTCTTCGAGCCAATTTGTTTGTTTTTAATATTGCAAAACTGTGGCTCAACAAATTAATGCATTATTTATTTATTTAAAAATATCATTTCTATAAATAATTTTGTTATTTTAAAACGTACAAAGATTGTCTAATCGTCTTTGCACTAAATTCATTTTTTTCTGAAAAACAATTTAAGCTTATATCAGTCTTTTAATTGTAAAATCTTATTCCAAAACAGATATTGATATATTTATCAAATATTGGTCTGTCCAGCAACCTTTAAAACTAAAGCAAAGTAAAATGTAAGCTCTACATATTTTATTTTTAAAAAAACCATGGATTAGAAATGGAACTTTTTTTCGGACATATATCCAACGAGAACGACCAAATACAAAATAAACAGAAGTCTGTGAAAACTATTGTTGAGGATGGTTCCTGCAACAACAAGAATGGAAAGGTTGTCGAGTAAATTGCTTTTTAGTTTATTAAATATATATATGTATATGGAAATGAAAATAGCTTGTACATGCGTTTTCACACTTTATATTGACATTTCCTAAATGTATAGATTTTGATTAAAAAGTATTTTGATTTTCAAACCAAAGTGACACTTTCAATAACCTGTAGTTTTGTAAACATTTAGCCAAAGTTTGAAGAAATATTTACTTCCTAAATTATTGTCTCTAATTTTTACAGCTCCTGTAGGTTTTCATGCATTTATGGGCACAACAAAAACATTCCAAGGGGGCTGGGTGGGTGTATGATAAAATAGTCACTATAAATACACACAATGCATACAGCGCTACAATAGGAAAGTTCACCACACCGGAGCAGGGGTTGTACACTTACTCATTTGAGACAATAAGCGACCCGGGAAAAGCGTCACATGCCCGTCTCTATGTAAACGACAAGATCAGAAGTTGGCAAGTTTGTAACAATGGTGGGGGAAATCTCAGTGGTTGACCTGTAGCAACTTCGCGATCCTTCTGCTTCGGAAAGGTGAAGTCGTGTATGTTGCGGATTGTTTTTCAACAGGCACCATTAGATGATCACATTCAGATTTTAGTGGAGCTAAACTCAATTAGTTTAACCAGATATGTATCTGTTGCAATGAACTGAGGAAATAATAAATAGTTCTTCAAGGATACTTCTATGTTTGTTCTTGTTGATTTTGTATGCTGAGGAATTATTATTATTCGTGGGAACTCTATTTTGCCTTACCCTCCAACTGATATCCCCATCGAACAATTACACCCAGTTTTAGATCATTATACTCAGACGAGATTATATCACAACAAAACTTTACAAAATTGATAATAAACGAATATTGGTCACCACAAATTGAATTGATTCTACCGAAATCGTATATTTACTAAGTATATTTTTGGTAGAAAAAGTCAAAGGTACATAATTTTGTAATATACGAAGCGCGCATCAGAAGACTTCGACTTTACAGTTCATAACTCAGTAGGGTCAGAGAAATAAGATTAAAACACAAGAACCTGATGTTGGATGCAAAGACAAGCAGTTGTAAAGCCTGGAATCAAAGAAAATTCAGAATAATCCATTATAAAGAGAAGAAGATAAAACCATTTTTCCACAGAAACGATGAGCTTAAAAGTCAAGCTGTTTAACCAAGTTTAAGTCGAAGGAATTGTGCTTTGATATTGAAGCTAAGACCTACATTTTATCTAATTTCATAACACATCCTATGATGCTTCATGTTGGAACCACTGTTGTGTTAAAGGGTAACTTCGTTCTAATACTGAAAAAATAATGCACGTACACATCTAAAATATCAGTGTTACAAGAGAAAAGTATTAAACAAATCAGAAGAGATAAAACTTTTGTTCTTTTGGAATTTTTTTCAGGAATAAAATATACGTGGTTACTGTCAACAATTATTAATCATTATATTTACCTCATTGTAACAGAAAACTGAGATATTGGAGCTGACCTTTCAATGCAACATTTTTAACACTCTGAATCTTTCAAAATATAATAAATAACATTCGAATGTTAATGCAATAGGGATACATGTATTCGTAAGGAATAGACAAGACTCTCTCTCTCTCTCTCTCTCTCTCTCTCTCTCTCTCTCTCTCTCTCTCTCTCTCTCTCTCTCCTATTTCTGAGGAAAATTTCTAGTCAGGATGTGTAAAATTTCCTAAATTGGATTTTAACCCTGAGTTTTTGGCCCTCTCACAATTTCACAATTTTTCAGCTTTATAGCTCAACCCAGCTATTTCCCTGCAAGGAGTGGACAACTTGTACCATGTGCATGTCGCAGCTTTACATGGCAGAAACTTACCGGTCTGTAGTCTATAATGTCCAATCCACCTACTTTTTATTTACTTCCCGTCTGTAATTTGTAATATCACTGTGTACAGCCAACATCATAGTCAAAACCAAAAGATTCGCGTCCTCATGTACGTAATAAACATTAGGAGCCTACTTTTTGCAAACCAATTTTTTAACATGTGGCATCCTTCTAACTAATAATACTCAAATAATCATTTCAGGAATTTTTCCATAACCTTTTTTAAAATACAACAATTCTCAAATTTAAAAAGAACTATATTTGATATGGTTGAATACCTGCCCCTAATTTTAACCAATTTTTAAATAGTATCGTATAAAAATCAAATCTTCATAGATCATTATACAGAGGATGCCTATCACTTTAATCTTGATATTAGTCATCATTGCCAATTAGCTGTTTATCTATGACGTCACCTAAATGAGCTAATTCCCGTATTTGAAAACAAATGAAAATATTGTCATTTTTTCTTTATATTTTGCATTTGGAAGTATAGAGCGCAGGTCTGCTTATGTACGATTTTTACATATGTTTTTGTTCATATAATTATACACATCTGACTTAAAAATGTACTTGAGCAAGCATGCGCTCGATGTTTCCCAGTCGAAAAACCATCGGAAAACACCCATATTTCGCTCCAAAACATTAATTTATCAAAATAAGACAATATTCATGACGTCATTTCTACATTATGACCTCTCTGTGGTGATAACCTTTTACACACTTATTTTCAATATGATTTCAACTATCTTCCACTTTATTTTAAAGAGCTTTATAAAACTTTGATTTGGGAGGCGAGAAATGCATAATACCGCATATAGTTCTTTTTTGAGAATATGCTTTTTACTAACTGTCCCTTGTTACCTAAGTCTTAGGTTCAAGGAAACTGAAGTGATCAAATACCTCTGGGTTTTTTTAACAACCTGACATTTGACTTCAATCTCTGTATCCCCGAACAAAAGCCTCACTTTCATCTCTCGGTCTAAACCTCCGGTAGTGTCCGTTATTGGAACACCGAACCCTCCCAGATAGTCGCACCCTGGGTCGTCTATGTACATCGTGTTATCATTGATGGATTTATACAGGGAGATACTCATACTCGTGTGGAGTATTTTTTTCATTGTTTTACCTGCTTAAATCAATGACCCCCAAAAACGAAAGTAGATTTTCCTGACCCACTTTAGGGAGTTTGCTACTCACAAGCATCATGGGTTGCTTTATTAGATGTTTTTCATTTTACCTTTGACATGTATCACATCCAGTGCCAATAAATCAACCAAATCGGTTCATTCAGTATGTATGTATGTATGTATGTATGTATGTATGATAGTCGCGTTATTATTGTTAAGCATAATTTAACAGCCTCTTCTCTAATAAGAATAGGTATATTAGTCACAGCTTAGTATCGCTTATCTCTGATTAAACCAGAACAGACAGATACACATACGCCTCAATGAAATTTTTCTATTGACGTAAGAAGAGGATGAAAATGTTGGTATCACTACAGATTAAAAACTATATTTGTATAAGTAATGCTTCTTTAAAAAATGCAGATTACCTCAGTAGTTTTTATATAGTTTGCATTTCACCAAACCGAAGTTATGACACCTAAACTTTATTTATTTGACTGACCACAGATAATTGTACCTCACGTGATTTTCATATGAAGAGAGCACGCGCATGAATTCCATATCCAATTTCCACTTTTTATTAGCTTTAATTAAAAAACATGGAATCATTTCATTTTGCGTGGAAAATATTCTTGGGAAGTGGAAAAAAAAATAGCTGCTGTGCATTGAGTTGCGTTGTACAATGTTTTGATGCGTTAATTCGATGGTTAGTAGTGTCCACGAACTCCATGAACATTGAGCCACTACAAACTATTAATGGTGAATCGTAGGAATATTTATTTCCATTCTATTGAAAATATACCCTGTTCTTGGTTTGAACAAAACAATGTTTCAAGATTTTACGTTTATAATTAATTTCTTTGAATTTTAAGGTAAGAGGTTGGTTCCTGTGTTAGTTGTTACTTTTGTTAATGAAATAAGCACATAATTAAAGGGAAAAAACAGGGACGGCCGCCACCAAACATAGTTGAGTATAAAGTTCAGCCTCAACTCTGAGAAAATACTCAACTCCATATTCTCAGCCTCAAATTACTGCCACCAAATATTTGAGTACGTACTCAAATAAAAATTTTGAGTACGTACTCAAAATATTTGAGATAGCTAGATACCTATTTCAAGTAAATACTCAAGCAATATATAGTTTATTCACCAATCAAGGGCCCTCAGGAGGCATATGCATAAAAAACACAATATCATGATTATAACAAATAATGAATGAAATAATAGCCTAGAATGTCATTACACATTACAAACAACCATATGCAAAATGATTCATCAATACAATGAAATATATGTGTAAGATAAAACACATTTAACTATGTGAGATAATGCATGAACAATGTAGCTATACAGAAACAAGGTGGCCTGAAAACAGAGAGTACCAAGAGACGGTGCCTGCACAGTCAATCAGACTGGCCTACTTGTACTCAAAGTGTTCAATCCAGTATGCTTATACGTTACATAACAACCCCACCCCCCCTTAAAATAGATACACTGTACATTATATATATCTATAAATATAAAAATTATACTCCACTTTTAAGAATCATTTCACTGAGTTGTACAGAGTATCTCTTAATGCCTTATTATGATGACATGAGAATAAAAAGTTTTCCATCATCAACTGATTTGACATTACATCTATTACAGTATCTTTCTTGTCTAGGAATGCCTTAATATCGTCCTCTTTCAATATTAAGTCTATGAGCGGAAATGCGAAAACATGTTAAACTTCTCCTCTGGTCAAAATTTTTAAGTAATCTAAGGTAGTTCTCTTGGCCAAAATTTTGCTTAAAAGTGCTGTAGCAACTTAGTTTTTTGTCAGCATGTACAATGAGTTGAGAATCCCATTCTTTAATATAGTATTTAAATAGACAGTCTCCAAGTGCTCATTTTAATTTTTGTATTGTTACTATTAGTTTTGGATGTATTAATATTGAGACACCAATCATTGCAGTATTTTTGCAAGATATTGAGCTTTTGTTGCAAACCATCTGCTGATGAAGATAATAAAATTATATCGTCCGCATACATCAAGCAATTGATTGGGTTTGAGTTTAAGAACACAAGATCTGCAGATGAGTGTAGATATTTAGGGAGATCATTGATAAAAATTTTAAATAAATTGGGACTAAGATTGTCGCCTTGTTTTACACCCATTTTTATTTGGAAAAAGTCTGTGATTTTATGTTCTAGTCTGACACAAGATTTGGTTGATGAATATGGTCGCCCACAGATGACATATTCGCCGACGTCGGCAAATGTTATAATAGACGAGGTTGAAATTTCAAGAAGAGTCATCCGAGACAGGTTAAATCCGCTAGAGGAGTATTCAGATGCTGAAATTTTTGACAGATATAGGTTCCGTCCCGCAACCATTCAGTACATTTTAGACTCTATTGCCCCATCAATTGTACATAACACTGCCAAGAACTGGGCCTTACCACCCATTCTACAGCTACTTATACCTGCCTTAGGTTTCTGGCAAAGGGGGCATACCACAGACTGGTAGGGAACAGCATTGGAGTATCAGAGACAACAACCTGAAGATGTTGCCGTTCTGTTACAGATTCCATAATTACTAATCTGTATATTTTGTTTACATTTGCATTTCACAAAACCGCTTAAATCAATGAAAAAAATCAGCTGAGTATGTTCTCAGTAGAGTTGAGAACGTAAAATCTGTACTCAACTGAGTACATACTCAACGACGTTGGTGGCGGTGATTTGAGAATTTTCTCAGTTGAGGACGTCCTTAACACTTGAGTTGAGAATTGAGGCTGAGTACGGTAATTTTTTTGGTGGCGGCGGGGCCAGGTTTTAAATCAAGCAATATGCAATATATATGAATAAACAATTAGACCTAGGTTACATCGCTAAATTCTCATTGATTGACGGTATATAATGTTTATATAATTGCATTATTGCATGACAAAGTCTGAATTGAAAAGTTTCATCAGTGTGTATAAAAACCAAAGTTTAAAAAGTCAAAACCATCTGTAAATTTGTTGTTCAAAGCTGCTGGACATGTTTGGAGGAAAAACGCAGGTAAATATTTACAGTAAAGTTATGTTTCGTACTTAAACTTAAAAGATAGATATTAGATCACTAAGTATAACTGAGTCGAAATAATTTGTAATATGAACGCATGTTAAGAGTGGATTTTTGTGTTTGTAATATTTCATTTTTGTTTAGTTGTAAGACATGTTTATACTTAATTAAGTTAAAACATGTATTTTATCATTTAATAAAATGCTGATAAAATGCATGCATTAATTTTAATTTGTCACCAGTAACGACACATAATCGTAATTTTCTCTTTAAAAATTGAATATTGAATATCTTTGGTTTGGAAACATTCAGTATGGTAAAATACTTATTATTAAAATTATAAGATTATACTTAGTAATTTATCATCTTTTTAAATTTTTGCTATTACTCGTCTTCCCGATAAAATGCAAACCACATTTTTAAGATTAACTGTTTCTAGTAATGTAAATTTCTGTATAGAGACAAGTATACTCTGTCCCACGATATCCTGGATTCACATTTTGCTTAATTACTCGATATTTATAAATACCTCAGGGTTCAAACGATGTTCATTCAAAAGTATGAAAAATTTCCAAGATTTCTCAGTTAAAACGCCCCCGTTGGCTTATCAGGTTTCAATACACGGCTAAAAAATGTGATGTCTACGGGGATTTTGTATTGCAGTAAGCCCGGATGATAGCGTTGAAAAATTTCGCGAGGTATTCCGAGTACTTCCGAAAGGAGAAAAGATGTAAACATTCCCCATTATAAATCTCCGTAAGAAATCTGTTTTCGTTCCTGGGAATTTTTTCGAGAGAAAAATGATAATATGTCAATGAAGATATCTTGGAAATTTCCCCTATCATCGATTTCAATTGCACTTCATTCACAGGTATATGTATTTTTAGTAAAAATCGGCCAAATGTGCTGCATATATATCTTGGGACAGACTATAGATGTGTTTGGATTCTTTTAATTTTGATCTTTTCATGATAACATAGCCCTAGTTAAGGAGGCTCGATTCATTATTTTATTTTTTATTCAAACATATCAATCATCAACGATTTTCATTTTCATGTTTAATATTTTATATGAAAAATCACATATTTTCTAACCCTCTTTGAAAAGTATTACTAAATGTTATAATTTTTATAGATTCATGCTAAGTGTTATGTTCTAAGATACCTTTGTAAACTAAAAACATTTTTCTGCGTTGAGGGGGAGAAAATATATTGTAAGATAATAGACTTTTAATTGTGAAATATTACAAAAAATACTTGATACTTGATTAAATAACATATTTGTGTTTCGAGCCACCTGCAACTACACATTAAAAAACAAAAATACATGTAATTTAGAAACTGAATTGTTGTGGGTTTTTTCCAGAAATATATCCAAGGAGTACTTGCAATTTCCTTGTTGCTCCGCATTCATTCAGGGAGTGGAAGTTGCACAAACACGACCATGAAGCTGTTTGATGACCAAATACAAGCTTTACAGAAGTCTGCGAGAACCATTGTGGAGGACGGCTCCTGCAACAAGAAGAATGGTAATGTTATCGACTGGATTACTATTTGGTTTATATTAATATGGGCATGAAAGTGAAAACAAATTGTTCATGTATGCTCCTACCATACATTGGCAAAGCCTTAATGTTTTAAAAAGATTATAAAAAATCATTTCAATATTAATGAAATTAAGATCAAAACAGATTTTAAAGTAGTTTGGGAAAATTTTATGAATTATTTGAAGAATTCATTCATTTTTAAAGTATTTTCTCTGACTTTATAGCTCCCGTGGGTTTTCATGCATATATGGGGTCAACAAAAACATACGAAAAGGGTGTTGTGTGGGTGTATGATAAAGTGGTCACTAACACCCACAATGCCTACAGCGCCACCACAGGAAAGTTCACCACACCGGAGCAAGGGTTGTACACTTTCTCTATTGACACATTAAGCGACCCGGGAAAAGCGTCACACGCCGGTCTCTATGTAAACGGCAAAATCAGAAGTTGGCAAGTTTGTAACAATGGTGGCGGGAAATCTCAGTGGCTGACCTGTAGCAATTCCGCGATCCTTCTGCTTCAGAAAGGTGAAACCGTGTATGTCGCGGATTATTATTCAACAGGCACCATTAGAGGATTACATTCAGATTTTAGTGGAGCTAAACTCAATTAGTTTAACAAGATATTTATCTATTGAACTAATCTGAGGAAATAATAAATAGTTCTTCAAGGACACTTCTATGTTTTTCTTGTTTGTTTTGTATGTTGTGGAATTATTATTATTCGTGGGGATTCTAATTTTCCTAACCCTCCAACTGATATCCCGAACAAACAATTACACCCAGTTTTGGGTCATAATAATCAAAGGAGATTACATTACAACGAAACTTTACAAAATTGATAATAAACGAATATTGGCCACCACAAATTTAACTGATACCACCAAAATTGTATAATTACTGAGTATGCTTTTGGTAGAAAAAGTGGAAGATATGTAGTTTTGTAATATACAAAGCGTGCATCAGAAAACTTTGACTTCAGAGTTCTTAACCCTGGTGGGCCAGAGAGAAATAAGATTACAACAGAAGAACCTGATGTTGGATGCAAAGTCAAGCAGTTGTAAAGCCCGGAAACAAAGATATTTCAGGAGCTTTTCATTATAAAGAGGAGAAGATAAAACCATTTTTCCGCAGTGAACGATGAGCTTACAAGTCAAGCTGTTTAACCAAGTTTAAGTCCGAGAAATTGTGACCTGACATCGAAGCTAAGACCTACATCTATACTTATAAATTAAGACTTTTTGCAAATAAACTACAAGATGCCTGCACCAGAGTAACTGCTTACACCTTTGGTATTCCAACACGTGTGAGATGATGTCCGTAAGCTATAACTGAATTTAACCTAATTAGTAATTATTGTGAAATTAATTTAAAACCTACTTTCATTTTCGATCAACAAGCCCGAAATAGCAAAAATTAGAGTAAGGTGGTGGACACGCTTTGGCGGATCCAAGTCAGGGGTAGTTTGCATCAAAATATATGCTTGCAATGAAATAATATTGAATGATTACGCAAAGAGTGAAAACATTTACTCAGATCTTATTCAGGGTAGACATATAAGTTAAGATTTGACAAATGTTGAATTAATTAAATGAGTCAATTCGTTTTTTGAATGCGCGATTATAGTCTTGATACTTAGTTGCTTGCAAAGCACGATATAACTTTCCAGAACAGGGTAACCAAGAATGCTGGTTGACTAATGAACGTAAGGCGAAAAGTGTAGGACGAGTTCATCATGCGTCGCAGGCATATACCTTGGAGCAGACTTCGATAAATACAAAAAAGTTAATAAATAACCTGGAACAATTTGATGCGATTTTAGTTATGATGGTAAGAACTTTCCAGAACGAGGTGCCCAGAAACGGGTTGACTAATTAACTTCATGGCGGAAAGTGTAGGGTAAGTTAAGAAAAAATATTGGACAAGGTATATACAAAAATGAAAAAAAAAATATGGTTCAACATATTAAGCATTGTATCATATTAATGTGTAGAGTGTTAATTCCCGCGCTTGCGCGGGGTTTTATCTAGTATTATTTAATTTCATTACACATCCTATGATGCTGAAGTTGGAACCATTTGGAATGTGTGTCAAAAGGTAATTTCGTTCTAATACTGAACAAGTAATGCACGTTCACATCTAAAATATTAGTGTTACAAAAGAACACTATAAAACAATTCAGAAGAGATAAAACTTCTGCTATTTTTTTTTTGGGGGGGGGGGTTTATCAGGAATTAAATAAACGTGGTTACTGTCAACAATTATTAAACATGGCATTTACCTCATAGTAACAGAAAACTGAGATATTGAAGCTGACCTTTCAATGCAACATCTTTAACACTCTGAATTTTTCAAAATATAATAAATAATATTCGAATGTAAATTTAATAGGGATACATGTATTCATTAAGAAATAGACAAGACTCTCTCTAAATTTTTTTAAGCAACACCCATAAGCCTTTTAAAAATACATCAATTCTCTAATTTACACAATTTTTGACGGGGTACTTTTTACTAAACTGTTTCTTGCTACCTAAGGCTCAGATTCTAGTAAACGGAAGTGGTCGGAT
Source organism: Magallana hongkongensis (assembly GCA_016163765.1). NCBI lineage: Eukaryota > Metazoa > Mollusca > Bivalvia > Ostreida > Ostreidae > Magallana > Magallana hongkongensis. The sequence continues at coordinate 68,300,770 of WFKH01011581.1, read as the reverse complement.
ACCTCGGTTTTCGTTTTAACAACGAAGCATTTGACTTCAGTCTCTGTACCCCCGAACTCTAGTAAATGATTCCAGAGTGTCTTTTTGGTGTTAGAACCATAATGACGTCATGATTGATTTGATGAAAATTTTTCCCGTACTTTCCGGCTTTTAAGAAATTATATAGAAAAGAAATAGTTTCTTCTCATTCTTTATCAAATCACGGAAAAAGTAATCCCGATACCTATATTGAATTTGACATCATTTTAAAGAAAAGGTCATGCAAGAGCTTGTTTAATGCTGTTTTTATAGAGACTGTAGGCATTCTATATATATATTTCATCAGTCAAAAATGGACAAAACTCCGAGATTTGTTACTTATTTCCTTCATATTACATAGAAACTGACTGTTAAAAACATGATTTTTCATTGTGTTTACCAAAATGTTTAGTCCCGATACACCCTATAAATTGTTGTAAAGCATCATTAAAAGAATTTATACTCGCACCCTGGGTCGTCTATGTACATCGTTTTGTCATTGGTGGATTTTTGCAGAGAGATCCTTACACGTGTCAGGAGTACTTATTTTCATTGTTTTAACGGTTTAAATTTTTTACACCAAAACAAAAGTATGTTTTCTTGACCCAATTTTGGGAGTTTGTTACCGCCTACCTAAATTCACAATCATAATAGGTAGCTATGTTAGTGTTTTTATTTTGCAGTTAACATATTTTACATCTAATGTTAAAAAACCATCCAAATTGGTTCATATAAAATGTATAGATTTACTGATAGTAGTGTTATTATTGTAAAACTTATGCTAACAGTCTCTTCTCTAATTAAAATTGGTATAATAGTCACATCCTAATATCGCTCATCTCTGATTAAACCACATTTAACATACAGATACACATACGCATCGATGTCATTTTTTTTAGAGAAGATCCATGGGTTGGTACAGAATGAAAACATAGTTGTATAATTTTAGAGTAATATTTCTTTAAAAATGCGAATTATCGTACGTCAATAGTTAGAGTTGTTCAACCTCGTTTTTATATAGTTTGCATTGTTAAGTACACCAAACCAATTGAAAGTTATGACACCTAAACGTTTGTAACATAAATGGTGAATGAAAATGGTAGATGAGTACCGAGAGACACTCTGAAGTCGCAAACGCCCGAATCTCTGATTGTTCCGAGTATCTCATATCACGTGATCAAAGGATATAAATACACAGATATCGTGAGTCTGCAGTTAGTTGCAGTGTAGCCGCTGAAGGGAATACTTCGAGGTAAGGTTATTGTTCGTGAGTCAATATTGCTCAGCGATTTGCAGAACAATAATACCGGTATATAGAAGCAACTTGTCTTCGTGAGCGTTGCTTGTTAAATCCAGCGGGTAGACTTTTGTTAACAATTACAAGGGTGCTTCGTGGGGTCGCTTTGAAGTGACCGATAGAAGTGACGGGTCGCTTGAAGCGACCGATAAAAGCGACGGAGTGCTTCGGAGCGACGCATAGAGTTCGGCTAGGGCTCATACATTAGTACATTGTTATTTAATCGAGTTTTTAATCAATAAACGCTAGGAAAGCGACAAGGAAAATTAATATATATCTTAAACAATTATCATAAAAATCAAACACCTCAGCAAGGTATCTGAGGGGACCCGTTAAATATAATACCGTGTTCAGGCAGACACGTTACACGTTTATTTATATGGCTGAACAGTGATAACCTCACGAGATTTTAATAAGAAAAAAGAACACGCAATAACAAAAGAACACGTGCATGAATTTAATGTCCAATTTCCCCATGATTTCACCTGACGTGAATTAAAATAAAAATAACTTTTTTATTAGATTTAAAATAACTTTTAATGGATTTATTTCATTTTGCGTGGAAAATATTATTGGAAAGTGAAAAAATAGCTGTGGTGTATTGCGTTGGTTCATTCACATTGTTCTATTTTTATACGTGAATTTGTTGGTTAGTAAAATCCACGAGCTCCATGAAGATTGGGCCACTACAAACAACTAATGATGAATCTTAGGAATATTTATTTCCACCTTTAAAAGTAAACTCTTTCTTGGTTAGAGGAAATGATATTTTAAAATTTTACGTTTATCGTTAATTTCTTTGGGTTTTAATGTAAGAGCTTGGTTCCTATGTTAGTTGTTATCTTGAGTATACATAAGTAAAAAACTAAGTAAGTAAAGGGAAAAAAACCGAGATGTTAAATTATTAGCAATATGCACTATATTTACATGTATATAAAGAAATAAAATATTTAACTTCTCATTGATTACCGGTACATAATGCTCGAATGTTAATATAATTGTTTTATTGCATGACGAGGTTTGAATGTTTAAGTTTCATGATTGTGTATAAAAACTGAAGTTTAAAAAATAGAAACCATGTATAGATTTTTTGTTCAAAGCTGCTAGACATGTTTGGAGGAAACATTCAGGTAAATAATTATAGTAAAACATTAGTAAGTTCCTTACTAAACTTAGAAAATAGGTATTAGATCATCAAGTGTAATTGTATTGAAATAAATTATAATATGGACGTGTGTTAAGAGTGAACTTTTTGTGTTCGTAATTAACATTTATTTCCATTTTATTTTTGTTCAGTTGTAATTTGAGATATGTTAAGGACATATGTAGTCAACATTTGGATTTTATCATTTATTGAAATATTGTTGAGATACATGTATTTATTTAAAATTGTCACCAGTAACGTATACTCGTAGTTTTATCTTTAATATATTTGAATATCCTTGGAAACATTCAGTATGGAAAAATAAATAGTCTTATTATAATTATAACTGTTTAAGTAATTGCGGTTTTTTTTGCTATTACAACTTTTCCCGATAAAATGCAAATCATTTTAAAACATCTAAGATTTACAGGTTCTAATAATGTTCATTTCTGTATAAAGAATAATATGTACTGGTGGTTTGAGCCACCTTCATTGTACATATTATAAAATAAACAAAAATGCATATACATGTTTAGAAACTGAATTGTTGTTGAAATTTTCCAGAGATATATCCAAGGAGTACTTGCAATTTCTTTTTTGTTACACATACCTTATGTGGGTGGAAATTGCACAAACACGACCCTGAAACTGTTTGATGACCAATACAAGCTATACAGAAGTCTGTGAGAACCATTGTGGAGGATGAATTCTGCAGCAAGAATGGTTAGGTTATTGAAATGTATTACCAATTGATCTTTAATAATGGCATAGTACATTTATGCTTCTACCTTACATTGGCATTTTTTTTAAAAAAAATCAAAAATTATTTTGATCTTGATGATGCCTAATAGGGTTTTATAACCCTGATAACCCTGATAAAAATAAAGTTGATCTTAAAACGAATGTGACATTTTAATATATCCACAATTTCGTAAACTTTTAAAACCTCCACATATATATTTTTTTTCTTTGACGTTTATAGCTCCCATGGGCTTTCATGCATATATGGGATCAACAAAAACAATCGCAAAGGGTGTTGTGTGGGTGTATGATAAAGTGGTCACTAATACCCATAATGCCTACAGCGCCACCACAGGAAAGTTCACCACACCGGAGCAGGGACTGTACATGTTCTCTTATTCCACAATGAGCGATCCGGGAAAGTGGTCACACGCCGGTCTCTATGTAAACGGCAAGATCAGAAGTTGGCAAATTTGTAGCAACGGTGGCGGGAAAAATCAGTGGCTGACGAGTAGCAACACTGCGATTCTTCTGCCTCGGAAAGGTGATGTCGTTTATGTTGCAAGTTATCATTTAGACGCTACCATTAGAGGATCTCTTTCAGATTTTAGTGGAGCTAAACTCAACTAGGTTAGATCAAATATATATCTGTTGCATTGATCTGAGGAAATAATAAATAGTGTTTCAGTAACCCTTCTATGTTTGTTCTTTTTCATTTTTATTTTTTTTGGTTGTGGATTTGTTAATATTCGTAGAGGTTAAATTTTCGAGGATATCATCTGTGCCCCAATACCTTCGAATTAATATTTCCTGACGGACAATAAATCTCAATGTTGGATCATTATACACAGAAGAAACTTTACAAAATCGATAATTCACGAAAACTGGCCAGCACGAATTAAATGATTCTACAGAAATCGTATCTTTGCTAAGTATATTTTGTATCATTACATATGGAAGAAAAGTAAAAGTTACATAATTTTGTAATTAGCAAACTGCGCTTCTGAAGACTCTGACTTCAGACTCCGTAATTCTGTAGGTTTAGAGAAAATAAAGATTACGGACACAAGAACCTGATGTTGGATGCTAAAACGGGCAGTAATGAAGAAAATTCAGGAGTTTTCTTTTATAAAGAGCGGTGGAAAGAACAATGTATCCACAATGCATGGCTAATGAGCTAACTAGTCAAACTTGTCACAATTTAAGTCGGAGAAATTGCGCTTTGATATTGAAGCTAAGACCTACACTTTATTTATTTCATAACTCATCCTATTATGCTTCATGTTGATCAAATATGTATTTGTTGCATTTATCTGAGCAAATAATACACAGCGCTTCAGTGACCTTTCTGTGTTTGTTCTTGTTCATTTTTTATGTTTTGGAATTATTAATGTTTATAAGGGTTAAATGTTTGAGGATTTTGTGTGTACCCCTTACCCTCGAATTAATATTTCCCAACGAACAAAAAAAATTAGTGTTGAATCATTATACACAGAAGAAAATCCACGAAATCCTATCCTGACAAAACATTACAAAATTGATAATCCACGAAAATTGGCCAGCACAAATTTAAATAATTCTACAGAAACTGCGCTTCTGAAGACTCTGCCCTCAGACGCAACTTGTAAAGTTCAGTGAAAAAAAGATATCCGACACAAGAAACTGATGGTAAATGCAAAGACAGGCACTTATGAAGGATATAAAGAAGTTTTTCCGTATAAAGAGCGGTGGATAGAACCATGTCCCCGTATGGCGATCTTATGTTTCATAAGATGTTTCATGTTGGAAATACTTTGGTTCGTGTCAAGGGTAACTTCGACTTAATACCGAAATAATACTGCACGTAGACATCTATAATATCACTGTTATAATAGAAACCTATATACAAATCAGAAGAGATAAAACTTAATTGTGCGTAGTTAGTTGAAATTTATTTTCCTCAGGAATAAAATATATACAAATAGGCATGACATTCACATCATAGTAACAAAAAACAGAGATATTGGAGCTTAGTTTTTTATGCAACAGGTTTATAACTTATTCTGGCATAGATGGATATTTGAACAAAGCAAAAGTCAGTCTTTTAACTAAAACAGAATCATGTGTATCTATAAATGGTTACCATTGGTTTAACTGGGCAAATGGTCATAACCTTTCACAAACTCTCTTCTCGATTTTTATAAATGATCTATTTGTAGCTATTGAAGTCAAATCAAAGAAGAGAGTTCAGACAAATGAAAAGAAAATTCGTATATTGTTATATGCATATGATATTGTACTTCTCACTGAAAACAAACGTGATATGCAACAAGTACTGGATACTCGCAATAAATGGAGGAAGAACTGGAGACTCGATTAAACATCGCTAAATCAAATGTCATGCATTTCCGGAGAGGTCAACCTTTCTTTTTTACTTTGTCTGTTAATAATAGTACAACTCAGTTAACATCTATATCTAGTCTTAAAATATTATATTAAAAAAACCCATACATCTTCAATTTTCAAATTTTTCTCTATCTCTTTAATCCAAGAAGATCAGAAGTTACGTTGCTCAGTTAAATTCTTGTAACTCTAAATTGTTTTATGAGACACCAAATTTTCATTCCTAAATGTCAAGATAGATAGGAATCCATATCATATTAAAAATCATATATGTAATTTTCTTTTATCTTTTTTTTTTAATTTAAAAGAACTTGAGAATCGCGGTTTGAACAAACTTAATTTACACTATGTAAGCATTCGATATTCCCAATTATATTTCCTATGTTAAACTTTGCACCTTTCTTTTGATCACTGTTGGTGGAGGGATAATGATTTGTACAATTCTAATGAAATTATAGCTTTTACAATTTTCAATCTACACAACATTAAGATGTTTTCTTGTTAATATTAAGACTTCTGAAGCGCTGATTCTTGAGAAGAAGATTCTATGATACAAACCCTCTATTATCATTGTTTTTAATCTTCGTCCTTCCTCTTCCTCCTCCTCCTCCTGCTTCTGCTGCTGGACCATCTCCATGTAATGTTTCATCATGGAGTTTATATTTGTTTCCTTCTTGGAGGCCGCCTCCAACTTCTCAGACTCCACGCTTTCCTCCTGAAAATGATTAGATATATGACAGGTCACTTAGCAACCTAACGTCAATCTCACTTAAATAATGATTTGAAAATTATATGTTGCTATCTATATATCAATAAAAAAAAAACCAGTACATAGAAATATCTAGTCTTACAATGTTATTCCGCAGTGTGAGAATATTGAATACTGTGGAATCATTTTTATTCGTGGGGGTCAATGTTCGTGGGTAGCAAAAATTTTTCTGGTTCGTGGGGACGTAATTTCGTTGGTAGTATAATCGGGATAAATTTAATAAATAATAAACAAATGATTGTTTATAGGTTCGTGGTGATGTAAATTCGTGGGCAAGGGTTACCCACGAAAGCCACGAACATTGGCCCCCCACGAACAATGATGACTCCACAGTATGCGTGCATCTGTTCTCTCTGGGGGTTTTTTCTCCCTCGCTCTCTATTATAATTACAAGAGGATCATGGGCTACTTTTCTCACCAAATAACAGTTCTAAATTAAGTTTTTGTTTAACTGTCTAAATTTTCTTTCACAAAAATTTAATATCTATCATATAAGAAGGCATTTTTGTTTTAATGGTGTTCATGAGATAACAATTTCTTCTGTACTTTATTCCCAGTGTAGTCCCATACAGAACTTTTCCCCCTCTGCTGTGACACAACTTTAGGTCCTTGGGTATTGGTTCAATCAATTTTGTTTCTTCACCAAAGTAATACATGTAAATGCATGGAAAAAACTATTGTTCTTATGAAAAAGATTCTTGCACAGTCTTGCACACAACTAGGTTTGATCTAGCTGCAGTAGCCATTTTCACAAAAAATCTTAAGATTTTGCGTAAGATTTTAACTTAAGAATATTTTACGAGAAATCTTAAGTGCTTTTCACGAACGCATTCGTAACAATTTTCATTTAAGATTTTACTGAAGAGTTATCCTTTCCCTAGCAATGATCTCAATTCACTTTATAAATCTTATAAAAGAGGAGAAACATATAAATAAACCAAAATTCTCATAAACAGGACGCAAAACTGAAGTTACACACCACTTACATTGAGTTAATTAAACCAATGTGCTGTAGTAGAAATCAAAATATGAGGTCACAATCACAATGTGTGTTTAATGTGACGTAGGAAAATCTGACGAGGAAAAATTTGCCGTCAAACATTTTTGGAGAATTTATTTTTGTATTTTTTCGACAATAACTGCTATATAATGCAAAATAACGGTATACTGTGGCTCAAAACGTTAAATTTAGCTCTTTCTCTTTTATATTTCACATCATATGATGATTTTTTACAGTGTTGAAATACTTACGAGAGGGTATGTGGTATCGTAAAGTTACGACAAATTTTACACGTAAGAATCCCATAAGATGTTTTGTGAAAATGAACAAAATCTTAATTTTTCACTTACTATAAAAATTGATCGCAAGATTTTTTGTGAAAAGGGCTACAGGTCTGTAGCTCCCGGTCTGAAAAAAATTCGGATGGACGACCTGGGAGCTACAGTGCCACCCATTGAAAAAAAATGTGTATTTATTGCGCACAAAAACGTGCGCTAGTTTTGGACTGATTAACAAATTCTGTGAAAACAATTAGTATCATTAAGTTCTTCATGCAATTTACTACTGATATCGTTTCTTTAATTGCCTCTGATAGTCTTTTAAACACCATCACCAGCCCCGTAAAGTGAAGTGGTGCAGTTTGTTTACATGTAAAAATGGCGACTCTCGATCTCGATGTAAATTTAAAATACTTGATTTTCCGCAATCGCAACTTCTCGGGCCTTTCCGGCAGAGCTCGGAAAAACACCTCGAATGTATTAACATCACCGGATGTTAAAATTTTATACAAAATGGAGTCGCTTTTCCCACTAAAATAAGTATCGGCTAGACAGTCTTGTATGTTGCTTTTGTGGTATATGTTAGGATATATTATTGACTTTAATAAAGTCTAGCCTACATCTCAACAGATCGTAAAATGTGCTGTATTCATATCAAGTTTTATAAAAAGGGGGGTTGTCATGGACGCCTAGGTAATACATTCGAGGTGTTTTTCCGAGCTTGCCGGAAAGGCCCGAGAAGTTGCGATTGAATTTTCCGAGGTCGGTAGCGTGTTCCGGAGAAAGTCTGAGGCAAGTAAAGAATTTAATGGTACTAATTGTTTTCACAGAATTTGCGTATAAATAAGGTTAATCAGTCCAAAACTAGCACACGTTTTTGTGCGCAATAAATACACAATTTTTTCAATGGGTGGCACTGTAGCTCCCAGGTCGTCCATCCAAATTTTTTCAGACCGGGAGCTACAGGCCTGCAGCTAGATTTGATCAGATATTTACGTTTTACGCTGAACTGAGGAAAAAATAAATACTTGTTCAAAAAATGTTTATTTTGTTATTTATTTTTATTTTGAATATGTATATAGTGGATTTATTTATAGATCTGGAGGCTCAAAGGATTTCCTGGGTACCCCATTACCCTCGCATCAATATCCCCGAAACACAATACAACTCAGTATTGGATCATTATACGTAGAAGAAGTTCCACGAAATTACATCCCAACTATCCTTCACAAAAATAATTATCCACGTAAATTGAACATTTCGAATTTAAATGATTCTACAAATTGTTTCTTTACAAAGTATATTTTTGTACCTTTACTTTTGAAAGAATAATATTAAAGCTACTTAATTTTGAAATAAGCAAGCTGCACTTCTGAGAACTTTGACTTCAGATTTTATAAATCTATAGGTTCAGAGACTAGTAAAATAACAAACATATGAGCCTGATGTTGGATAGAAAAAAAAGCCGGGCATTTATTAAGTCTGTAAAGCAATGGAAATTAGCGATTATTTCTGTTAAAAGAGCGATAGATAGAACCATGTCCCCGCATTGAGTGATGATCGAGCTTATCAAAGTTGAAGTCGGAGAAATCATGTTTTGATATTGAAACAAAGACCTGCATTTTATTTAATGTCATAACAACATGTTGGACGCACTTTTATATGTGCCAAGGGTAGCTTCATTTTGATAATGAAATAATAACGCATGTGACATCTACAATTTCAGTGTTATAAATGAAACCTGTCACAAAACAGAAGAGATAAACTTTGAAATTTATTTTCTTCAGGAATAAAAATACGTGGTTACTTCCAACAATAAGTCATTGCATTTACCTCATGGTAACAGAAGACTGATCGAGATATTAAAGAACCCCTTTTTATGGAAAAGGTTTAACATTTTGGACATTTCAAATATATATCATTCGAATGTGAATGCATTAGGGATACCAATACGTGTATTCGTAGTGATATAGACAAAACACACATGTATGGTCTAACACCTATTTCTGAGGTTAATACCTGACCTTTTATTTTTGACAATTTTTCAGTTTTATAGACCAACAAAGATAATTCTCTGCATGTCTTTGACACTTTGTAAGCATGTGCATGTCGCAGCTTTACTTCTCAGAAACTTACTCTATCTCATCCACCTACTTTTAGTGTTATTTTACCTCCTGTCTCACAGTCTGTAACCTGAATTATTACTGTGTACAGCCAACATCAAAGCCATAAGATTCGCATCTTACGTTTAATTTAATACGCATATACTTAACATTAAAAACCTACTTAATGCATACAAATTTTAAAATGTGTAAACATCATTCTACATAGACATTAAAAGGGGTATTAATTTCTTCAAAATTTTAAAAAAATAGCTACAGTAACCCAACTTTTGATAAACCAAAGTAGGATAACTGTAGTTTGAGAAGATAATTTGTTAATATTATGAACCCTGGCCCATGGTCTAATAATGGGGTATTATAATGCATTCAGTGCCCTAAATTTAAAAAATAACACGCTCTCTATGGTGGTTCATAGAGATATGACGACAACGAACACTGAATAAGCGTCTAGAGGTTATGTAAAGTTTCCTGCAATTGATGCTAACGTTACAGAATGTATAAACCAACCACAAATCTCTATTTTTTCTTCTATAAGTGGATCGTATTATCATTATTATGCTGTCCCATGACCAGAAACTAGTCAAAGACAGACAGCTAGTAAACGTAAATTATTCAACTAGACATAAATCATAGATACTTCAATAAAAAAAATCACTTATTACACGATGGCACGAACATGCTATTACACAATACCGTAAATCTGGAAATTTTTACGTCGATTAATTTTTGCGAATCCGAGTCATAAAGCTAAAGATTAATTTTTACGTTTTAAATTTTTGCGAATTGTCATCGGCGCTAAAAATAAAAAGCACTCAAATATTAAATGTCACACATATTGACATGCACAATGTTAGCTAACCTTCGGATATCGTATATTACCGCCGCCTCTAATTTTCTCACGAATCGTATTAATATGTTTACCAACTTCATATAGTATCACGTGAGAGTTGATGTCTTGTTCAAATTACCGATACATGTATATACATTAGCAATGCTAAATAACAACAGCAAATGCAACAAAACTACCTAAATGGGTATCTTGATACGGATTTATAGCGAGATAATTATCCCAATTAGCATTTCACACCTTCACATGCGACGGTTTGTGTACACTACACAAGTATCATGAGAGGAAAATGGCGGCATTTAGCGAGAAATTCAATTTTTTACATCTTCTAATGAATGATCTTTCATGAATTTTATAGTGTGAGTAAATTTAACCAAAGCTGGCATCTCTCTGTCGAGAATATCCGAAATGGTTGTGTTCATTGTAAGCCTCTAAAAACCAAAAAAATGAATTTCTTATACAGAAGAAAACAAACAGCAAGTGTTTCTTTGTAAACTTCATCGAAAAATCAATTATTTTGATTTTATTGTTTGTTGAACGAATATTTCATAGTATTTGAATAATTTTTGTTACCTGTAATGCACAATCTTTTTGATTGTATTCTAGACAAAGGCTTTTTCCTAGCAGCTTGTGGACAAGTGTTAATGTGCCAATATTTTAAAAAATGACAATTCGGAGTCCAATAATTATAAAAGTATTAATCTCATAAGCAATTTCTGTAAACTTTTTACTGCTCTTTTGAATTGGTCTTTTAATAATAATGCTGTTACAGATGCACAATATGGTTTTAAACCAGACTATCGTACACGCGGTGCAATGTTTGTACTGAATTCTATTATAACATTGTCTAAAGGAACATTGTATGTAATGGAAACTTTCGGTGAATGTTGCTAAATCCAAAATTGTGATTTTTCGGAAGGGTGGTAAGGTTAAAAATGATGAAAAATAGGTTTTCCGAAACGAAAATCTAGATATGAATAATTTTACATATCTAGGTATAGTTTTCAATTTTAATAATACATTTTCGAATGCTGAAAAACAACTTGCTGTGCAAGCCAGAAAAGCTAGCTTCTTTTTGAAGAAAAATGTCAAAAACATGTATCTAAACCATAAAACTTTGTTATTTTTGTTTGATTGTTTTATAGGTCAAATTGTTAATTATGGCTCCGAGATATGGGGCTCAAAAAAGGGTTTCAATGTTGAAAGAAAACACTTCGATTTTTATAAACATAAAAAAATTCTACATGTACAGCAGCTGTGTATGCAGAGTTGGGAATGTTCCCATTGCTTTACCACAGAAAAATTCGCATTTATTAGATACTGGAGTAAAATACTGGACTACAACAACTGTATTTTATAAAAATTGTTTTGACAAATTGTTTGAAGAAAATTAATTGGGTTTTTGATGTTAAAAATCGTTTGATTGATTTAGGTTTTTATATCAAATCTTGAAAAGTATGTAAGTAGTACTTTAAAACTACGAAATGATTTTACCATAATTTAAATATATTGTCTATTCTCCTGTTTCATTTGCTTATTTGTATGGAATATGTATTGTATAGATATGAATACTGATGGGCTGTAAATCCTAAAGTGAATAAAGAATGAATGAATGAGTATTTGAAAGGATTTAATTACATTTCAAAATAAATGACTTCAACCATGACCAAAGCAGACAATTAAAGATACGCCCTGTTGCCGTTTATTCTATTGACGTTTGGAGAAGATGCATGGGTCGGTATCACTACAAACTAAGACTATATCTGTATAAGTGATGCTCCTTAAAAAAGAGTATTACATTACGTCAATGGTTAGAGTTGTTCAAACTCGTATTTGTATAGTTTGTATTGTAAAGTACACCAAAAAAGTAATGACACCTAAAATATTATTCATTTGACAAATAATTGTACCTCACGGGATTTTAATATGTAAAGAACATGTGCATAAATTTCATGTCCTATTTACACGTGAAAAATCTGGATGTAAATTAGAATAAAATTTATTTTTATTAGCTTTGATTTTTTGAATGGTGATTCGTTGGTTATTAGTATCAAAGAAGTCATGAAAATTGGGCCAGCTACAATTAAATGAAATATTTATTTCCATTTCATCGATAGTATACTGTGTTTGAACTTGAACAAATAATATTCAAAATTTTTTGAGATAAGAGGTTGGTTTCTATGTTAGTATGTTGATTAAAACAAACAATTAAAAAGGGGATGTTAAGTTACGTACTGCAATGTACGCAATTAAAAAATAAGGCCTCTTTAATAAATAAATTGTCATTGATTCACGATATATGATTCTCGAATATTAATATAATTGTTTTATTGCATGACAAGGTCTGAATGCTAAAGTTTCATCATGGTGTATAAAAACTGAAGTTTGAAAAAATTAAAACCATGCATAGATTTTTTGTTTAAAGCTGTTGGACATGTTTGGAAGAAAAATTCAGGCAAATTATTATAGTTAAGCATTGGCTATGTTCCTTACTTAACTTTGTAGTGTAGATATTAGATGATTAAGTATATTTGTGTCGAATTAGTTTGAAATAAGGACGTCTGTTTAGGGCGGACTTTTTGTGTTTGTAATAAACACCTGTTTCCATTTCACGACCTGTTTAGTCATTAAATATGTTAAAGACATATTATTATAATACTGTGGCTGGACACATCAATGTATTATTTATTTATTTAAAATCATTAACAAATAAATTTTCATTTTCATAAATAATTTTTTTATCCTAAAACTTACTGTAATTTGTTAGTTTTTCTGAAAAAAAAAATGAAATAATATTTCAAAGACGATACTTGATAGATCAATTAAAAATACATTGGTGTGTCGAGCCACTTTAAGAACTAAAAAGAATGTAACATGTAAGCAGTGCACATTTTATTTTAAAAAGGATACAAGAAACTAAGAAACAGAAATGTTGTGGGTTTTCCAGATATAAATCCTACGAGTACTTGCAATTTCTTTGTTGCTCCGCATTAATTCTGGGAGTGGAGATTGCACAAACACGACCCTGAAGCTGTTTGATGACCAAATACAGGCTATACAGAAGTCTGTGAGAACCATTGTAGAGGATGAATTCTGCAACCAGGAGAATGGTAAGATTATCGAGTGGATTACTATTTGGTTTATTAATTATTAATGGACATGGAATTAAAATTTGTCCATACCTTATGTTGACATTGCCTTGATGTTTTAAATTATGATTTAAAATGATTTTGATATTCAAACTAATGTGAAATTTTAAAATACATGCAGTTTTGTTAAGATTTACCAGATATTTGAAGAATCATTTCCCTGACTTAGTGTTTGATCACTATACAAAAATTTCAACGAAATTTCATAATAACGAAATGATACGAAATTAATAATTCACAAATTTAAATGATTTCACAGAAATCCATCTTTACCAAGATATTAATATCTCAAAGTTCCTATTCCACCGTAATTAAAGTAAATTGACCCATAAATTTTTCAATTTCTTTTTTCAATGACGTCATATTAGAAGAACGATAAAATACTTGACATGATTGTAATTTTCATCACAAATTGACTTGACTATCAATTATGTAACTTTGAATTTTTCTTCCAAATATCACTCGAAGTTGGAAAGAAAAGAAAAACAAAGAAAATTCGGGAATATTACTTTATTAAGGATAAAACCATGTCTCTGCAGTGAACGGTTACAAGACAATCTGTTTAATACAGCTTGTCACAGTTTAAGTAGGAGAAACTGAGCTTTGATATTGAAGACCTACATTTTATTTGATTTCATGACACATCCTATGATGCTTCATGTTGGACATAATTTTTATGTTTCAAAGGGTAACATCGTTCTAATTCTGAAATATTAATTCGCGTACACATCTATAATATTAGTTTTAAAATAGAAAGCTATAAATCAAATCAGAAGAGTTATAAATATACGTCAAATTTCTGTCAACAGTTAATTATGGCTTTCACCTCATAGTAACAGAAAACTGAGATATTGGAGCTGACCTTTAATGAACATTTTTAACATTCTGAATCTTTCAAAATAAATATATAGTATTCGAATGAAAATGCAAAAGGGATAGATGTACTTGTAAAAAAGTAAAAAAAAAATACTAGTAGACAAAACTCTCTCTCTCTCTCTCTCTCTCTCTCTCTCTCTCTCTCTCTCTCTCTCTTCAATAAATGGAACGCAATTATGATATCTATTTTACATTTTCAAACCATGACCCTCTAAATCCTCTTGAAGCGATTTTCTGTATATTCTATTAAATGGTCATTAATGAATTTTATAGCGTGAGTAAAATTTACCAAAGCTGGTATCTCTGTCAATAATATATAAAAACAATGAATTAAAAATCAATGAGTTTTAATCAATATCTTGAAGTTATGCGTCCTTAAATAATAGCATTGAATAAAAAGTAATATTCAAATAAAGAAGTTATCGCACCATTGTTGCAGCAGACACACCCGCCCCCTTCCAAGCATAGTTTTTACCACCAAAAGAAACGTGCTCGGGTTACATTCCCGTTCCCCATTTCGGTTGGAAAAGTGCCAACACATATCTTCAACTTCAGCACAAAATCAGCCTAGTGTTTCACCCCTAGCGGAATAACGTTTCCCTTTCAGTTTACGTGTACAGACACTAGTTTACCCCATAATATACTTTTCGAGTTTTGGAGGTTTGGATATTAATCTTTATTCCTTACATATTCTACCTCGGGATGATCCTGTGATTGATTTTAACATAAACCATGCCTCATTTGAAACCCCGTTGACGACGATGATTGAAATTGATTCGCGCAATTCCAACGAACACGAAGAAAAGTACGACATAGGCTATCAAAGGACCCCCAGATCCGCTACGGGTGAAGATATCCCCGAGGTTGGCAATGTTGGCGATACTTACCGCGGAGGAGGCGCCTATGTCTCTCTTTAAAAAAGATATAGAAACAGAAAGTAATGTAATTAAACGTGCATTACCTTTATCATTTTATGCGAGAAAAACCCACGGTTTCCGGATCGGTTAGATTTATTGTCATATTGCATTGGCTTTCCAGATAGATTATTGAATGATCGATAAAATATTATCATTTATATTTTGTACCAAGTTTTAAAAACAAGAGACCAATGGGTCACATTGCTCACCTGAGCAACAATAGGCATGATAAAATCAGCTTAATGGAATCATATTACAAAATATATGGACAATGTAGTATACCTGTAAGATCCTGTATAAATAAAATTCCATTTTCCCTTGATATTCTTATGTTAATAATCAAGTCCTCTTTCTAACAGAATTATTTTATAGTCATTTCACATGTACACCCCCCCCCCCCCGGTTCTGACCCCTTTCTTCGCCCGGGAATCATAATTTGAATAAACTTGAATTTTCCCTACCTGAGGATGCTTCCACACAAGTTTCAGCTTTTATGGCCAATTGTTATAGATTTTTATCTATAAATTCGAATGTAAAAATTCAACCCCCGATTGTGTTTCCACCCTGCCACCGGGAATTGTGATTTTCACAAATTTGAATCTACACTTCCTGAGAATGCGTCCACACAAGTTTTAGTTTTCCTGGCTGATTTGTTTCTGAGACTTTTAAATGTTTTCCCTTTATATCTATATGTAAAAGAATTGACCCACATTGTGGCCCACCCTCCCCCCGAGGGTCATGGTTTTCACAACTTTGAATCTACACTAACTGAGAATGCTTTTCAGCTCAGGTGAGCTAAATATGTTGATATGAAATATATTTTATATTGTATTCTGTTGTACAATGTTGTTCTTGAACGTTAAGGAGATAGAACATATTACGATTATAACTTGTTTTCTAAGGATAAAGAGAACAAGGACAAAATATACCACAATTTCTTCAAGTTTTCAAAATGAAAAGTCTTGAAAACATATTGTTATCAATAGACAACACTGAAAACAATATTCTTAAACACATTTTATTTAATGGCATTTATCAAAATTTGTTGAATATTTCTGAAAGATATGTTGAACGCCTGATGAACATCAACACCAACAAGGTACATGATGATCTGGTCAATATTTTCATCGTCCTAACGGTTCAAGTGTCGTGGGTATAGCCGTTGTCGGAAAAGTCGTTGGTGTAGTCGTCGTCCCCTTCGTCATCGTCGGGAGCTTGGTTTTTTCATTTGTTTCATTAGGGTCTAGGAACTACCGACCAATGCAGGGGCGATAACCGCGGCCAACACAACAAGGAGTACTGTGTATAAAAATAAATGAATAGAGGAGATATCATAAATCATTGAAGAGTTTCAAAGATTTACAGTCATACACAGACCAACTCATACACAGGTCATTTTGTATACAAGAAGTCAACTCGTAAACAAAACCGAAAAGTCAAATCGTGTGTGTGTGTGTGTGTGTGTGTGTGTGTGTGTGTGTGTGTGTGTGCGTGCGTGCGTGCATGCGTATATATATATATATATATATATATGTTTGTTTTTGTGTTCATTTATGTATATATATATATATATATAAACACAACGTACTTTTTTGCTTCAATGTCGTAGAATACTTAAAAACGATTCCAAACCACCAAATAAATATTTTATACTGATATATTGATAAACATTAGTTTGTGGATTCCGACTACTCTTTAATAATATTATGAACCGTGTTTTAAAAAAACCGATATAAATGAACTTTTGTAAAGAAACAAGTCCAATATTATTTATTCCAAGTTAACGACCCTTAAATATATTTTTATAGATATAAATTTTAGGCTAACATCACTTAGTCTATATGTCAGCGAGTGTATTTTCCATGTAATACGATAACTTCTTCATTTCATATCAATCCATGTAGACTTATTAATCATTAAGAAAATCAAATAGTATTTGGCTGCATGCTTGTGTCTTTTGTTTCTTGCCTTATATTTGTTATAGGACGGGATAAAAATGGGGAGGATAAGATTTTAAAAAATCAAGTTCTAAGTATCTTAAGCTTTTTTTTTCATTTCAGCAATCATCCAAACACATATACTTTGAAGCATAAACTATTATATTTATTATAAACGCAATTAACACTTGACAATTGTTTGTAAACAAGCACAAAGGAAAGTGTATTGGTGTGTACATTACTTTGCTAAATAGAGTGCTACTGATATTTACACATTTTTTTCGAATATTTAGCATCTTTTCTGTCCGAGTTTCCGATTGCTATTTATTCATTTGTTCATTAACTAACATAAGGTTTTGTTATATGTAATACCTTTCGTTATTTTATAAAAATCGTTGAACCAGAATCCTCTTCAATTACACTAACATGTTGACAAGTGTCCTCTGTTTCACAATGCAATCGGCAAATTTCAATATAAGAAGACTCTGAACTAATTGCACATGGTTCTTAATTAATTTCGATTTTATTTTGCGAAAATCTGTGTCTTGTTGTTAAAGCTGAACATCACCCATAAATAGGCACTGTCACACAAGTATATAAACCCTTCGATTACGTTACACCCTGTTGCGCACCTGAAACTCGTGACCGACGTGTAGAATTCTCTACCTTGTCTTAGATCTTGTGCGTTTATTTCTTGTTTAAAGTGCATTTTCTGTTTGTAAATGATGCATTGACCTGTATATTTGATGTTACTTTCCTCCTGGCTGTTAAAAAGTACGGAAATTTTGATAATTTTATCGCGACCGAGTAACACGGCAATGTAAGATGTACGAGCTCTACAGCGAAGTACTTTGAACTGTTAAGAGGTCTTCGGCATATATAGGGGTTTAGGATTAGCGGCGATCAAAGAGAAATATGGCGGACAATGTCTTTTACGAGTAGTGTTCAACTTTAATCATAGAGATATCAATTGTATGCTAGTATTCAAAAGAGTAGTTTTAATTAACAATGCAATATTAGAAAACAACTGTTGGATTCTAATGAAAAGAAATATATAAAACATGAACCTTTTTTCTATTATCCTGTGTAGTTATCGTAGTTTTACCCTGTATCTACATTGTACAATGTTAGCAACATTCGTTGAATGTCTGGTTAATCACCAAAGGGGTGGGTGGGGCTGGTGGAGATATTTTGAATAAAACATGTATAGATGTAAATGGGACATTGCAAATGAGGAACTTCACCTACATTACCTACATTAGAAATATCTAATTCTTTTTCTATCTGAATATAGTGAGTAAATAATATTTATAATATATTGATATATGCTATCCTTACGTGACTTATCCAGACCTTAAGGTAAACTGTTTTTCCAAATGCTGTGGGGGCGACATCTTTCTTACCTTTTGCAGTGCTGTTTTCAGATTTCTGAATTGGTAGTTTTTCCTTAGACATTTTTCATGAGCAGCACTACATAAAACCGGCATTGCATTGAACTAGCACTTTTTAGCAGAAAGGCATGCATACAAGATGCAAACGAAATGGAAGGATAAGTCTTGATACTGTAGCCATTAGCAAAAGTACACCGGTCGGGGAAAATTCAACGTTCTTATCCTAACTTTCCAATAATCTCTCTTGACTTCTACATTTTATAAGTTTGACAGGTAAATAAACTAACTTTTTTTATTACTACTGAAATATGCAAATAAATTATTTTGTTATTGTTTGTACAAAGGATACAGAATATGGCACAAATGTTGGCTTATCTATTGGAAACAACAAGGTATTCTTATCTCATTTACGAACATCAAAACATTCCAAATGTAGTTTTGTAATTTATTTCAACCAAATACCAAGTTCAGGTCTTGTTGGAGTGTATTTAAATATTTGATAGGGTAGTGGTTGCGTTTCTGATTCATCATCAACTGCTGAACAATACATACAGATCTTGACCAAGCGATAGCAAAAAACTACAAATGCAATGTTTCATTAATAATGATTGCTAGCACCCTCGCAGCTCTGTTGGGTTATTTTTAGAAATACGCATGTTTAGTATCATGAGTGAAAATTATCCCGCCACATGCTTAGGGACGGAGAAACATAAAATATCGTTATTAATAGAAAGTTGCTCTAGAACTTGTCACTTGATATCTGCCATCGGACCCTTTATAACATTTCCCGCAGAAATAAACAAAACCTTTTTTCAGTTTGGCGGAAAGGACTGAGAAGTTGTTGATGATTCCCGTCAATGTCTCCGTAGACTTTAGATGATAACATGTTGGCCATACGTCTTGCTTTCATTGTGTATCTTTATTATACATGCATTTACTTTACAATTTTTTGTCATCGAAAAAATTAAAAACTTTTTTGGGATGTTCTTTGTCCCGCGTTGTATGGACTTTAACAACGATTAGTAATAATATCATATCGGAATACGCCATAATATTCAAATACTGTTAATGCTCGTTGAGTATCTTGGAACATAAGCTCGGTACAAAACGGTCTTACAAGTTTTAGTAACGTCTGTTTAATGCGTTGAAAATAATGATGACAAAAATTAGAGTTAATGATACTAAAATTAACCATAACTTTATTGAATAATCTTTGATTATACCTCTCACTGTGATAGCTTCCCTTTTTGTCTTTAAAGACATGTGGACTACTTACTGACAAAAATAATTTCCACAATATTAACTGCTATTGACAGTACAAAAAAGGAAAGGCAAGCCATTTTTCCCAGTATTAGAGATTATTTTAACATGTATGTTTCTTATTATTTTGAAATACTTTTTTAACTTTTAAATGTCAGTTATTGAATCCAAAATATGATAATCTTATGAAGAACAGAATCTCTAAAGATAAAATCAAATGACTTATGCCTTCGATTTTTGGAAATAATGTAAAAATAATGCCCCCACTTTTTTCATTTTGAAAATCATTAGAGATTTATGCCCCCACTCTTTCTTCTTTTAAAGCCTTGTATACCAGTAAACATGTAAAAAAGTATTGGTGTTGCATCTGTTGTTTTTATGTTGTTTTATCAACCACAGCAGCAGAACAACTAAAAGTGCGACAACAAAAACAATAGCTGTCGCACTTTAAGTTGTTCTGCTGCTCTGGTTGTCTGAGATTGTTTTCGGTGATGTGGGTATCGTTGTCATCTTTTCAGCAAAACACAATTTGATGTACAGGGTTTTGAATTTATGACAATTGGTAGGCAACAGTAAAACATTTATTGGATTCCTGGGCTAATTGGAAAATACATCAGTTAAGAAAATTATGACGTGTGCTTTCGAGCATCTAGTTCCCCTTATCTACTGACGTTATTCAATGCCGCAATTACATACTTTAAATTTTGAGGTCGAAATACAATTTAGCATGAAATCCTCAATTTCACGGCAATACAAATGGAAATATTAATCTAATCTTTATCTTCTGTTGGGGCGTTTCAAACATTCCATACAAAAATGAAATAGAATTAAGACCTTATTCTAAATTTCTTAAGTATAGTACTTTGTCTTGACGTTGAAGAAATGAGAAAACATTATAATTTTGAACGAAAACAATATAGCAGTACACAATGTGTTAAGAAGCATCATTCATTTAACCTTTATATGTCTCCAATATGTAACTGGAAAAGGTGCTGAAGAAATGAAAATAATGACTTTATTTTCAACCCCTTCACTCCAAGTTTTACTTATCAATAGTCATTTTCAGGCTACGGGGTCTCTCGGTCCTTCTCCGCCCTCATCTTACAGAAGAAGAGGCCCGAAAAAAAAAATAAACAAAGGTCTAAAATTGCTCTATATCTTATAAATAATGTACTTTAAAAACGAAAATAAGATGCTGCTTACCCCTGGAGGTGACTTCGTTGTTCTTGATGTCCTCTGTTCTGTTGGTGTCTTTGTTGTATAGTTCGGTTCTGGGTTTTTGTAGTTGTTCTCGTCGTCCATATTCCTTAAGGGGTATGTGAGATGTGGAATAAAGATTGTTTAAAAAGTCTTTATTATTGTATTTTATGGTAAATGTCATAGTCAATAAGACATTTTAATATTACCTATATTCAGTGAAATACTAGGAAAAATTTTATTACCTGGTGAAATGAATTGAGAGATGTTCAACCGTCCATTTGGGGATAAACCTTAGCCGGTATTCTGAGGGTTGAATAACTGAGAAAGATCCGGTCCTGTGTGCAACAAGACCATTGCGGCGAACCAGATGACACCGGAAGTTTTCCTTATGAGGAAGGAGGTCTGGAAATACATAAACATAATTAAGAACAATATCATAAAATACAAATATTGTATATAGGAAAAGACAATATTTTCGTTTAATTTGAAAAATTGTAATAAGTTACTTTTTTAAATGAGGTACAGCTACAAATACAGACACATGTATTAATTACCATCTCTGCAACAATCATTACATCATATTACATTACTTTGCATTCATAGGTGAAGTAACCAACCTACCTAATTATGAAGTGGTGCCAATCAGCTTTATTTCGAGAATCGATTTTAATGTCAGAAAAACATCGTTTCACCGACTTCCTGTTTTCGAGTGTTCATCGTCTCGTCATAGTACATGTTCCTGACATTAATGATATATATACATGTGCCCTGACACACTATTGGTAGGAGAGACACCGCGATCTAACTGCAGTTTGTGATCAGTGATGCTCGACATCAAAACAACTACCTGTTAATTGAACTTACACTTTCTATATAAACCAAGGTCAAAACCATTAAACCTTTATTCCCATCGATAGAAGACGTCTTTTTCATTGATTTGGTGAAATCTTCTAGTTTTCTAAAATGATGTCGCAATTTTATTTTTTATCTCTGGGTCAATGGGGAGATGGAAAATCAGCATAGCTTTCTTTTTTATCATAGACTTGTCATTAAATGCAATTTTTAATTTTTCACCTAAAAAACCAAATTCAGCACTTATGCATATATTTTTGTTCCAGAAATTGCATGGGTTTTTCCCAAGATCTTTTCACCAGTATGTTCACATGGGTAGGGTTCATCTTTGTTAAAATCAGTGGTCTTTGTAGGGCCACCGTCAGCCTTTTTAACAATCAATCAATCAATCATAGGAAACCCTCATTGTTGGTTTTGGTATCAATTGACTTGTTCTTAAAGATCCGCCTCCCCGGATCCACAGTATCTCGTATTCGGTGTCTGAAAACATTGCTGCAATATGGTGAATTCGTGTTCATTACCATTGACAATAATTATTATGCTAATGAATATTACTCATTTACAGTCAGAAATGTACTACTGAAATGTCTGAACATTATTGCTTCTAAATATGCATCAATATGTATCAACACATCACGGAACTTTTCAAATATATTTTAATATCTATACTCTATATAATTTTTCAGATGTTCTCTTTTGGTTATGAACTTAAAGACTAACATTATAGATAAGCATATTATGAGAAAATATGGATTACATAAATAGCACAAGAGCTATAAATCACTAACTTTCACAAAGGCAACAAGAAACTTCTTTAAAAAGTGCAGATGGGAATAATTCCACAAACCCCGTAGATTGTGTAAAGAATTTAATAAAAATAAACGGTGGTCAAAATATGTTGTCAAATTAAAAAGTATTTTTGAAATGCGACAGGGCAACTACCGTTACATATTCAATTTATTCATCTTTTTTTATTGATAGCAAATTCAGCTCCATAATAAACAAAATGGATAAACTTTGCATCAAACATGAGCTTATTACATATGCTGGGTATGATCTGTCTAGCTGTCAATTATTGTTATTAATGTATACGCCTTATTTGTTATAACTACATGTGCTTCGGAGTCAACCGTTTTAAAATAATTTTCTTCCTTAAATCAATAAATTGCCAAAAACAACACCATCAGTTAGTGGCCTTCCTTCACAAATCTGAGTTTCTGCACCTTTATGAATGTATAATCAGACCTAAATACATAACGTTGAATAGACACAATACTAAAGTCAATTATCACTGAAGCAAAAAGTCGAACCAGCCATGTGTACCATCAGAAATGAGAATTATTCAACATAAACTTGTTGTATCAAGGTAAATAACACAGTATGTAAGAATTGCTGTTACGCAGATTTGACCGTTTGTTTTTAACCTTATCTTAAAAAAATTAGTTCCTTGCAACAAGATTTTGCATTTATTTTTCATTCCCAAGGTACAGGAATAGTAGTAATCTTTTTTTTTTTAATAAAATTAGATTTTAAAAGATTTTCTTTTTTATAAACTTAAAAAATCACTTGAGGTAACCCTTTCTGATTTGCGTGACCCTCAAAATCAAACCACATGAAATCAACACTCATGTTTATTCATCCGTTTTGCCACTAAAAAAACTTTTTAATGATAATTGTTTTATACTGGAAATGCTAGAAATAATGTCAATTTTTGTTCCGTATTTCTTACCCTTGTATTATTTGTTTAATGTGTACCGGTTGTTTGGGGGGTTTTATTTTTTTTATTTTTTTTGGGGGGGGGGGTTGGGGGGGGTTGAAGGTTGGGGAGGGGGTTCTCACCTAAAACATTACCCTTTTTGGAGGTACTTTCCGAGCTTCGCTTTAATTATTAGATTATTAAGCAAGCAAAAATCAATGAAAACACATTAAAATTAGAGGTCACATTGTAATCAAAATAGCTAGTTTAAAGCTTTCAAACTGTATGTCCCAATTTACATGCATAAATTGTACCTCATTAGCTTTTAATCAATCAAAATTCCTCCATGGATGCACTTCTGAAGAAATGTTCACAAAATCCTCCATGTTTTTATTATCGCGGTGTCCTGCACTGATTTCATTTAAATGTCAAAATGTGTAAACATTTTTGTAGGACAAATTCGCAATCCCTCTCTTTCCTCATCAAGGTCTGGTAACTCCTAAATCGGAACGTGTGCAGTAGTCTAACTTTATGTATACATACAAATAAGTTGATGAAAAGAGTTTGTCAATAGAATAACTGTATAAGATAGTAAATAAAAATAAGTTTGTCAGATAAACTTTGTAACCTGCGTGAGATCATTCATTGCATTAAGTAACTTTTAAAACTCGAAAAAAAAAATTAGAATCCTGGAATTCTTGTTAAATGCACAACATTAATATATACTATTTTGTTATTATACCCGTGGTTCTCTAGTACCGGTTTTGTATACTTTTCATTATAAATATTTTCATTTTGATTGTTTAACCAATTTGTTTTGAATAATGTTTTCAGCAGTATTGTATAATTTTTCATTTGCAATGTAATTTATATTGTTAAAACACTGCATACACATAACATTAACACGTGTACATCCGTTATATTTTGTTTGTTCTTCGCCATACATAACATACGTAAGGAACTAATGTCACTATAATGAGAAAATAATTCGCTTTTATTCAGCACATAATCCTGTATGACGTTAAATTTGGCAGCCCTAGACCCGCCCCCTCTCAAAATACCTAACACCCCTCACTAAATGTCATTGGGCAACTATTATACATTTCTGTTCATCAATTAGAAAAGCTGAACGCAAAGTAGCACAATTTGTTACAGAGCTGGAATTAGTTTCTGTTCACCCCTATCCAATTGCTTTATTTTTTAGCTAACTGTCAGTCGATCTTCCCAATAATAAATATAACCTCGCTCTAATCCAGACAAACTATTAGAATGGGTCTTTGAATGTCCCTTAGACACACACACGCGGCTCATTGCCATTTTTTTTATTTACGTACGGAGATATTTCATAGGTTGGTATCACTACAGAATGAAGACTTTGTTTAATTTTAAAGTGATATTTCTTTAAAAAGTGCAGATTACTTCAAAAAGATTAGTTCAAAATTGCTTTTATATAGTTTGCATTGTTTAGTACACCAAACCGAGGTTATGACACCTAAACTTTATTTATTTGACTGACCACAGATAATTATAACTCACGTGATTTTCATAAGAAAAGAGCACGCGCATGAATTCCATATCCAATTTCCACATGAAATCTCCTCACGTGAATTAAACTAAAAACAGCTTTTTATTAGCTTAAAAAAACATGGATTATTTTCATTTTGAGTGAATAATATTATTGGGAAGTAAAAAAAACAACCAGTCGCTGTGTATTGAGTTGCTTCAAGCAAGGTTTTAATTCGATGGATAGTAGTATCCACAAACTCCATGAACATAGAGCCACTGAAACTATCAATGATGATAGAAGAAATATTTCTTTCCATTTCAATAAATGTATACTTTGTTCTTGGTTTGAATTAATAATAATCTTTTGAAATTGTACGTTACTCGTTAATTTCTTTGATTTTTAAGGTAAGAGGTTACTTCCCCTTTTAATTGTTACTTTTGTTAATGAAAACAAGCACGTAAGTAAAGAAAAAAC
>WFKH01011581.1:68220861-68274512 GCA_016163765.1 Magallana hongkongensis | reverse complement strand
TCGATAGTTAGCATCGTAACGGTACACTCAAATGTTGATTTAATTGTTTTATTTGCATGACAAGGTCTGAATGTTAAAGTTTGATTATTGTGTATAAAAACTGAAGTTTAAAAAAGAAAACCATTTGTAAATTTTTTGTTCAAAGCTGCTGGACATGTTTGGAAGAAAAATTCAGGTAAACATTTATAGTAAATCATAAGTTATGTTTCTTTTTTTAACTTTAACGTGTAAATATTAGATCACTAAGTATAATTGTGTCGAAATAATTTGTAATATGGACGTGTGTTAAGGGTGGATTTTTTGTGTCTGTAATAAACACCTTTTTCCATTTCATTTTTGTTTTCTTGTACGATATGTTCAAGACATACTTAATTAATTTAGTCAACACCTAGATTTTATCATTTATTGAAATATTCTTGAGATGCATGTATTAATTTTAAAATGTCACCAGTAACGACATATAATAGTAATTTTCTTTTCAATGAAATTGAATATCATTCAGTGTGGTAAAATATTTCTCATATTTATGATTGTATAAGTTAATTATTTTTTGCTATTACACCTCTTCCCAATAAAATACAAACCACTTTAAAATCTTCAAAATGTTTCTAGTAATGTTCATTTCTGTATAAAGACAATGAATTGTGTAGAAAACTGTCCACCATTAAGACAAGCAGATATGTTTAGACTCATGTAATTTTTATGATAAACGTGGCCCCTAGTAGGATGACTATAGTCTGTCCCAAGATAATTTTGCCGCAAATTTTCTTAAATTATTCGATATTTATAAATACCTCTTGATTCAGACGATGTTCATTCAATAGTATGAAAAAATCCCAAGATTTCGCTTTTGAAACGCCCCCTCTACCTTGTCAGTATTCAATACACGGCTAAAAATAGAAAGTCTACGGGGATTTTGCATTGCATCAGCCATAATTAAGCCCGGATGATAACGTTGAAAAATTGTGCGAGGTATTCCGAGTGACTTCCGAATGGAGAAAAGTGTCAACATTCCCGATTATAAATCTCCGTTGGAAATCTGTTTTCGTTCCTGTAAATTTTTACGAGGGAAAAATGATAATGTGTGAATAAAATTATCTTGGAAATTTTCCCTTTCATCGATTTCAATTGCACTTCTTTCACAGGCATGTGTATTTTTATAAAAAATCGTCCAAATGTGCGGCATTAATATCTTGGGACAGGCTATAGACACAATAATGTTTTATATCTTTTTTAAGAATATCAATCAACATCGATTTTCATTTTCATTTATAAAAAAAAAATTATCTGAAATTTTACTCAAAAATATCTCTCTTTGAAATGTATTACTGGACTTTATAATTTTTCATGTATTGTTTCAAATGTTAAGCTCTAAGATATCTTATTTGCACTGAACAATTTTTTCCTGGTTTTCTTGGGGGAGGGGGTAAAAAAGAAAAAAATCATGTAAAGTAAAATATCGGTCTTTTAATTGTGAAATCATATTTAAAGAAAGATTTTTGATAGATTCATTAAATAACATATCGGTGTTTCGAGCCACCTTCAACTGTTCAAAGAAACAAAAAAAAAACATATAATTAAAAAACCGAATTGTAATGGGTTTTTTTCCAGACATACACCCAACGAGTATTTTACAATTTCTTTGTTGTTCCACATCAATCCTGTGAGTGGAAATTGCACATACACGACCCTGAAGCTGATTGATGACCAAATACAGGCTATACAGAAGTCTGTGTGAACCATTGTAGAGAATGAATTCTGCAACAAGAATTGTAAGGTTTTAAGTGGATTAATATTTAATTTTAATAATATGAGCATGGATTTGAAAATAGTGTATAGATGTGTATTTCTACCTAATATTGGCATTGCCATAATGTTTTAAAACCATGATTAAAAATCATATTGATCTTGATGATACCTTAGGGTTTTAAAAACATGATCAAAAATCATTTTGATCTTAAAACTAACGTGCCTTTTTTATATACTTGCACTTTTGTAAGGTTTTACCATACATTTGAAGAAATCCTCTTTATATATATTTTTTTCTCTGGCGTTCATAGCCGCCGTTGGTTTTCATGCATATGTGGAATCAACAAAAACAATCGCTGAGGGTGTTGTGTGGGTTTATGATAAAGTGGTCACTAATACCCACAATGCCTACAGCGCCACCACAGGAAAGTTCACCACACCGGAACAGGGACTGTACATGTTCTCTTATTCCACAGTGAGCGACCCAGGAAAGTGGTCACACGCCGGTCTCTATGTAAACGGCAAGATCAGAAGTTGGCAAAATTGTAGCAACGGTGGCGGGAAAAAACAGTGGCTGACGAGTAGCAATACTGCGATTCTTCTACTTCAGAAAGGTGATGTCGTTTATGTTGCAAGTTTTCATTTCGACGCTACCATTAGAGAATCTCTTTCAGATTTTAGTGGAGCTAAACTCAACTAGGTTTGATCGAATATGTATCTGTTGCATTGATCTGAGCACATAATAAACAGTGCTTCAGTGACTTTTCTATGTTTGTTCTTGTTCATTTTTTTTGTTGTTGACTTGTTTTCTTGTTGTGGAATTATTAATATTCTTAGGGGTTAAAATTTTGATGATATCGTGTGTACCCCTTACCCTCAAATTGACATTTCACAACGAACAATAAATCCCAGTGTTTGATCATTATATACAGAAGAAAATCCACGAAATTACATCCCAACTAAACATATCAAAATTGATAATCCAGGGAATTTGGCCAGCACGAATTTAAATGATTCTACAGAAATCATAGTTACATACGTTACATAATTTTGTTACAAGCAAACTGAAGACTCTGACCTCAGACTCCGTAACTCTTAAAGTTCAGATAAAAAAATTACGGACACAAGAAAGTGATGGTGAATGCAAAGATGAGCACTTATGAAAGATATAAATGAGGTTTTTTTTATATAAAGAGCGGTGAATAGAACCATGTCCCCGCTTGACGAGCTTGCAAGTCAAGCTGTTTAACCCAGAATGTCACTGTTTAAGTCGGAGGATTTGCGTTTTGATATTGAAGCTAAGACCTACGTTTTATCTTATTTCATAACTTATCATATGATGTTTCAGGTAGGAAATACTTGTCAAAGGGTAACTTTGATTTAATACCGAAATAATACTGCTCGTAGACATCTATAGTATCACTGCTATAAGAGAAACCTATATAAAAATGAGAAGGGATAAAACTTTCGTTAGGTCGTTTCTTGTCTCCAGGAATAAAATATACATGGTGTCTGTTAACAAATAGTCATGGTATTCACATCATAGTAACAGAAAAACTGAGATATAGGAGCTCACTTTTTTATGCAACAGATTTAACACTAATTCTGCCTTAGATGGATATCTGAACAAAGCAATAGCATGTCTTCAACATAACATGTTCACGGTTGCATGTCTAAAACAGAATCATGTGTTTCTTTCAATGGTTATCATACAAACTGGTTTAACTGGGCAAATGGTGATAACCTTTTACCACCTCTGTTCTCGATTTTTATAAACGATATAGCTACTGAAGTCAAAGGAAAAGAAAAATCAGATACTTATGCATCAATATACCTTCATCACCTGCATATGGTGTGTTTTTCTCTCAGTTAATTCGATACGCACATGAACAGTTTTTAAGGCAAGGCAAGCTACTGACAAACAAGTTAATAAAACAGGACTATCAACAGTCCCGATTGAAGTCATCTTATCGTAAGTTCTATGGTGGATACAACTATCTTGTCAGCAAATACAATCTCCAACTGGGTCGCATGCTGACTGACAATTTTCATACTTATTGTTAGACCATATTAATCACCTAATTGTTTTAGATCGTTTTCCCGATTACGATAAAAAGCACTCGGTTTGGGTTGAACTTATTTTATTGTAATATGATTACAATGGGATCGGGCACAAGTTCTAAAACTTATTTAGCCCTCTCCCTATACAATAGTTTACATACAAAATTTTTCACTTGCAAATAAAATGTCATATATGTGTGTATAAATATAAAGATTCGAAATGATTGACAATAAAGTTACAGATATTTTGATGCAAATGAAAATACGTAATGGAAATCTTTTGGATTTTTTAAAATAAAAATGTGAACTTAGGAAAACGTGTTCATTCACAGTATTACTTAGTTTGTTATCTAACCAAAGCAAAATATGTGTATTAACAATGTTTATATCGCCAATGCTAAATACGTTGTTAAATAACTCGTTTCGAGCAACTGGTCAGCAGAGGATGCTCACTCCTCTATGGCACCTGATCCTTCCTATAATTTTTTTAAAGGTCCGTGTTTGTTCTTCTCCTGTTTTGTATTAATCCTTTGGACTCTTGATTATGAACACTGTTCGTTATCACACATGTCAAAAACATTACAATATGTGAAATAGGTAACAATAACGGGAAGTTTTCTTCAAATTCTGAAATCATGAACGAAATGTGTTATTTTGTTTTGCAAATCTTTATGAACGTAAGTCAATCGAGGGGTGTGCAGTGACTTTGAATGAAGTTTGTAGGTTAATGGTCAAGGTCATATCGAACCATGCAAAAATCCTTTTTTCAGAGCATATATACTCTCCTCTAAGCCAATTTTGGCTCATACTTCACATTAACAGAGCTTATGAATAACGGGTGCGTAATGACATTGAATAGATAATAATTCAAATTCTTAAATCATGAACGAAATGTGTAATTTTTATTCAAATCTCATTTAGTTTCTCTACTTGTTCGCACACATGGAGGAGAATATTAAAATAGAGTCATTCTGACAAAGCCATTGCCGATATTTTTGTCTCCAGCGACAAATGAGATTTATTCGACGAACTAAGTTTGAGTCAGTTATCCGTGTTGAGTTTTGGCAATTTTGATCTGGAAAAATCTCTTACTGTGGAGTATTATGGACGTGTTTAAAACAACTTTGTTGATGTTGTTTTTACCTGAGATAGTGGGCGGGGTTAATAAAAATAGTGTGGGGTATGTACAGATAACCCACACTTTTAACATAATGAAAACACGCCAAGCTATGGTACAATTGAAAGTTTCACTGATGTAACAGTAAATGATGATAATAATATTTGAAGGTTTCACTGATGTAAATAATACACGCATGATAATATTTGAAGGCCTCACTGATGTAAATGATACATACAAGATAATATATAAGGTTTCACTGATGTGAATGATACATGCATGATAATATTTGAAGGTTTCACTGATTAAAATGACACATGCATAATAATATTTAAAGATTTCAACGATGTAAATGATACAAAGTTTAAATATGAATAAATTTTTATTAGGTTTTATATACCAGTCTAATTAAGGTCCAGTTTATAATTCCTTGAGTATACTGCTGAGCGTCTGACAAATGCTAAATAACGTAAGCCAATGCCATATCTTGAATTAAGACTAGTGTTAGAAGTTGATGTGATGTAAATTAATTTCTACATCATTAATATATTTTATAAAAACATGTATTTGTGTATGATGATTAGAGGATATTGTGTGACAATTCACTGATTTTGAATACTTTTCATGCTCAGGAATAAATAATTAACACAGATTGAAAAAATAGTTGATTGTATAATTTCAGCATTAAGTCTTACATCAAAAACTTCATCCATCTACATGTACATGCGTATGCATCAGTTGGAAAATTCAACATATTTTTATTTTTAATCTTAAATCTGCCAGATTCAAAGTCATCAACAACTCTTGGTAAAAGTATGTTGAAGTAAAATAAAGATAGTCTTGAAATAGCTGCTTCACAAAACTGTTGGTCATACTGTACATCAATGCACCTGTATTAATTAGTTGTCCATATAACAAGTTAGCACAGCTGCATATGTGTTACATGCAAAGTTAATTGCATCTGAAGGTAAAAGTGTCTTGAACTATTAATACTTAACTTAAAATGTACCATTTTGCAAAGATTTTACATCATATTTACCAATTGTAAATAGGCTGTCAAGTGTCTGGTTATTCTTAAGTATTGGACATCTAATTTCCAAAAGACATTTTGAACCATCAGCATTAGTTATTATTTTATGTGGGGAAACACTTCGCCAGGGCTCTTCAAAGGAAACTATGGTCCCTGCATCTTCTGTGTGCCATTCAGATGAACGCAATTGTTGTTTTGCAAGAATTTCACCTTCTTGTCCATGTCTAGTAAATTTGTTTCCTGTGAAGGAAGGATACATATGTTCTCTTAAGAAATTATTACTACTTGTAGTATCACGGACAGGAACCTTGCGGGCACTACTGCCAGTTATTCTTATGTTTCTACTGTTGTGCCACAATTCAGATTCACTTTGTGAAATTGTTGCCATCGATAACGATTTAATTTGGGCATCATTAAGTTTTATGTACCTTTTACAAAACACACAACTTTTTACATTATAGTTCACCTGTATGCTCAGTATGGGGCTCGGATGAAGGTTCGAAAAGAGATTTGTTTATATTTGCGTGCACAGATTTACTTAAAAGTGAATTTTCTAAAGAAAATAATTCTTTAAGTTCTGAGTTTTCCACAAACTATTTGAAAGATTGATGTGACACGAACATTGGAAAGATTGATTTTGTGATTTGTGGTTTTTCAGCTTTGTTGTTGACCTCACTGCCATATTCAAGTTTTTTTAAAGTCCATCTCTTCAAGAACACATGGTTCAAGGTTTCTTGTCGCACCCTTATTCCACTGCATCTGCTCATCTGTACATGATTTCCGCGTAAGACCTAACTTTACAGCAAGCTCAATTTTCCACAAAAGGGCACCTACATGGCTACACGTCTTACTGTTCCCAGCCATGCATGAACAACCCCCGTTTGAAATTGTGCGATCATTTCACAGAATACCCATGCATTGTGAAACTCTGAATTTACTTTTTGTGACGGGCGCACTTCTGATTTCAGAATAACTCTATTGTGAATAACAAAATGAAGAATTTTCCCGACAGAACCGCTTTTAAAATAATTGTCACTGTCCGATGATTTGTAATTTTTCATTTCTTCGCCGTCACAAGCTCTACTTAAAATCAAATAATTGTAGATATCGCCATATTCTACTTAAATTGTGGCCACTCGCAAATATCATCCTTCCGTTCATCGGATTTGACGTCTTTTGGGGACGAAATCATTCGATCAGTATCTTTCTTACATTGACTCTTATCCATATTTTACATAAACGAAAAATATAATACCGTTTCATATAATAAAACTGTGCTAACAAGATTTTTATGTTACCGGGGAATGGTTGCTACGGCATTTGTTTATCTAGCGTCACGGTTAAAATGGCGGCTGTTTTCCGCGACACCTATCGGGAAGAAATTTTACAAAGGGAAATAACTGAAAAAAGTCGTCTATTGGCTGACTTTTTTTATATTCACATGAAGCAGAATTTATTCAAAAGCTTGTGCAAGAAAAGAAAAAAACACTTGCCTTCAACTCGACATTTAGATATATTGATGATGTTTTATCCATTAACAACAATTACTTTCACTCTTATGTTTACTCAGTATATCCCAGTGATCTTGAAATAAAAGATACCCCAGATTCTGAGATATCTGTTTCATATTCAAATATTTTACTAGAAAAAGACGTTAATGGTAACCTAACAACAAAACTAAATGATCAACGTGATGATTTTAATTTTTCCATCGGCAACTTCCCTTACTTATGTAGAAATATACCATCATCACCTGCTTATGTGGTTTATGTCTCTCAGCTTATTCGTAATGCAAGAGCATGCTCTACATACGAACGATTTCTTAAACGAGGCAAGCTACTAACAAAAATGTCTTTATGCAAGTTCTATGGTCGATACAATGGTCTTGTCAGCAAGTACAATGTTTCATTAAGACACATGCTGATTGACGTTTTTCATACTTGTTAGACCATTATTTATAAACCGAACTGACTACGGTTTCTTTCGTTTTTCATGATCTTGACAAGGAGCACACGGCGGATGCGACCGGTCGGCAGGAGATGCTTACTTCTAGGCACCTGATCCCACCTCTATCTTTTTAGAGGTCCGTGTTGCTCTGCTTTGAAATTGTATTTCGCTATATAGATTTTTAAAATGGTTGACAGATTGTTATTGTCATTTTTCATGCAATATATGTAAATAAAGAAATAAACCGCTAAAATAGTTGACACCGCTAATTTCTTATTGATGTTAATATAATTGCTTTATTGCATGACAAGGTCTAAATGTTCAAGTTTCATCATTGGGTATAAAAACTGAAGTTAAAAAATATTAAAACCATTTGTAGATTATTTTGGTTCAAAACTGCTGGACATGTTTGGAAAAATCCAGGTATATAATTATTGTAAAGCATTGGATATGTTCCTTAGATAAACTTAGAAGCGTAGATATTAGATTATTAAATATAATTGTGTCGAAATAGTCTGCAATAAAGACGTTTGTTTAGGTTTGTCTTTTGTGTGTGTAATAAAATCTGATTCCAATTCACGAACTGTTTAGTCGTCAAATATGTTCAGGATCTAAATCTTAGTCAACGTATTTATTAAATCATTGTTGAATTGCATGTATTGGTTTTGATTTATCACTAGTAACGACATATAATCTTAGTGTTCTGTTTGATAAAGTTTTGAAACATTGAGAATGGTAAAATCCTTCTCTCACTTTAACAATTGCAAGTGTACAAATAATTATTGTTTGTATTTAGAGGTCTCTTCCCGAAACAATTAACCACATAAAAATATCAAAGATTGGTCTTTTCTTAACAAGACAAAGAATTATGAAAACAATTTTCCATCTACAATTCAAGCAAATTTCTTTCAACGATTATGATAATGTGGCTCGACACATCAATGTTTTTTTTATAAACCAATCACGATTTTCATTTTTATAAATTGTAATTGATCCTAAAACATCCAAAGATTGTCTAATTGTCTTTGTCGTATATAAATAAAAAATTGTAATTTGCAATGTTTGATACCAAATTTCAGGCTCTAAGATGCTTTGTTTGCACTAAAACATTTTTTTTTTTAGTTTTTTTTTCTGAAAAAGGAAATAAAACATAATTATACGTCATAAATAATAATTACTTTGTGAAACCATTTTTCAAAAAAGATAATTGATAGACCAATCAAATAATATATTGCATAGTGTGTCGAGCGAGCCATCTTAAGAACAAGAGGGAAGGAAAATGTAAGCTGTGCACCTTTTTAAAACAAATACATATTTTATACAAAGAAACTTAATTGTTGTGGGGGTTTTATTTCAGACGTATATCGAACGAGTACTTGCAATTTCTTTGTTGTTCCACATTAATTTTGTGACTGGTAAATCACAGGGGCTGACGTGTGGTAACTCCGCGATTCTTCTGCTTCAGAAAGGCGATGTCGTTTATGTTGAAGACCATATTACAGCCGCTACCATAAGAGGATTGTATTCAGATTTCAGTGGAGCAAAACTCAACTAGGTGAAATCAGATATGTATATGTTGCATTGATCTGAGGAAAATATAAATAGTTCTTCAATGACACTTCTTTATCTGTTCTTTTCATTTTTTTTTTTTAATTCGTAGATTATTAATATTCGTGTGGCTTAATTTTCGATGATTTTGCGTGTACACCTTACCCTCAAATTATTATTCCCCAACGAACAATGAAACTCAGTGTTAGATTATCTTACACAAAAAACCCCAAGAGATCAAAGCACAGAAAACTTTACATAATTTTACGAAAATTATAAAAATGACTTTACAGAAATTGTATCTTTATTAGGTTTATTTTGTAAAATGATTTTTTTATAGAAAAAGTCTAAGATACATAATTTTGTAATAGACAAACTGCGCTTCTGAAGACTCTGACTTTAGACTCCATAACTTCTGTAGATTCGGAGACAAGTTAGATTATAGGCAGAAGAATCTTAATTATGTTGGATGCAAAGACTAGTAGTTGTGAAGTCTGGAAATGAAGGAGTCTTTTATTAAAGATAAAACCATGTCTCCACAGGGAAGGACGAACTTACAAGTCAAGATGTTAAACCCAGCTTGTCACAGTTGAAGTCGGAAAAATTACACTTTGATATTAAAGATAAGACCTTCATCTTATTAAATCTAATTTCATAACACATCCTATGATGCTTTATATTGAACATCATTTGTATGTGTCAAAAGGTAACTTCGTTTTAATATTGAAATAATACTGCGCATAGGCAGCTATAATATCAGTCTTATGAGGGAAAAACAAAATTCAGAGATCAAACTTCTATTTAGATGAAATTTATTTTCTTTCTGTTAACAAGTAGTCATGGCATTAACATCAAAGTAACAGAAAACTGAGATTCTTTTTATGCAACATTTATTAATAGCAGTATAATATATATACGAAAAATATATACGAACGTAAATGCAATAGAATGGTTACATGCACTCGTTAAGAATTAGACAACACTCACTCTCACTCAAAACAAAACATAGGTAATTACAGATTACAAAGCTCACCGAGACGAGGCATCACCTTTATGAGGCATCACTCTTATGAGACAACCTTTATCATATTATATGAAAATCAAATTACTGATATTGGATATTGGATACTGTAGTGTGGTTTTACACAATTTTATACAACATATTATACAAAATTGTATGATAATCATATTATAGTAAATTTCTTACTGTATTGTATGTTACAATATTTATAAATACACTACTATAAAATATGATATTGTATCATATTTACATTCAACATATATTTTGCATGTAAAGCTACTGCAGATATAGCACAATAACACAGACAGGGTACTAAAAGGTTAAATCACGAGTTTTAATTGTGACGTCACAAACGTTGAACGCTGATAAATACAACGTCACAAGCGAAAATCAAAGATCACGCTTGTGGTTGTTATTGTGGCTCTTCCATTAATTGGAACTTACACAAAGGATAATACAGTAATTTTGAGGTATAATTCACATTTGCATACAAGGCAAGAAGGTAAAAAAATGTTAATATAAGCAATGAATCCTTATTTTTTGAAAGATATAGTCTCATAACTGCAACGGTGTGTGCAAACAAATTTTCATAACGCGCTAACGCGCGTTATTCAATTTGTATGCACATTCCGTTGCAGTTATGAAACTATATCTTTCAAAAAATAAGGATTCAATGCTTAAATATGATACTATACAAAATTGTTAATTGTTTTCCCTCGGACTGAAATGTCATACTTTCATTGGTTTAAACATTAGCACGTGATTGCCTAATATATCTCTATGTTAGTTAGGTGAGAATTAATATTATACAAGTATTCACTAGGATTGAGGGCAACATTGATTATATAAGCTGTTGTATGATAATCATATTATATGTAAATTAATTTCATACGGTATTGTATGATACATTGTGTAGCGATCAATTAGAAGCGGATCAAAGATCTTATTTATCAAGAAATGATATTGTATCATATAATATGTAACGATATTTTATCGTGTTATACATTGTTGTATGGTATCACATAATACAATATCAGAACATATTATATGATAAAGTATAATTTCATATGATACTGTATCATATCACATGATACATTATAATATTGTAACATATGATATTACATTTTATAAAATAGTATACCTTATAATAAATTATGTTGTATCATATATTGTATAATATGATATTATATCAATAATGATATATTTGACATTGTATCATATGATTCAATATAATTTGATACAGCATGATATAATATAACAGTGTATCAGATCATACAATTATATATAATGCAATATGATATTATATTATACAATATCGTATCATACATGATACAATATCATATATTACAATATCTTATGATTCAAAATACAAAAACAAATTAATACAAAATTATATCGTATCATATAATAGTTTACAATATAATATCATATGATACTATATTGTATAATATTGTATAATATATGATGCAATATTGTATCATATAATACAAAAGTGTATCGTATCATACAGTAATATATAACAGGAATCATGTTATATCTTTTAACAACAAACACATCTATCAAGCAAGTTTGAGTGAGGTAGAAGGTTTTTTTAAGCATCCCTGATAATGGAGATAATGCTCTGTATCTGAAGCTAGCCATAAATTTCAATCCAAAGTTACATGATCCATGAAAACTAATGACAGCTTTTTTTCCAACAGTCAAACTTTTTGGTCCAGCATCAAGATAATCAAGATCAAGCTCTGTATCTGAAGCTATCTTTATTTACACATCCACAGTTATATTAGGTGTTTAAGTCTGTCGAGGTGTGAGCAGAATTTACTTCATTTTATAACCAGCTCCAGAAGCCTAACACAGTTTGAGTAATTTTAAAATCTTAAACCTAAAGTATCTAGATAATCAAGATCACTCTCTGTATCTGAAGCTAACTCTGCGATTCATTTAAATATGTGACCTGTTCCAAAAAAACTAAACCTCCTCCAGCATCTAAAACCTATGGCTCAGATTCGGCATCCATGCTTGTGGTGTGCATCAGAATCACAAGATGCATCATCTATTCAAATTTGATAAAGATTGAACCAATAATAACTAAGTGTTGTCTATCAAAGGACACCTGCTCTTAAACTTTAACCAGCTTCAAAAACCTAAACATCATCCAGCATCTGAAACCTTTGACTCGGATTTACCATTCAATCATGTGAAGTGCATAAGTATCATAAGACGCACCATCCATGCAAGTTTGGTGAAGTTAGGACCAGTAGTAATTCAGAAATGGCTATCAAAGGGCACCTGCTACAAAAACTTTAACCTCATTCAGAAATCTTAACCTCCTCCAGCATTTGAAAATCATGCCCCAGATTCAGCATCCAAGTATTTTAAGTCCAATGAAGGTCCAGATGCATCATCCCTGCAAGTTTGAAGAAGGACAAGTAATAACTTAGATATAGGACCTGCACCAAAAACTTTAACCAGGTCCTGACGCCGACGCCGGCATAACCCCCCCCCCCCCCGACTTCGTCTCGGTGAGCTAAAAATGAGTATGACATTTTATGGAAGAAATTGTTTACTGCAAAACGATGTACATGGAAAAGCAACATAACAAGAAAAACACGGGAGGTTAATATGCTGGCCTGTTTCATAAATACTGGCAAAATATCTCTGATTTTCACTCCATCTAGAGCCAATCACCTATTTCTGAAGAAAATCTCTATACAATATGTAAAAAAAAACTTCCTATAATAGATGTGTTCCCTGAAAATTCGACCCTTTTCTATTTCGACCGTTGTCCTCAATTTTCAGCATTAAAAAAAAAACCATGCAACTCCTTGCGAAGTGTGCATGTTACAGCTTTCAATGTCAGAAACGTGCCGGTCTATAGTCTAATATCCACCTACTTTTTGTGTTGTTTAATTTCCCGTCTGTAACTTGCATTATATCATTATGTACAGTCAACTTCATTTATAGCCAAAAGATTCGCGTCTTACTTTATTCTTATGTACTAACAATAGGGACTTACATAGTGCATACCAACATTTAACATGTGTCATCCTTTTAACTAATAATATCAACAACAAAATTATGAGTTTAAGCTATACTTACAAGCCTTTAAAAACAACAATTTTTAAATTTACAAAATTATTGACCGGGTACTTTTTACGAAACTGTTTTTGCTACCTCAAGGCTCATTTTCAAGAAAACGGAAGTGGTCAGATACCTCGGTGTTCGTTTTAACAACCAGACATTTGACTTCAATCTCTGTATCCCCAAACAACAGCCACACTTTAACCTCTCGGTTTAAACCCCCGGAAGTGTCCGTCATTGGAACATCGAACTCTCCCAGATAGTCGCACCCTGGGTCGTCTATGTACATCGTGTTGTCATTAGTGGACTTATACAGGGAGATCCTCATACTCGTCTGGTCGACTTTTATCGGGGTGTACGTCTTCTCTGCCTGGGCTACATTTAGATAGAGTTCGTCGTCCTTCCTCACGTGCCTGCTGAACAAATGTTGACATCTGTCTTCTCCATTAACTCTGATCTTTTTCGATGCTTTGTGAATTTTTGAATCAAACAAACGGGTAGTTGCTATCCCGTACGTTCTTTGCGCTATTCGACAATCAATGACATCGGGATCATTTCCAAACAGGACTGCTCCTCGAAGAACAGTCAACCCAGCCTCTTGTGGGATAACAACGCGATATTTTGGACTAAAGGCATTTTTAATTGCATCTTGCAAGACAGGCGACTCTGAAAACCCCCCGACCATGAGAATGAATTCGACGCCTTCTGCTTTTGACGACTGGAGAAGGTTCTGTACATGTTTTACCACTTTCCGGCAAGTTGGTGTGAAAAAGCTCTCAAATGTTGATGCATTTATTCTTAATTTGTCCAGTTCCAGCTCCATGCTTCCTTGAAATTTAGATCTCGCAATAAGTTCGCCCAAATCTTCGCACATTTCAACGAAACTGACAGGTACATATAAAATGACATCGTCATTATTTATTCCCTCCTTTTTTGACCTTTTTTTCAATTCAAAGTTTCTAAATAGCTCTAAATACTCCACTGTGTATTGTTTGCGGAACGTGTCCATCAGATCCTTCCCTACTATCTCGATCAAGGCGGCCTCGAATTCGGCGTCTACACTTATCCCTCCCCAGGCCCCGCCACTGGCTCTCGCTAATTCCTTCAGTTTTCCTTCTTTTATAACCTCGTGAATAGTGATATCAACTGTTCCACCTATAAATAAAAGTATTAAGGGTGATCAATTTTAAATTAATAAAACAAAGTTTGTTAAAATTATGTTTTTAAAGCAATACAACTGGCTTCATAATACTAGAAGAGCGTTATTGAGACTAATTGTCAACAAGTTCAAGTTCTTTATTCCAAAAGACAAATATCTCATAGGTTATACATGTGAACATATACATATTAAATACAATAGGATAGCGATATACAAAATGTACATACTCAATTTTGATTATTCACATTAAGAGTTCGATGCTTGTTTGCATAATATAAATATTTCCCTAAATTACACAGGTCTTTAGTATTTGAAGTAGATAGTAACTGTATAACTTTATAGACACTTGTTTTCGGAAGTAGTATTATTTAATATACTTTTCTCTTAAACTACGAAGTGATGGACAAATAAGTAAAAAAATGGAATCCATCTTCAATCTCGTTTAAGTTGCAAAAGTCACCTTTTCGACAATCACGTGTTAAAATAGGCATACCTCCCTGTTTCAATCTTTAAGTCGTGAAGACAACCGTAAGCGTGTATTTAATTTACGATATTTTACATAAATTGATTTCTTTAGATAAAGTTGTAAACAAAAGTAATCAACATGTATTTATACAATATACATGTTGATACATTGCTGATATCGTTAACAACTTTTTGTTCAAAGACATTACACATTCTATCATATCTAATATATAATATAGCAGATTCTTTCATAGTACTGTGATATCGGCCAAGCCTAATGTCCTCAATTCTTTCCCAATATTTGAAATCCATGTGTCATTATTTTTCACCATGTCTTCGTAGCATGCTTTTAAAATACAGTTTTTACTGTTTCTTAATTTAAACCTGTATTGAAAAAAAAAATTCCTAAAGATTTCTAGTGGAAATATACCTAATTCAAGTAAAATACATTTTACTAAGTAATTATATAATAAGAATAACAGACGTTTATTTTAGGCCCCAAGATGTTTAGGCCCCAAGACGTTTAGGTCCAAGCTAAGATGTTTAGGCCCCAAGATGTTAGGCACCAATTTTAAGATGTTTAGGCACCTGTTGTTTTATACTAATTGTTAGACCGCAATTAATCACCTAATTGTCTACGGACTTTTCCGTTTTTTATCGATTATGACAAAGAGCACACGGCGGATGTGACCGGTCAGCAGAGGATGCTCACTCCTCCATGGCACCTGATCCTGCCTCTGAGGTTTTCCAGAGGTCCGTGATTGCTCTGCTATTGGCTATTGATTGAATACCGAGTTGTCCACGGATTTTTCTCTGTTTTTTCCGATCATGGTGTTTTTCCTAGATTGCGACATTTGCCCCGATGGTGACATTTTTACCAGTGTGGCATTGGGCGCACGACGGGTGTGGCCGGTCGGCAGAGGATGCTTACTCCTCCATGGCACCTGATCCTACCTCTATCTTTTTGGAGGTCCGTGTTGCTCTGCTTTGAGTTTGTATTTTCGTTTTCTGGATTTTTGAGATGGTTGACGGTTTGTTATTGTCATTTTTTCATATATGTATATCTCAACCCCATGCATTGATAGTTGAAATGTCACGATTTTTTTCCGATTTTAATGTCTATAATGCTTCAGCAAGGCATTTTTAATAGACAACCAAAATGTGAGTGTCATTCGTTGAGTTCATATTAAGTTACAGAGCTTACAATTCTATGCTATGTAAACAAAGCTTTTGTTTACATTTTGAATGTTGAGAAGTAAAAATTTCAGTTTTAGACCTAAAATGAATGTGTTAAACGTTAGAAACTGTTTATTCATTCTTAAAATGAATAAAAAGATAGACAAATCAGCTTGAAAAGATTTTTTACTGGTATATTGAACCTATGTAAACAAAACATGGCACCTACGAGCCTTCTTTACACGACAAAGAATTGTGAGCCCTGTATCTTGCTTATAACTCAGCGACTGACTCTCAAATTTCATGTAATCATTATACAGAAATGCAATTTTAAAGCATTGTAAATGATAAAGACAGAAAATAGAATTTGACCAAAATCGTAACCATGCCCCTTTAAGCCAAGAAATGCATTTTCCTTAAATTTGCAGTAATTTATATAATTTCGTAAACATGACGTTATCTTTAGAATATACGTATTCTTGAATATACATGTACTTTATTCCCGAGAAAATCATGCTCTAAATTTGCATGCACACACTATCATTCAGCATGGTTATTTGTCCGTGCTTAATCAGTTAATACACTGCATGAACAATATCTACTTAAATTTAAATAGTTTTGCTGTTAATTAAGCTTAATTTTTAATTTGTATTTGGGTAGAAACTTATGTGGAGGCATTAATAGATTCATCATATATTTCTTTGGGATTTCTTTGGGAAAGTCTTTTCATGGCAATAAGTGGAATTAAACAATCACGTAAAGCAAATACACATTGAATTCATGTTTATTGATTTATTATTTTCATTGATAAACAAAGATTAAATAAACAAGCGATCATATAAATTGTATATGCAATATTAAAACCATAATGCACTGACTAACATCATGTTATATCACATAATGTTGCACATGATATTTCTTTTGGAGACCTGTCTCTTCGTAGTTTACTTCCAAAGTGAGGTGTGGAACCCTAATTGTATTGCAGGATCTCTTCATTATCATCTCCTAATTAGCACATGTATATAAAGAGGGAACAGGATATGGTGGGTTGTTGTTTAACAATTTACATGTAATTCATATCATACACGAAGTAGAGGAAAGTTATTACTATTTCTTTGATACTAGTACCGGTATACAATAATTATGCAATAATTAAATACCAGGTGCTTTGAATTTAGATCTATAATTATATAGAGTAAAATATGTTCAGAATCAGAAAATATTTTGATAATATAAATATTTATAAAATATGTATAAAATGCAGATTATAACGTTCGACTTTTAAAAAAAAATACTGATTGTATTTCTAGAAAATTTTCAAAAAAAAAATTTATGAGGAAAAAATGTATGTTGCTGCCTAAACATCGTAAAATAGGTGCCTAAACATCTTGGGGCCTAACCATCTTATCAATTAATAGCCTAAACATCTTGGAGCCTAAAAGTCCTGCTACCCAATCAAATGCTTCACTCGCAGTAGCAACGACGACCCATATACAGGCAAGATGGGTCCTACCAGCGTTTCCTAGGCACGTATTCAAGCCAAAGAAACTAAAACTCGTATTGAGAAATTGGCGTCTCATCCGTATGCAAATCCAAGGAGAACATATCCCATCAATAGTAGGAAACCCAACTGAATGCTTGAAAATGTGGTTTACCGAATTCCTTACAAAGAAAGCATCGAAGACACAAATACGAGGTAACATAAGTACATTGCTACAAATATGCAGTTGATACCAGTGGACTGCCTGGAAAGTATAATGCTTGGATCTACCAGCATTCGATCCTAATAAGACTAATATGGCTGCTCCCCACATGTGAAGTATAAACTACTACTTCAGTCAAAGTAATGGAATGTCTGAGGAGTGGGGAGATGTCTTGAAGTTCCTCTATAATTGTAAACCAAATTACGCATACCAGTTCCCTCTGTGGTTGAACTATTCCAAGTAACAAAATGCCGTCTGGTGATGACTTTAAGGGACTCAGCATGTGACAGGATTGCTAGAGCAGAGAACCATACAGAATAAAGTGGTCAGCCAAATCATCACAGTGGACCAAGCAGTAAGTATGCTTTACTTACGAGACATCATTGGAAACACAAACACTGGGCAACAAGGCGTTAGAATGTCACATTTCCAGCAGTGGTCAAAATTATCAGCAGCTGAGAGGCGCACTTCGGTTCAGGCTAAAGTAAGGCGCACAGAGTACGATCAACGAAAAGAGCGACACAGTTGTAATTAATTAACTAACACTTGGAAATTAACATGGGCAGAACTGTGAAGGAACACTTTAGAATATCATTCCTATTGAAATCAATTTGAAATTTCCTCCTAATATTCTATTAATTACATACGATGTTACAAGTATGTATAAAACATAGAATTTGATAAGCTAGTAAGTGCTGTTAAAGACACATACAACAATGATAGCCAAAGCGAATTAGACAACCCGCATCCAAATGTTCAAGATCTACTTTTCTTACTTAAATTCGTAGTAGGTAACAACTTCATGTACTTCAAATATGACGGAAGTACTATAAACAAATTGTCGGCTGCAGCATTGGGGCCATCTTCGCTAGCCAAGGGTTTTCGGTCCACTCCGTTCCCCATGGGGAGCGAAGTGGACCGAAAACCCTTGGCTAGCGAAGATGCATTGGGGCAATACACTCACAAAATTCATCGGACATTAGAAAGAACGAGATCACACAACTA
This sequence comes from Magallana hongkongensis, assembly GCA_016163765.1. Lineage (NCBI taxonomy): Eukaryota > Metazoa > Mollusca > Bivalvia > Ostreida > Ostreidae > Magallana > Magallana hongkongensis. The sequence continues at coordinate 68,255,450 of WFKH01011581.1, read as the reverse complement.
ATTGTGTCGAAATTTAAACATGAAAACAAATGTTTCTTCCATGGTCGCTTTAGAGATGACGGCTGTATTGTAATTAACGGCACGAGTAAGACAAAGGAGTTCTTTGACAACTGTCAAAAACATCTCAAATTTATTTCCGAAATTGTTAAAACTTGGTTTACTGAGGTCAGAGATTTCTTACAAGAAGCTTGACATTAAATATTACATTAAACCAACAAACAATTCCCAGTCTCCACAAAAAAGTGCCACAACCCAGCACTTGCCAAAGCATTTATTAATGGAGAATGCACAAGACATGCAAATTATACAATTGACCCTCATGCTTTAAAAGTATCCTTGGAAAACTTCAAGATGCATTTGTCCAAGAGACATGGAATTTGGTGAGCTATTAAGTGCTGTTAAAGACGCATAGAATAATGATAGCCAAAGTCATTCAAAGTCATTCCTTTGGACATAATAGAATCCTAAATCTTCCCTGTCATTAAATGCACACATTGTGTGAAGAGTTTCCGATACGTAGAGGTCGGTTGCAGAGGGTTCCCAGCGCAATTGGTGTGAAGCAGCTTGCAAGATAAAGAGTATTAGGAAGAGAATACAGGACAGCAATAAAAAATATTTGAGAAGCAGCAGAGAGGTCGTCCTGCTGGATATGGTACCGTCGAGAAGATCTGTGCGTAAGTCGGGATCTATGGTTAGTAGCAGTTACTGCTGACCAACCAACTGGAGGATGTCGTAGTCTAGAATCGAAGCATCTGTTAATGGTTAGAGACCATCTGATGGCGATCGGAACCAATGGTCGAGCACAAGGAGCGAAATATATATAGCGACAGACATACAGAAGAGTATCAAGCAGTCTGACAAATAGCAGAAATCAACTGTCTGTAAGTGCAAACAGTACCCTATGGATATTACTTTTTAACAAAACGTTTGTCTGAATCGAACTAATAGTGTACAAAATATATATCAAAATCGTTTTGATATTGATCTTAATATAACAAGATAGTTTATATAAAAGCCAGCACATACCACCTGCGTCCAGCACAAGATATTTCGTGCCCTCTTGAAAAGATACAATAGTTCCTTGATTCAGTTTCTCTACTGGTATTGTCTTGCACCAAATGGAAGCTACCTCGGGTTCCAATGCAATTCGCAGAGTCTTCTTGGGAATACCTGCCTTCAATGAGACACACCAAAATTAATTTTCTCTAAGTTTCTTGGCGAGCATGAAGAATTTTCCATGTCATATTCTCAATAAAGTTTTGACAAGTCTCAATTTATTGCATTTATCACTCGCAAGCTATACTCGGTACATACTCGGTACATGTATGACTTTCCTACAAAATGAGTACCTTTTCGGCGGCTTTTCTCATGAACTGTTTGGCGGGATCATCCCATATAGCGGGAACAGTCAACACCCAGATGATTTCGGAGTCTTCTACTTTGATACCCCGACCTTCCAGATCATTGAATAAGTGAATTTTCATAAACTTTATAGCATGAGTGAATATCTCCAAAGCCGGCACCTCTCTGCCTTGAACGTCTGTAACCTTTGCGTCCATTGTAAGTCTCTGAAAATTAAAACAAAAGCTTATTTAATTATTTATACTCCTTTATTTAGTGGGAAGCAATTGCATGCAATAAACAATACAATATGTTAATCATTTTATGCAATTTTTGTGTGTTTAAATTTGAGAAAATATAGATATCGACATACTGATTTGCATACATTGCATGCTGAAAGATAAGCATTAAATCGTGGTGTTTGATCTTTTTATTCCAGTGATATAAACTCGGTTCACGTCGAAACTTGACCAGACTAAATAGGGGATTCATTGATCTCCTCTTTAAGAGGTTCAGATCCGAAATGAAAATTTTTAACTGAATTAATTTTTCTCGAGAGTGCTTCCTAAGAGTTTCTACATGTATTCTGGTAAAGATTAGTTACTAGTATATGAAACTTGTGGTTATTCGTCTAGAAAAAGCGTTCAACCTTCAAAATATATCAAACCCATTCCAAGTAAGTTTTTTGTGCCCCGAATCGTTGTCTCGAGCAATGTGCATAAATGAATAGATACCGGTTATTGTAAAGGGGTTCGATCAATCAAAGAAACATTTTAAAACTATAGAATTAATTTACCTCTTTTCGAATTTGATCGTAAAGCATCATTTTGAATCTGTGTAAGTAGTAATGATCTAAGTGTTCGTCTCCTGAATACATCTCTTCTGCCTCGTATCCAAAGGCGGCCAGCTCTTTCTTCTCATTCAGTAGAACGGTGGTGGGGAGTTTGAGAGACATGATGCCCCCGTTACCATGCCACTGGAAACAGTACACTTGTGTCGGATCTTCGTCCAAATCACTTTTAAACCCAAAGGCATACCCCGAATAGGTGGTACCAAAATCAATAGCAGCTATCATCACAGGACTGCTACCCTTCTCCTTTGGCGACATTTTTGCCATCTAAAATATCAATTTATCGTTTATAATATAAAGAGCCATATTTATTGGTTGATAAATCATTTTCAATTAATCTTGAAACAATAAATTTAATTAGAGAAAAAATGGAAGGACTAAAAAGTATGTCTTACCCTGTTTCAAACCGAAAGTAGATTTGACATTTACCTGTCTAATCGGCACACCTCGGTCCAATTGTTATACACAAACATTCCGAATATGATACCCATCATAAATATCTTAGGGGTACATGTTTAAATGGTTGAGAAAACAAGGCTACCCGAGTCGTAATATTGTGCAAATTATTGCTGTCAATTTCTGTCGAAATTTTCGTCAATGATTTTATCGTATTTAGATACAAAAATGATTTCTAGACAAGTACAAGGCCAATTTATTCAAAAATGTATTGCAATGATCCTCAATACGACCGTCTATAAAATTTCTCTCATGGTAATGTTCTTTGAATGGTATTGAAGTTAAAGCAGGGACATAGTCACATTTCAAGCTCAAAATTTTCAAGTATAATTTTTCCAATTTTTAAATGTCCAATGATGAACTTTGCTCTCGAATGCTTGACCAAACTTTGAATTTAATTAAAGCAAGATGCAGAGCTCAGAATTCTTTGTTTCTAAATAGACTTGTGATATTGTTTTCAATCAAAATATAAAAAACTGTTTTGATTCATGCAGGTATGACGGTAGAAAACCGCGTTAACAAATAAGTACATGCACTGGAGTTCAAAATAATATATTTACATTCACTTTCTCTCCTCCTATTAAATTGCATTGGTTGAATATTTACGCATGACACAGAAGACCCAATCACCGAATCTGGTGCGTATGAATACAATATCCTTCAGTATTTCTCGAAGACTCTCTTTGCGACTGCAAACCAGATCACGACCTGATATTATTCCTACGCTGAAAACCATTTCATTGATTTAAATATTTGTTAACAGTTAAATGAATCCAATTTTTTTTTATTTATTTTCATACCAAATGTTATATCCATCGGTTAACAGAACGAAAAATAAAGTTGTATAATTAGATTTTCATAGCGTTGTGTGCACTATTTTTGTCAGCATACTCCGGCTGTTCTAATCGCTCTTCCGTTAATGGTGCATTACTCGTAGAATAGGGCAGAGATTTAGAAAATTAAATCATAATTGTGGAAAGGGAAAAAAGGTAACAAAAAAAACAACAAAAAAACCAACGTAAATATAAGCATTGAATCATTATTTTTTTAAAGATGAGGTCTCATAACTGCAACGGTGTGTGCAAAAAAAAATTGAATAACGCGCTAGCGCGCCTTATTCAATTTGTATGCACACTCCGTTGCAGTTATGAGACCACATCTTTAAAAAAAAAAAATGATTCAATGCTTAAAAATTAAATATTTATACACTCGTTTTTTTCCAGTGCTCGGTATAATAAAATAAGATAATATACATGTACAAAATTGTATTTAAAAGAAATATTACACAAAAAACCCACAAAGACGTTATTTTAAGCTTACAAATTATTATATGTAAAGCTTAAGTTAACGTCTTCGTATTTTCTTGTTAAATTTTCAAATAAAATATCACACTTGAGCTTTTATTTTCAAATTTCCGTGTATGTATACATGTAATTGGATAATAAGAAGTGGCACACAACAGCTGCACAAGGTCCTTTCAGAGGTCAGTGTCATAGCAGAAGCAGAAAAAAGAGGACTCGGTAAAATTATACGGTAGGTGGATTGCAACAAAGGCTTGCCATATATTGATAGGCCAACTTTAGTTTTCATTGCGCATAATTTTGAGCATTTTAGTAAAATAGTGTATTTATATTTTTTATGATTTTTTTTTTCAATACCAAGTATCAAATTTAACACAGTAAACAAAATACATGTACATATAAAAATATTTAAATTTTTTAAGGATTTTTTTTTTAACGAGTTTTATGCTGTACGGTAGGTGAGCGTTGCCGTTGAGCTTATATGACGTTATGATAAAATGAAGCTTTGTATGAGTACGTTATAAGAAATATAAAAAAAAAAAGGAAAAATCGTACAACTTTGAAATTTTATACACAGCATGGCTATCCTCGGGTTATTTTTCTTAATTTTTTAACGAATCCTTTGTACCTATCTACGTTATAATACTCCAAATGTATAGCAAAATTTGGTCCATTGATTTTTTGAGATGGGCCCACTTAAGGCCAGACGGTAGAATTTAGTATTTTTTACATATAATAAAGGTAGAAATGATATTATTAATCATATATTACAATTTGATGAAAATTGCGATTGAAGTATTCTTTAATCTGCTTTGAAGTGCAGAAAATGACAATTTCATATACTAGTATATTTCCGTAGTAAATGTACTTGCATTTTGAGATGGCCTCTATAAAGAACCAGTTGGTAGATTTTCTTGAACCTTCGCAAATAAACTAGAGTTGGTTTAAATTACATATGGTTAAATAAAGAGTTTTGCTATTGTAATTTTTCCACAAAAACAAAACCCAAATATGCCTTCTTAAGAATAACTGTATTTAGAGGTCGACCAATTAATTATGGATGTTGTAGAGGTTACCTCCTGAAAGTTCACCCGTGTCATCGCTATTTATCTAATAGGAAAGGATGTGGCCATTAGGTAGTCCATCTTCCGTCCTGAATAAGCCACGAACACTGTGACTGCTTCTGAAGACTGCTCTTGAAGTATTACACGTTTTAGCTCACAAGGGATTTTAAAAAAAAATGTTCCTCTTATTTTTTGGTGTTTAATTTGTTGTTTGTTCTCAGGCATGATCAGTCAAAGCAAATTCATTTTTATAAATAATCAAATTTATTTCTTTTGATGCATATACTCCAATATAATAAAGTCTTAGCTTTTAAAAAAAATGTGGAGGATTGCTAGTCTTCAAAACAAAACATACAATAACAATAAACAGATTATGCATGTATATCTCTGATAATCTCTCAACACATTTTCCGAACATCAAGACCTTGATAAAGTACAATCATGTAGATGTAGAGACATTTTCACAAGAGCTTGGACTTTGGATTTAGTTGTATCAAAGAGCTATCATTTTTTACTTGTTGTGATGCAAGAAGTAGATAGTTATATCCTACCAACAGTCCAAGATCCTGTTAAAATGGCTCTACCAGGTAACAAAGTGATAAGTTGATCAAAACTTAATGCACTGACAAAGAAAGACATTGTTCTCTGACACATATTTGGGAGTCTTCCTGATCCCGTGTGGGGGGGATTGGTTGACCTAGAAGGACGCTTGGTCAGCTTTTAAGACTTCTTTCACATTTGTTCCTGTCATAGCATCAATGGCTGTGAAATCTATCAAAATCTGCTTCTGTTTGGGAATGTGTTGTCTGCAACATATTAAAATACGACAAATCATTAATGTCTGAATTTATTTTATTTTAGGAAGCATTAAGAGTATTCCATAGTTTCTGACATGGGAATCAATTTTTGAATTAATTTGATTTATGTCATCTGAAAATGTTTGATTCTAAGTTAGACATGGAATCCTTAGCTACAAGCTGTATGTGTAAAACTCTGAACAATGAAATATCAAGGAGTTACCAATATTTTACTGATATTTTACCTTTGCCATGTCAAGCATCCTTTTGGAAGAATTATTTAGAATGATTTATTAACAACTAACCGATATTTGACCCCTGCCATGTCTAGCATTTTCCTTGAGGCCACAAACTCGGGTTTGTCCTTGTACTTGTCTGAGTAGTAGACCACCTCCTTAATACCCGACTGTATCACTACCTTGGCACACTCATTGCAGGGAAACAACGCCACGTAAATCGTGCAGTTCTTTACGTCCGCAGAGTTCTTGTTTAACACTGCATTCAACTCCGCATGACACACTAAAAGATTAATGCCAAAAAAAAAAATGAGTTATTAAATATTATGCAATATCACCAACTGCAAAAAACTGATGTAACACAGACCTTCAAATCAAAATATTTACCATGACGTACTATAATATCATGCAAGACAACCAATTCAACTTCTCCAATGAAAAAAAAAATTTCACACAATACGGCTTACAAAAAAATGACATTACAATGCATAAAATGAAATGAAACATTTAATACACATTAAATAAATGGAGCTCTGTGTAAAATTTTATCATTTTACATGGAAAATCAAATCTACAAGCACACATGTGAAAAGTTGAAGCATCAAATAGTGTACACGAGCCTCAAAAATACTGGAACTTGGTGAAGTATCAGTGAAAATAACTAACACTGCCAATCGAAAAGCTGTACATAATACGGTTATAATCATTGATCAAGATACCTTATTTCTAAACCAATGATGATATTACAGCTAGTATTAAAGAAGTTACAAAAATGGGGCATCCAGGGATGGGGTAATCATAAGCAGTAATCATTATCAGCTGTAATTGATTACAGGTTGCTGAGTAATAATGAGTAATCATTCATTTTCTGATTACAAGTTATCGTAATTTATTTAATTACTCACAAAAAAGGGCCTGTAATCATGGTTAATTTTTCATTACTTTATGATTACAATATTAAAATTAAACTGCTTGAATTGTTAGAGTTATTAGGTGAATAAGCTTCAACCTTAGATATCATTTCAGTAAGAAATGGGTATCATCTATGCTATATGTGTTTTAGAAGCTATTTATTGCAGTGTGTTTTAAGTCAGCTTGGGTACTGTTACAGTGATATATCAAAGCATGCCTTGTCAACAATTGTGTTAATTGTAGTAAAACCATATACCAATTTGTAGTCTACTGGTATGTTCTAGACTAAAATAATCACCAGTAATCATGATTACAAGAAGAAAAGTAATCTAATGTAATCGATTACTTCTAAAATTGGATGTACATGTAATCAGCTTGTAATTGATTACTTTTAAAATCCAAAGTAATTGTAACAATGGAATCTGGAGAAAAAATCAAAATACAGTAAAACAATTTCATTTTTTGTGAATTTTCTGTGAAGTTTCTTTTGTGAAGTCCTGCCCTGATTTTGGGAATGCAGGTTTGATATCATGGTGCATAAAATTTGCTTATATTTGATAGATACATCTATAGATTCACACAACCAATCAAACAAAATTTTGCTGCCTTCAAAAACTAAATTTTTTAAAAACAAATGCTAATTAACATGCAGAATAAACACCTAATTAAAAACATAGTTCTTAGTAAGAGACCACACAATAGTGAATACTAACCATACAGTTGCTTGGTTTCCAGGATGTTGTCTGAATCTCTTCCCCATGGCATTTCATCATCATGGCAACCAACAGGCATCCCATTATAACCGATTCCAACAATTTTGTTTTCTTCATTTACAATGCATGCTCCAACCTATTATATCAAAGTACAGAATGTACACTCTATGGAGTTGATTTAACTTCCAAAAAGATAGAGCTAATTCATTAAGCTTTACCCATTGTGTTATAATACTGTATGTGCCAGTTATAATCATATCAAGTCCTTTTTAAAAAAAACCCATAAATTTTACAAATTTCTATATGGCTAACAGGATGTTTGTAAATTACCTGTGTTCGTGGGTCTTTACTTCTTTGTGCCGATAGAAATGCAGTTGCCATAAAATAGTCCGGCCAATGAAGATAATCATTGCGCTTCTTACTGAAAATGAGAACAGAGGACTGATGATATGATGATGTTATCCTGATACTTGACTTTTCTTATGTTTAATTTTAGTATAAACAGATTAAACATAGTGTAAAAAAAATATTAAACATAGTACATGTATAATAAAGTTTAAGATTACAATGCTGACCTTGACCTCATATTTAATTGAATACATGCCCCATATCTTTCTTTTTTTCAATCTACATTTTCTCAATACTTTTACATTCATAATTGCATTTGTATTTTAGATTGATTTCAATTTTTTCTCTTAACCCATTATCACTTTAATACTGACATTCCTTCTCTATCTTGTATTCTTTTTTTGGTGGGGGGGGGGGGGGGGTTGCCACAAATTAGATGGGCTCACACTGCCCATCGCATTTGTCGCTTTTTGCAATTTTTCAGAAATAAATGCGACAGTTTTTTGTAAAATGTACTGACACCCAGATTTCATTGAAAATCAGTTGTCAGTGGATATCAGCCTGAACAGTTCAGTGGATATTGGCCTCAGTAGCTCAGATATTGGCTTGAACAGCTTGGTGGATATCAGCCTGAACATCGATATCTCAATGAATACTGCCCTGGGTAGCCCGTATACTGGCCTGAAAAGCTTAGTGGTTATCGGCCTGAATATTAGTTAATATTGGCCTTATCCCCAGTCCAGGCAAATTTTCACCCATTATTAGAATGCAGTACCAGTAAAGGACTTCTGTAAACTTTTATGTACTGACAGATGCAATCATCAGGGGACTGTGTAATGACCTGATGTGTGTAATGTCCTGATTGACCTGATGAGATATATTTGGCAAAATTATTCTGAATGAATCATAAAAAGCACAAAAAAAATTGACATTGATTAAAAATCAACCCATATATATGACATCATGGTCTGGAAACATGCATAATATGCATATAGCTTATAAGGTTTTGAGTTCTACAATTTTTCCATTAAGTTTTCTATATATTTGTCACATATTTGTCTGTTAGATGTTGTTCTTTCTCATTCCTGTCATTTGCATTCATATGTAAAATTGAAAATTCTCAATGATTAATGTACTGCACTGTCATCAGTCAACAATTGTCTGTTGAGATCACGTAATAAAATCTTCTTAGTGTTTTTTCAACATTTTTTTCATTAAAAAAAAATCAAGTAAATACCAAGATATTTAACAACTCAACTGATACATTTATACATACCATACATATCAGTCTAATATTTAGTCAATCTCCATCATGTAATTTACAAAGGATGTTTAGCTAGTGGGTATTTATGAAAGATAAAAAAAATTTAAATATTAACCATGTTAACCTTTGAAAGATATCTTTAATTAATTTATTATCCTGTTTTAAAAAGGGGACAGAGACAGTTAACAGATTGCTAGATATTTTTTTATAAACGTCATGTATATACATGTATATCATTCTCATCAGGTCATTACACGGCAGAAATGTTTAATCCCCATCTTATGAAAACTTTTGAAAAGTATTAGCAAATTTTCTACTATATATAATAAAAAACAAAGTTACTTTTATAAACCAAACTACAAAAAATATTTTTAAATCAATATTTTTTAGTAATCGGGTAAAATCCTCACCAGGTCATTACACAAAATATCATGTCATTACACACTTACGAAATGGGGATCATCAAATTACATCTTAACAATGGACAATTACATAAAAATTTTTACTTTAATAGAAAGAAAATAATATAATTATAAGCAAAAGATATGATTTTTTTTAGCTGTATTTCCTTAAATGTTTTATTTTGCCAAATATATCTCATCAGATCAATCAGGACATTACACACATCAGGTCATTACACAGTTTCAATCATCAGTGCTATATTAATACAGAGACCATGCGCGGATCCAGAAATTTTTTCCATGGGGGGTCCGAAGGATAATTGTGTTTGCCGGGGCGGGGGGTCCGAGGCATATTTGCGATAATTTTACTATGTAAATTTAATAAATTTTCATTTTCCAGGGGGAAGGGGGGGGGACCCCCCGACCCCCCCTCTAGATCCGCGCATGGGGACGTATACAGTATACTTCGTATATGTACGTCCCTGATTAATACCGTGCTCTCACTGCTTACTGCTCTACACCCAATTGTCACTGAACAGCTGCTTAATACTGTTTGTGGAGTAAGAATATTTTCTGACACTATATAATTAATATCACACGACTGATGAACATAAAATCTTGTTTACTGTGCCTTGTTGACGTCAAAATATTTTCCTATTGGTAATTTTTCCAAACAATAGGCCTACCAGAAATTCGAGAAGTATAAAAATTCTACTTTCTGAAATTATAAATACTTACTTGAGTTTCGGTGGTTCTTTCTCTGATAATGAACAGTCGTTTATAGCATCCGTAGCCATGTGTCCCTTTTCAGTTTACGCGCCAAGATTCGGCGAATCAGTTGCATCCAATGGAGATATGGAATAGGCAATTTTTTATATAACGTAACCAGGATCTATAATCAGGATGTGCGCATGCGAGAACCAACTTTCCATCGGGATCGGTAAACGTTTGGGAGGAAATTCGAAAGCTATTTAGAGGAACTTCGAACTGATATATGTGCAATAAAAAAAAAGTACAGGAAAATACGATTTTCATATTATATGTTCATTAAAAGTGATAAAAATGACATTTAAATAAATAATCAGGGTCTGTACACCCATAACTAGGGCCAGTATACCCATCACCAGGGTCTCAATACCTATCACCAGCGTCAGAGTACGTATCACCAGAGTCTGCGTGCTCATCCCTAGGGTCTGTATACACATAACCTGGGTCAGTATACGTATCACCAGAATCTGTAAATCTATCACTCACCAGGGTCAGAGTACGTTTACCAGAGTCTGTAAATCTATCACCAGGGTCAGAGTACATATCACCAGAGTCTGCACACGTATCACCAAGGTCTATAAATCTATCAGCAGGGTCATAATACCCATCATTAGTGTATGTGTGCCCATCACCAGGGTTTTAACACCAATAACCAGGATCAGAATACCCATCACCTGGGTCTCCGTACCTAACACTTGGGTCAGTGTACGTATTACCAGGGTCTGTGTGCCCATCACCAGGGTCAGTATAGCTATTACATGAGTCAGTACATTTTACAGGTATATCTATAACCTGGGTCAGTAGACCTATCACCATAGTCTCTATACCTATTACCTATCACAAGAGTCAGTTTACCTATCGTCAGGGTTAGTGTACATATCACTGAGGTCTGTGTGCCCATCACCAGGGTCAGTATACCTATCACATGGCTCTGTGTGCCAGAGTACGTATCCCTAGGGTCTGTAAACATATCACCATGCTCATTCTTCCCATCACTAGAGACTGTGTGCTCATCACCAGGGTCTGTACATCCATAACCAGGGTCAGTTAACCCATCACCATGTTCTAAATACCTACCACCAGGGTCAGAGTACGTATATCTCCAGAGTCTGTGTGTCCATCACCAGGGTCTGTATACGCATAACCAGGGTCAGTAAACGTATCACCAGGGTCTGTAAACCATTCACCAGGATCATTATACCCATCACTAGAGTCTATGTACCCATAATCAGGGTCTGCACACCTATAACCAGGGCCAGTATACCCATCAACAGGGTCTCAATTCCTATCACCAGCGTCAGAATACGTATCATCAGAGTCTGTGTGCTCATCACCAGGGTCTGTATACACATAACCAGGGTCAGTATACGTATCACCAGGGTCTGTAAATCAATCACCAGAGTCAGAGTACGTTTACCAAAGTCTGTATAACTATAACCAGAGTCAGTGTACTTATCACCAGGGTCTCAATACCTATCACCAGGGACAGTGTACGCATCACTAGGGCCTGTGTGCCTATCACCAAGGTCAGTATACCTATTACAAGAGTCGGTACATTTTTCACCAGAATATCTATCACCTGGGTCAGTAGATCTATCACCATAGCTAGTCTCTATACTTATTACCTATCACTAGAGTCAGTTTACCTATCGTCAGGGTTAGTGTACGTATCACTAAGGTATGTGTGCCCATCACCAGGGTCAGTATACCTATCACTTGGATCTGTGTGCCTATCACCGATGTCTAAATACGCATCACCAAGGTCTGTAAATCTATCACAAGGGTCATTATACCCATAACTAGAGTCTAGCTAGCTGTGTGCCCATCACCAGAGTCTGTATGCCCATAGCCAGGTTGAGTATACCCATCACCAGGGTCTTAATACCTATTACCAGGGTAAGTGTACTTATTTCCTATGTAGCTTGTAACACGACATTTGATTGGCTAATGAGCCGGGTGTAAATTTCCGTACACCCGACTTAACGTGACGTCACAATGCATAAAATGCGTAGAAAACGTGACGTCATAATGTATAAAATGCATAAATGATAGTAATACACCCTTGATTGGACATGGAAAAAGGATTTATTTGGTTTACATAGGAAATAAATTCGTTATCCAGGTCCAATCAAGGGTGTACGGGGATCTACCCCGGGTTGTATTCCATACACCCTTCGGCCTTCAGCCTTCGGCCTCAGGGTGTATGGAATACAACCCGGGGTAAATCCCCGTACACCCTTGATTGAACCTAGATAACTAATAGTATCACCAGGGTCTGTGTGCCCATCACCAGGGTCAGTACTAGTATTTACCAATCAACAAGGTCAAAGTACGTATCACCAGAACTATAAACCTATCACCGGGGTCAGTATACTTACTAGTATCACTAGGGTAAGTGTTTGTATCACTAGGGTCTGTGTGTCTATCACCATGGTCTGTATACCCATAACCAGAGTAAGTATATCCATAACCAGAGTCAGTATAACCATAACCAGAGTCAGTATACCTATCACTAGGGGCAGTGTATGCATCACGAGGGTCTGTGGGCCCATCAGCAGGTCAGTATACCTATCACAAAAGTCAGCACATTTATCACCAGTATATCTATCACCTGGGTCAGTAGATCTATCACCATAGCTAGTCTCTATACTTATTACCTATCACTAGAGTCAGTTTACCTATCGTCAGGGTTAGTGTACGTATCACTAGGGTCTGTGTGCCTATCACCAGGGTCAGTATACCTATCCCATTACTCTGTGTGCCCATCACCGAGGTCTAAATACTTATCACAAGGGTCTGTAAATCTATCACCAGGGTCATTATACCCATCACTAGAGTCTGTGTGCCCATCACCAGAGTCTGTATGCCAATAACCAGCGTGAGTATACCCATCATAGGGTCTCAATACCTATAACCAGGGTAAGTGTACGTACGTTTCACCAGGGTCAGTATACCAATCAATAAGGTCAGAGTACGTATTACCAGAGTCTGTAAACATATCACCAGGGTCATTATACCTATCACTAGGGTCAGTGTTCGTAGTACAAGGGTCTATGTGCCTATCACCATGGTCTGTATATCAATAACCAGGGTCAGTATACCCAACACCAGGGTCCTAATACATATCACCAAGGATAGTGTACGTATCACTAGGGTCTGTGTGCCCATCACCAGTGTCAGTATACCTATCACAACATTCAGTGCACTTATCATCAGGGTCTGTTCATCCATTACCTGGGTCAGTATACTTTCACCATGTTCTTTATACATATTTCTCTATCACTAGGGTCAGTATATCTATCGACATGGTTAGTCTACGTATCACTAGGGTCTGTGTGCCCATCACAGGGGTCAGTAAACCTATCACCAGGGTCAGTATATATCCATCATTTTGGTGTTACGTATGTTGATTTTTACCATATATACATGTATGTGTATACCGACTCTGGTGATGGATATATACTGACCCATGTGATAGGTATACTGACCCTGGTGATGGGCACACATACCTTAGTGATACGTACACTAACTGCTGACGATAGGTAAACTGACTCTGGTGATAGGTAATAGGTATAGAGACTAGCTATGGTGATATGTCTACTGACCCTGGTGATAGATATTCAGGTGAAAAATGTACTGACTCTTGTAATAGGTATACTGACCTTGGTGATGGGCACACAGGCCCTAGTGATGCGTACACTGTCCCTGGTGATAGGTATTGAGACCCTGGTGATAAGTACACTGACTCTGGTTTTAGTTATACAGACTTTGGTAAACGTACTCTGACCTTGGTGATTGATTTACAGACCCTGGTGATACGTATACTGACCCTGGTTATGTGTATACAGACCCTGGTGATGAGCACACAGACTCTGGTGATACGTATTCTGACGCTGGTGATAGGTATTGAGACTCTGGTAATGAGTATACTGGCCCTGGTTATAGGTGTACAGACCCTGATTATGGGCGCACAGACTCCAGTGATGGGTATAATGACCCTGATGATAGGTTAATAGACCTTGGTGATACGTGTTCAGACCCTGGTGATGAGTACACAGACTCTGGTGATAGATTTACAGACTCGGGTAAACGTACTCTGACCCTGGTGAGTGATAGATTTACAGATTCTGGTGATACGTATACTGACCCTGGTTTTGTGTTTACAGACCCTAGGGATGAGCACACAGACTCTGGTGACACGTACTCTGACGCTGGTGATAGGTATTGAGACCCTGGTGATGGGTATACTGGCCCTGGTTATGGGTGTACAGACCCTGATTATGGGCACACAGACTCTAGTGATGGGTATAATGACCCTGATTATAGGTTTACAGATCCTGGTGATACGTTTACTGACCCTGGTTATGAGTATACAGACCCTGGTGATGGGTACACAGACTCTGGTGATACGTACTCTGACCCTGGTGATAGGTATTGACTATTGAGACCCTGGTGATGGGTTAACTGACCCTGGTTATGGGTGTACAGACCCTGGTGATGGGCACACAGACTCTAGTGATGGGTATAATGACCATGGTGATGTGTTTACAGACCCTGGGGATACGTACTCTGACCCGGGTGATGGGTATGCTGACCCTGGTGATGGGCACACAGACCCTGGTTATACATGACATTTGTACTTACCCTGGTGGTAGGTATTGAGACCCTGGTGATGGGTATACTCTCCCTGGTTATGGGCATACAGACTCTGGTGATAGATTAACAGACTCTAGTGATGGGTATAATGACCCTGGTGATAGATTTACAGATCCTGGTAATATGTATACAGACCCTGGTGATGGCCACACAGACTCTGGTGATGGGTCATGGTTAGATCTACAAGGGGTCAGTGACCTGTTTACTCCTAATATCCCCCCTTCAAATAGCAACTGAGAAAAAGAAAAGCAAAATAAATGTTTCCTCTCTCCCCCTCCTAGCCTTGGATTTTTTATTTATTCTGGACTTAGGTGTTTGTATAACCTGGTGAATGGCACAATGCATGAGATATATATATATTGGTTTATATAAAGTCTTTATACTAGCATACATGTATGTAATGAAACCATGATATTTTGTGCAGGCACGTAGCATCCTAGCAAAGTGGGGCTAAGTGTACCTTTAACTCTAATTTCACAGTTTATTTCCTCCCTTTCATTTCAATTTTTACATGGTCTCAAAATCATTGCCATTGGGGGGGGGGGGGGGGGGGGCAAGGCAACCCTATGTTAATTCACTATTTTATATGTAAATTCAAGAAAAATGTTTGCTGTGAGAAAACGTGTGCTGGACGGGTCAGTCCCGTCCCTCTGTCCCTGTCCCACTCCACCACCCCACCACCCTCCGATGCTAAGTGCCTGTTGTTTTCCTGTAACATTGCTTTTTATTGTTCTCTCTCAAATATTTATTTAACTTTTTGATGTAAAATCTAATGTACATATCATTTTTATCATTTTTAATGAACATATAATATGAAAATCGTATTTTCCTGTACTTTTTTTAATTGCACATATATCAGTTCGAAGTTCCTCTAAATAGCTTTCAAATTTCCTCTTAAATGTTTACCGATCCCGATGGAAAGTTGGTTCACGCATGCGCACATCCTGATTATAGATCCTGGTTACGTTATATAAAAAATAGACTATTCTATACCTCTCCGATGAGTGTACGCGCCAAATGCCCAAAACAGACAGGGAAAGGAAGATATTTTGGAAATAGAAAGGGAAAAGAACTTTTGTATAATAAAATTCGTGAACATAAGTGTTATTTGTTTTTTTTTAAGAAAACATTATAATTTGTTCATCTTTTTAACGTATAAGTTTGGTTATAATTTATTTTGAAACATAGAAAGACAGAGTTCTTTCTTGTTTTGTGTTTGGTAACGTCAACATGTATGTCCTAAATCAAATTCATTTTCATGGTAAATCTAAATATTTTTTTTCTCGGCGTTATTGTTGATTTATACAATTGATATATTCGGATATAGGATTTGACTAATATCGGTTCTATATTTATTTTGGCTTCATTTTTCTACTTCCGGTTAAAGTTGGAACAAGTTGAAGATAAAAAGATCAGTACACCAAGAAAATGCCTGAACGTAAGTGCTTCGGCTTTTAAAACATGGTATTTTTGCATGCTTTTGTTAGTACTAAGATAAGTTTATTCGTTTTTACCTTCATCATATCAGTTGAGAAGCATTTTGACAACACAGACCGATGGATAATCAATGTAATAACGTAATACATCAGTCGTGTTGACATTCTATACAATATGTGAATATTTGTTCTTTATTCTTGCGCTCATTGGTTTAATTACCATTTGGTAATACATTCATATGGTACTCCAATTTTATCTACCAGAGAGGAATCGATCGTATGAAGTATAGGAGAACATGATTGTGTGTTTTATTTTAAGGTGGTGAAACCGAGGTGTTCTCAAATCCACTGCCTCCACAGAATTTTGAGGATTTTGGAGAAGATGATGAAGGGTATGACAATGTTATATTAATAAAATTCCCAAACACAATTAGAGCTAATACATGAAGAAAATACCCAAACACAATCATTTGTTAGAAACTTAACAACAAGTAGAGCTATAATACATATAGAGAAAATAATTGCCATAAAAAGATATCAAATAATACATAATCAGAAGCAATATTTTGTAGGCAACATCTTACCAATGAGGATTTCCGTAAGATGCTTATGACCCCACGGGTCTCTTCATCGGGTTCAGCATCCTCCTCTACAGTTCATCACGGAACAAAGCCGGCAGTGACACAACACAAGAAACCAGTGTAAGACTAACAATGTTGATGTCAAATCAATGCCCAAAGTCATTCTCTGAAGTTGTTAATATTCTCATAGAACATTAAAGGCATTCTGAAGTGAATACAAGTTGTCAAGGTAAATTTTACTTGATCAATTATTTTATCAGGGTGCCATTACCAGAAGAAGATGAAGATGATCCTGCAACAAGAAGAAGAAAAAAGAAAATGTAATACAACAATTACAGCATCGATCTAATTATAAACAAGATCTTTGTCTTATTTATTATGCATGAATAGAGGACCAAATTGTGAGGAAAAATTATTTTGTTTGCTTGAAATGAGGTATTTTGAAAAAAAATTGTCAATTAATGAAAAAAATACAATATTGTAATAATATTTATTTTTAATGAACATATATTTTACATCTATATGTGATATAAACTGCCAATAAAACTATATGATTGTTATATTTCTTTAATTAAAGTTACTACGCCAAGCTCAAGCGACTTGAAGAAGAGAGACAGAAGGAACTAGAGTCAAAATACAGAGACAGGGTAAGGCTGGAAAAAATCAGTTAAAGTGGTTATTTCTCTTACTTTTCATGTCTTAATGACAAACTTAAATAGAATGATTTCAACTTACTGCTGAAAAATAAAGAACACACCTCTTGAAGGACTTGATGATAGAAGTTTTCTTTCAAAAACATTACTTTAGTGTGTTTGATATGATTATAAATTGTAATGACAGGCCAGGGAGAGGCGAGATGGTGTCAATAAGGATTATGCAGAGACAGAGATTATCAGCACCACGGCGGATTATCGAGCTGTGGCTCCAGACGTAAAGGCGTAAGTCACACATCACTTGTTCTTGGATGATTCTTCAACAGTCAAGTCCTTAACGAAATGTAGCTTGTATTGTAGAAACAGAAATCTTTTTAGGCAAACAATTATTTTGTTCTAAGATATTTCATAGGGATTTAATTTTGTTACATAATTAACACATGAAACATAACTTAAGTCAAAATTTAATTAAGGATTTAATTTCCGTTTTTCAATGAAGTAAACAAAATCTTATCCTCAGCAAACATTCTGCCTTGACAGTGTTCTTTTTACATTGTTAGTTGAGGTAAAGTTTTTTTAGGTTGAGAATTGAGATACAATGTACATGTAATATTGATATTAAAGGGGAGACAACTACGCCGAGAAACGTAAGCAGCTGATTCAGGAGTCCAAGTACCTGGGAGGTGACATGGAACATACTCACTTGGTGAAAGGTCTGGACTTCGCCCTGTTGGAGAAGGTCTGTATGGCGCAAAGGATTAATTTATAACAAAATACACCTTATTGTTTTATCATGGAATATAGAGCTCAACGTTTTGGTTGTAGGTGAGGGCTGAGATCAGTTATAAGGAGCGTGAGGAAGAGGAGATTATGGAGGAGGTGGTCACCCAAAAGAAGTAAGATTGGAATTAAAATAATGAATTATGACACACACAGTTAACAAATGGAGCTTAATTAAGCATTGAACACATTTTTAAAAATGGACACACTCATCCCTTTAACAAAAAAGTGTCAAACTGGTCTACCAAAAAAAAATCACATTTTATTTTCTAAAGATAAATATAAAACATTCAAGTAGCCTTGGTAATGTTTATAGTGTTTTGTTGTAACATTTGTCCCAATCTGTAAATTTAAAACAACTTTCAGAGAAGATAAAGAAGTGGACCAAGAGGAGCAAATGCACTTCAAAACCAGGATGGGTGAGTTAATGGGCACCTAAATGTATGAAGAGACAATACTTTTAGTGATAAGCAATTGGGTTTTGGTAACTGTGTTTATTATGCCTTGGTACATTTTCATATCTGTTAAGGCCAAATTTATGTCGATGAGTACATGTCATTCAGATAAAGCATTCTCATTACCAGATTATCTAATACAGAAAATGAGACTTGATATACAGCTATTATCCTGATTTATACACTGTAGGCAGGAGCATCTTCCGGACATTATTTAAAAGTAAATTTCCTGAGAGGAATGAGCTGTTTCTGCCAGGACGGATGGCGTATGTAGTGGACCTGGAAGATGACTACGCAGAGAACGACGTACCCTGTACCACCATCCGCAGCAAAGCCGACTGTCCCAGTCTGGAAGTATGTACTCATTTATCCAACATTGTATCTCATCTTGCCACTGCTTTGTAAGGGCACCTGTCAAATTGTTAATGAGAAATGTACACAAATGAAAAAGAAATATACTTTAAAAAAGGTGAAAAAAGGAAGGTGTCTTTAAAAATAATTCAACATAGGCAGTGTATGTAAATAATGGTGCTTCTGCAGGATCCTGAGTTCTCTATGTACATGTTCTGTAATTAAGATTTACCTTAGTGTCCAAATATCTACATATGTGGCCCTGTTTACATCGATCCTTAGATATTGATTTACATGTATATGGCCTTATTACGCTGGTCTTTGTACGTATTTTCTCCTCTCTGTAGGCCACGACGACCCTCACCACCAATGACATTGTCATCAACAAGTTGACCCAGATTCTGTCCTATTTACGACAAGGGCGCAGAGAAAGCAAGAAACTCAAGAAGAAAGAGAAAGGTGAGATCTACTTAGTGTAGATCCATGCTGCCAGTTGAAAACGTAAACTAGGAATATGCACTCTTTGTGGCAGCATTAGACTGATAAGTTACCAGAGGGAAACAAGAACCAAGCATAAAAAACTAAATGTCATTTTAATTAAGTAATCTCAGTTGAAGAATTAACTTATCTTAATAAAAGTTTTACCATGCATTAAAATAACATTAATGAGTACCATTAGGCCATAAAAAATTAATGATTTGTTTCTCAGGCACCGCCGCATCAGTAAAATTATCACGGCATCAAACTTTTTTATAGTTATTTTTCCGGATTTTTCATATCTTTTCATTATTGGTTTTCTCTATTATGAAATCAATGTAAACTTCGCCAGAATTTCCTCAGAAAGAGAAGATGAAGTCGCCCTGTATTCTGAGTTCACGATCGTGTAAATTTACCCTAAAGACAATAAAATGATAATTATTTAATTAAAGAGACGTTTTCATAGCCTCAGTTAACTCCTGTTGTGATTAAGATCAATTCTCTGTAAATATCAAAATTTGGTGGCCACGCATAGTCACGATTTTCTTCATATTTCGTATTTTGATACCCTTTGGTGAATAAAGATGCAAGACAACCTTAAAGGGTTGCTATGGGGACTGTTTGCCATGGTAACGGAAGCAAAAGATTGAAAAATAGCCATTTTAAGCTCTTTTAAACACACATTGCAAGAGATTGCAGCAGTTTCAGCTATACAGAATAAAATAATTGCATACTAAATATTGTGAATTTTTAAATTATTAAAAATTTTCCATGGGCAAATGAATAGTTTAATAGTGTTACCATGGAAACTAGCAGCGCTTCAAAAATAACATTTTTTCGTTTTATTCGAACATAAATAGTTTTAAATGGAAAAAAATTAAACTGTTGTTTTACTTTGGCAACAAAGATAATATAACTGAAAAATGAAAATCGTTGCTATGGTAACAACAACTAAAAATCACAAAAATCTGCATATTTTGGGTACATTTGAAGACTTTTTACTCATACCTGGATCATGATAATTTAAAATAAATTGATCGAAATGATTAAACATGTCCTTAACTATAATGCAATATCAGTTGAAGTTGCATTCAAGCAAAATGAATGGCCGTTTTGTACAATTAGGAATTTCTGTATGATTTTCTTAAGTCCACATATTTCCTTAGCAACGGCAGTTTTAAGATGCTGAATAATGCTTAAATATATATGATGTAAAAATTTGGCATGTTTCTCACAAATAGCAACAAAAAATAGTTCTAAATTGTGTTTAAAACAATTATTTTTGCTTGACAAAATCACTATGGTTTTCTTCATTTTTTCTTATTTTTAACCTTGTTACCATAGCAACAAGTGTCAATTTTTTATCAAACATGTATATCTTAAATACTGCTGTAAATCTGTGAGTTTGGTTCAATGATAACTTCTATGATATTTTAAAACTATGAAAAAATCATGTTTTGAAAATAATTTTCGGTTTCTATGGTAATATTCTTGAGATTTTGATTTGCCCACCAATTTTTTTCTCTAATTTGAAAATTGACCATATAGTCAATTCAATATCTTATATTTCATAACTTAGATAAGCTGCAATTACTTTCTATATTGCTTTGAATATGCTAAGATTTGCCATTTTTCTATCTTTGGTCTCCGTTACCATGGCAACGGTAACCCTTAGCAACAAATTTATGGCATCTTGCTACTTATTACATCAATATGTATCATTGTATGCAATATTAAGAAAATTGGTGACTAGGCGTGCTGGAACCTCTTTACACAATTTTGATTTTTACATAGAATTGATCTTAATAACTAGTGACTGTCTTATCTTTAGAGGTTATAAATACGGGTGATGCAACCACATACTGTGCATTGAAAATTACAACCGATGTTTATAACTTTTAGTGCTGATATTACAATTAGCTGGTAACCTTGTAATTAGTTTATAACTCTGCCAAATTAATGCTAAAATAATCATAAAACCGTTTGTCTACAGATATTTTCAAATTAAACAGATCCACTACATGACGGTTGTAATTGGGTCAAAGGGTTGGACTAATACCTTCAAACTACACAGAAGTACATAGACTGATTTTATTTGTCATTTAGCTAACACAATTACAAAACATTTCATCTATAAAATGTTTGAATACATCTAATAAATTAAATTTAACAAGTTTTTAAAAATTTTAAGAGTTGTTTTATTGTTTATTGACTTGCTTCTAATCCAATTTAAATTGAGACTAAAATTAATTAAAAATTTAATCTATATACATGTATTATCATTAGCGTTATGCCATTATCAAATAATGGAAATCTACCTGAGTTCTCAAACTTCTCCCTATTTTTCTGTGAGGGAGAAGGGACTTCTCCCTAAAATTTTGCCCGAGGTTGGTCCCTGTTAAGACATCCACTGAAATGTCTCTGTTATCTTCAGAAATTGAAGCTTCTATATTGCCTAGCAGCAGTAATAAAGGACAATTGTATTGTTTGAGAATTTTATGATGACCAATTTACTTTCCCTTGATTTCTGTCATGTTCCCCAGGCACTGAAGATCAATAATAAAACACCCCAAATGAATGCTTTTATTATTTGATAAATTTTTATATAGCAAATTCAACTTGTGAAATGCCATAAGAAGTCCCATATTTCAGTTCAGACTTGTGTTATTACTGTGGAAGGGGAAGATGAGCTGCAAAATGAAGCAGGGGCATAAACCATTTGCTATGTTTGTTCATCTGCAAAGACTCTTCCTTTGAAAAGGAAATGGACACATTTTAAATAAAAAGAACAAAAAATATTTAAACTTTGTCAGTGTATCAGCTTGATGAATATCTGCTGATGAGTACACAGATAAATAACTAAAAGATGGGTTAATTGTAAATTTGTGTCTTTAAAAAAAAAACACAAAAAAACAAAAAAAACCTGCCTAAAAAAACCTGCCTGCCTCATCAACATTTCAAAATTTTGGCCCGAGAAACTAATGATTAATTTTTTTTGGCCTTATGGATCTATTTTTTTTTTTGTAGGAAAAAATAAAGATGATGACAAACCTAAAGAAAAACTACCTGGAGCTGATGACAAGTAAGCTGTTAGAACTATTGTACTCCTGTTTAACTGTATTTTTTTTACATGATACCATATTTTACAAAATCTTGTTTACTTGAAACTAACATAAAGTTGTTTAAATGACATGTTTACAGTATCTACACTGATGTTGGAGATTACATGCCCTCCTACTCAAAATCCAAGGACAAGAAAGACAAGAAGGACCGTCGAGATAGAGACCGAGACGATCACCGAGATAGAGGGAAGGACCGTGATAGGGACAGAGACAGGGACTACCGAGACCGAGATAGGGACAGGGACAGGAGAGATCGGGGTAGAGATAGAGACCGTCACGGCGATAGAGATAGGGACAGGGAGAGAGACGGCCATCGGGACAGGAGAGATGATAGGAAGAGGAAGTCCTACTTTGAGAAACCTGTGGAGGAGGTTTGTTCTACTCGTCAATATGTCCCCTCCTGTCTCCAATGCTGCAGACATTTATTCTTCCAAAATAATTGATTCACATCATTGTGCTTGTGAATTTTAAACAAAACTCCCTTTTACAAATTGAATATTCATTCCCTTTGACTTAAATTTAAGAATTGACCATTATCTCCACAAATAATGATTTTGTTTATCAGAATGCTTTTATGGGGTAAATCAAATCTATGAAAATTATGATAAGGAAAACTTTCACGTTCAATCTTTACTTTGAATGACAATTTGATTGTCAGAGCGTAATTATTGCTAGGATGTGTGTTGTAATAAGTAATCTGTGTGTTACAGGATGATGACAGGATGAAAGGACCAGGGTCAGCTGGTGACCTTGTCAAGACAATCAACGACCGGTTCAAGGTCAGTGACTGTATGATAATATACACTAGAAACAGTGTCTCATACACTTCTTAATTCAATTTGATAAAATAAAACATACCTCATTACAACTGGCCTATGTGTACATCGTCTATATATATGACAAAAAAGCAGTTGGGTTCCTTAAAGAGCATAGTATTCAACCTCCCATGCATCCTGCAATGGTGATACTTCTGTTGAAGTGCTGTGATTTTTTTTGTTAAATTTGTTTCATGGTTTTCAGGATCATACTTGTACATGTTGTTTCTTTTCTGGTGTTTTGAATTGGTGTCTATTTTTCAGGGATTTGCTGATGTGGAAAAAGAGAAGGAAAAGTAAGCTAGTATTAATGTCTAAAAATTATGAGATATTCATTAAAGATATTTCAGTTTTGAAACAGGGAATTTTTTTTTGTACATATACATGTATATTTGTGATCAAGGACTGCACTGTTCTAAATATGTGTTTGAATTGTAGGGAGAAGGTTGATAAACACAAGAAGTGGATGGAGAAGCTCCAACAGAAAACACTCATTGACAGTTATGCTGAGTGTTATCCAGGGTGAGAAACTGTTCACATATCCCAGTAATCTTGTTATACTTCAGTTAAATGTAGTCTCATTACCTTATTCCTTGAAAAGGGATAAAAATATATACAAAATGCTTTCCCGGTACGTCATGGTACATGCACTTACAATGTACAATACTTCAATCACTTGTTCTCTTTCAGTATGGAGGAAGCTGATGATGCTTTGGGTGACTCTGATGATGAGGCAGACTTCAGCAAAATGGACCAGGGCAATAAAAAAGGCCCTATAGGGCGATGGGACTTTGACACCCAGGAGGAGTACAGTGACTACATGGCCAACAAGGAGGCCCTGCCTAAGTATGGACTCAGTCTTTCTTCTACAAACGTGTTTCTTATTAGGATATCTGTAAATACTGGCCAATAATATTCTTATTGCCAGAGAAAACATTCAGCAGTTCTTAGTGATATGTTGACCATCAAGAATTGGAAATTTATATTGCATTTTGTTAAGTGTAAGGTCCGAGGTTAGATGGCAAGAAAGTCAAAATTGATCAGTGCTCTAAACAGAAGTAGATAAGGTGCAAAGACATGTCACTATTAACTTTATCTGCATTGTAGGGCTGCTTTCCAGTATGGAGTTAAAATGGCCGATGGACGCAAGACCCGCCGTGCTGGTCCAAAGGACGAGAAGGCCGAGTTAGACCGACAGTGGCAGAAAATTCAAAACATTCTGAAAACCAAGACTGGGGAGCCCAGCGAGAAGAAAATGAAGCATTGATTGAAAAACAACATCATGTAAAAAAAAGTTATTCTGATGACTCTAAATTCTCTGAATTTTGTTTTCTGTTTAATTGGACTGTGGACTAAAATCAGTTTAGTGTGTGATTCATGGATCGTTATGCAATTCAAGTTTTCCAGTGTTTTTTTTAACCACCAATTCAATATTAAATATATGTATATTTGGAGACCAAATTTAATCAGTCTGCTGATATAAATTGTAATATGGTATGGGGGAATGATGAATCACCTGTACTTTGAAGTAGAGAACAGGAGCTTCATTTTTAATTACTTTTGATTTGGCTATGTGTATATCCTGGTTTACCAGAACATGTACATGTATATTCATTACATAGACTGTAATCATTATCAAGTTTTGTATATAGGTATAAATGTGCAAAATAAATTGTTTATAAAAATTTTTGTTTTGCAAGAGAATTTTTGAAAATGATATTGTAATGCAATGCTTTGAATTTTTAGACAAAGTTGATCATATGTAGCTGTAAGTATTCATCATTACCAAAATATATGATACATGTACATGTAATTTCACATACAGGCATAAATAAATGAACTTAAAATGTTGTACATGCATTTATTGAAAATAAAAACTAAAATATATAAATAACATTTCTAGAGAACATTTACAAATTCAATACACTATCACAGATAAAAGAATTTCTGTCTATGGACGGCCAACATTTCATTTCTATGGATGGCCAACAATAAAATTGAACTCCAAATTGACCTCGAGATCAGCTGATCACCATCCAAAGTCTTCATCAGATCCATTGTTGCTGAAAAAAACAATACACAGAGTTATGACAGGTGAAATCAGTAACACAAGTATTCAGAATATGTAAGGAGCATTAATGATGAATGAATAAATGCATATCCCACAATACTTTAGTTTATACAAACCTTTGAATGTCTTCAGCTACAGAGAACTCAGACTGTGTATCCTGAAATTAAAATGAATGTAATAATGCAAGTGTAGTGATTCTTTCTCTGTAGTCTGAAATATCCACATTTTCCTGGCTTTTTGTAAAATATCGAAATCGTTAAAATAGCCAGGAAAACGTCGGATATTTCAGACTACTTTCTCTGATGCTCAGCTCAAAACTGCTGTACCAATCATTTCCTTTTTAAACAGAGAGATTTACAATGCTGTGGAGAGCTAAAATGGACAGCTAGACAGATTAAACATTGGGTATGTACCTATAGGATTTACAGGAGTAATGTACCTATAGGATTTACATGAGTACTTACAGCTTGGCTGTTGGTGCCTTTAGACCATACATCCATCGGTTTCTTTGCAACCTAACAAAATAAAAAAAATAGTTAATTGTAAATTCATTGCATATATGTACCCGTATATTTCAAAATCTGTTGCTTAGCAAAAGGATCAAGAAATTTTCATCTCATTTATATCACTAAATGTCTAGATTTTATCAATCTATTTGAGTATTTTCCACTTTCAAACAATCAAACATCTTGAATGTGATCATTATATAACATGCTTGTTTGTCAAGTTCTGAGTACTTAACACAGTCAATAAACCAGAGCAAGCTCGAAAATTAAATAGATTGATTGTAAGTTGTAAAACAATGACTGCAGTGTCAATGTGAATTTTGATGCCTATGTATCTTACATCCTACTTAAAATGTCACCTTGATCATAGAATTTGCACCCATAATTGAAATAAAAATAAATAATTTCAATTATTTTTCAATGTACTAGGATGTCTTTTATTGCAGTTGTTAAAAACAAATCACATTGAAATAGTTTAATTCTAGTTGTAATTCAATGCAGTTTACGAAAGCACAAACTGCCCAAATATATAAGTTATATTAATTTAATATGAATAGTCATTAGATTAACTCCTGAAAAAGCCCAATGATTTTTTAAGTCTCAAGTGAAATGATGTCTACCATCCAATGTTCTTTGTGACAGTGAATTATTTTTGCCAGTGCAAAATCTTGTGTTTAAGATGTTAACATAATTCTTTAAACTTTAATTAAAAATTAATTCATCTGAAATGAAACTCAATTGAAAGGTAAAAAATTACATCCTTGTTTTTTTGCTTCAAGACAAACTGCTTGATCAAACTCCCCTAAAAGACCTGGATGGTCATTTTTGAATTATTTGTACCTCCTTGAAAAGAAAAATTTAGTTTTAAGATAAAGTAAAGTGTTAAAATTTCAAAGCCAAAACCTTTGGATTTTTTTCTTTAATAAAAATAGTTGGATATCTAAGGATGGTTTGTTGACCCCACAGCCTCCTTACTGACACATTCAGTGTCATACAAGTTTGTCTTATCTAGCATTAGTCTAGCTCCAATATCATGAATGATAGCTGATGAATGACACATTGATGTGTAGAATTGACTGGTGCTATGGAGCAATGTTTCATGTTGTGAATAGCCACACTGTTACCTTTCTCTTCGTCTTGGTCTGCTTAAAATGGCACAATTTAGTTAAAATCAGTATCTAGTCTTCAAATTTGATTTCTTATTTTGTGAAAAATATTGAAAAGCTTGCATTTGTCATCGTTTTTTCTTCTAGTACACTTTCCCTGATACATGTAACTACAAGAAGACCACGGGCTAGATTCCACTTGATTACCAGTTCTCAAATATTCTTTCTTAATTTTCTTATACAAAACTCTTTTGCCCATTGCAGCCATTCCCTTATTCCTACTGGGTGTCATGATATAACCAAATCTGAATCTATGTCCTATATGGAGTCACAGTTTGAACAGTTTTACACCACATCATGATGTTTACATAGTTATACAAGCATCACAAATCATTGTTCTTGAAAAAATATATTCATAAATATCCCCATTACATTCCCATGTTGAACTTTGCACCTTTCTCTTAGCCACTATTGGCTGAGGGATAATGGTTTTTACAACTTACAAACTACACAACATGAAGATGCTTTCTTGTTATTTTTAGCATTTTTGGAGCACTGTTTCTTGGGAAAAAGATTCTATAAGTCGAGCCCCCTATTTTCTCTGTTTCTTACCCTCTTTTCCCCTTCATCCCCTTTCTTTCACCTCTTCCTCCTCTTATGCATCTCATTTTATAAAACACCTATTCAATCGTCATGGCTTTTAACCCTCTTCCCTTCCTCTCTCCCTATTTCCCCGTTTCTCCCCCACTCCTTCTTCTCCCCTTCATCTTTCCCTATTGTCCCTGTTTCTCCCCCATTCCTTCTTCTCCCCTTCATCCCTTCCTCTCACCTCCTCCTCCTCCTTCTGCTTCTGCTGCTGGACCATCTCCATATACTGCTTCATCACTGGGTCGATCTCTGGCTCCTTTGCCACTGCTTCAGACTTCTCAGATTCAACACCTTCCTCCTGACAAATAATTATAACAGGTCCCATTATAATCTCTCTAACAGCAAACGTTCAATCAAAATATTAGTGCCATTGATAGCACAGACTCACTACAAATATTTTATCCTGTCATCATTCTTGCAATATTTAACTGTATATGTATGCATACATTGTTAAGACAATGGATCCCCTACACAAGGTGTTATACAGATATACAGAGTGAAACTTCCATACCAGTCTCTTCAGTTCTCTCTCTTCCTTCTCTCGTAACTCATGTTCTTTGCGCTGCCTCTCTTCCTCTCTCTGTCTTCTCTCTTCTTCCCACTGTTTCAGCTCTTCTTCCTGTTGTTTTTTCTTCCTCTCTTCTTCTTTCCTCTTCTCTTCTATCATGTAAAATCATTACAAGTATAAGTAGAAATCTGCTGTAAAACATTTTCAAAAAAGATATCAGTGTAAGATGAAGTAAATATATCTTATTCTAATACTCTAAGAAAAGTGATAGCACAAAAACTTGAAACAATGGATTTATTTGGATAACAAAATCAACTGCATTTTCAAGTTACCTTCATTCACTGCATCATCCAGTGTGGGGGTTTTCCATGCACTGTCCAGAGAAATGGGCTGTAATCGACCCCCAGCTGGAGGTCGTAGTGGGGTCATGACCTCCGTCACAAAGGCAGCTATTGACAACACACAATAGAAAATATTAGAATTATGGTATAAATGTTCAGAAAATTGCTAACATCTTTTACATAAATAGAAAAAAAGAACATTCCTCAAATTCATTTATAACTACTGGCAAGACTGAATCATCAGGCTCATAAGAAGCCTTTGGTATAGTTCATATAAACAAAATGTAGCTGTACAGGAATAATCAGCTTAGTTAAACAAGAACCAGTACCTGCTCTAGGTTTGGGTGAGAGTTCCTCTTCACTTGACCTTGACCCTGGGACAACTACAATACTGGGTGACCCTGGTCTGGCTTCAAGGTCAGACACTGTGATTGGCCGGGGTCGCTCTTCCACTCTTTCTTTACTGTCAAAAACAAAAAATATTTTCTGATACCTGTGGTACAGTATTTAAAAAATATTATATTAATAAATTTCAACAAAAATTCCTAAAGCTATATATGCCGTTTTTAAAGCTGAAAGTGGTAATACTGACACTGTGTTTTATTTATTTTCTGATCAGGTATGATTAAAAATGGTGGTCTATTGATTTATTGATAATAGTTATTCTTTCGTAAAGAAAGATATGAAGGAATAAATTTTTTGTCAACGTCAAAAGAATATTTTCACTGTCTGATTTTGTAAACAAACTAGCTGTCATTCCTCTTCCCCCATGCTGTTCCTCTCGATTTCTTTTTCCGCTGTCATATGCAGATAAACACTTAATACGTGAATCGTTTATAAATATTCATAAGAACATTTTCATTTCTCCTTCCATAGAATAACCATGGTATTCAATTAATACCAATAAATAACATGGCACATTCGTCACAATGGTTTCTTTTATACAGATCATCACACTGACAAAGTTTGGGTCGGATATCAAACATAGCAAAAACGGCGTTAAAAATGGCATATATGGCTTTAATTGACATGTACACATTGACAATATTAAACATACTAGTTTTTTAAAACAAAAATAGTTGGTAAATCTTTATTCAGTGGCAAATGTGTTTAAGTTGGACTTACTGGTTTCCATCATCTGACATTGTAGAGAGGTCAAACCTGGGCGGGGCTTTTCTATCTGCTCCAGACCCAGTCAGCTCATGGAGACTGTCTGAAATAATCAATTAACATCAAGGTGGATTAGGTAGGCAAGTTCTGGGACAGTGGTAGAAATATCCGTGTTAAGACAGCTTCATACCATTCAGATTTCCTCCAGAACCGGATTGTCTCCCTTGGTAAGGAGTAGATGACAAAGGTCTCTGTATAGGGCTGGCTACAGGGGAAGCAACTCTTTTCTGACTCTGTTTTTCTGCAAATTTAGAAAATTAGAAATGTTACATACATCAATGGTAGCTTTTCAAAATCATGTGCATTGGAAGTGTTCATTGCAAAGAAACCCTGCATCAAACACTTAACATGGTCAAATGTCAAGACAACTTGACAGTCTGAAGAATGAACTGTGTATTGGAAAAAACAAAATTCAAAGAACCTGGTGTATCTCTACCTTGTTCTTGTTCTTTCAGATGTGTATCTTCTACTACTTTTGCAGGTTTTGGATGATCCACAGGGCCAGAGGATGGATTGGATAGTTTGTAATGAAATTCTCTGTATGCTGCTTCTAAATTCTATAGAAAAACACCACAAATTTTAGTAAAGAACAAGCATAAGGAGTTATAAAATGCACAAATAATTTGAAGCTTAAAGTATCAGATTACCAATAGATATTTATGGACATGTCTAATTCATGAAATAGAAACAAAATATTACTTGAGCCTCCCTTTCCAAACTCTTCAGCCTGTATTTAGCATCAGCTACTACATCTGCAGAGTTGACGGAGGAAGCGTCGTCCTCAGAGAATGCTGGATAAAGCCTCCTCTTCCCAGTAGATGGCAGTCCAAACTCGGCCTCGATGTCATTATAGACGTCCTGCTGGTCGTACTCCTGCTGGGGTAGGGTGGGGCCCCGGCGGGCGGTCTGTCTGGACCCAGGCAGTCGGAGGTATTCCTCCTCTCCCCCCTCCCTGTCCCCTTCATCAGGGGCCGCCTGATTGGGAACGCGGAAAGATACAGAACGGCTGCAAAATCAGGATACATTACATCAACAATTTGATAGTCAACTACATGTATAACCAAAAACATCAATGGGGAGTAACTATTTTCTACTTTTAGATACAAGATACTAAGTAACTAGTTATTAAAATCATCACAATATTTTTTTCTCTTCTACGATTTTCTTGGTACATAAAATCAATTTCATACAGATATATATGTACAGTGTTTTAAAAAACTGGAATTTCACAGTACTGTTAAATTAGCTAAGGAAATCACTGTCAAATCCTTACTTCATGTTGTTTCCTTCTTCATGTGGTTTTCTGTAAACCTCATTTGTCAAAGCTGAAAAGTTAGAAACAGTTACATAAATATGCTGGCATATACCTCTGTGGGAGATTACCGGGTACCAGTTAAAGCTATGATGGGGTATACCTCAAAGAGTGATTGACAGTAGAATCTATGCTATTGGGTGTATACCTCTGTGAGTGATTGACTGGTCAATCTATAGAAAGGCTATACTTCCGTGAGTGATTGACAGTTTGAATCTATATTAAAGAGTGTATACCTCTATGAGTGATTGACAGTTGAGCCCTCAGGTCCACTAATTCTTGGTTCATCTCCTTCATCTGTAGAGTCTGGTCCTCAAATCTCCTCAACAGGTCACGGTTCCTGTCCATCTACAAACACAAACAGAACGTTAAATTTTTCTCTAATGTGATTTTGTTCTGTGCATTTTCTACAAGAGAACATTCATTTAAATGAGGAACAAGGCTATGCAGCTGTCAATCACTGCCAATCAGCTCCCTACCTCCTCTTGTAGGCGTTTCTCCAGCTGCTGTTTGGCAGCGTTGCCCAATGTCTGTTCCTGTCTCAGACTCTCCTTGGCTTTCTCCAGATCTCGCTGTAACATCAGGGTCTCCGGGGTCGGCCGTCTCAACTCTTTCATCATCTCCTCTTGTCCTGTAAATGTTGTTCTCATATTTACCACAACATTTATCTTTAAATCAATGTAGAATTTTCCCCATACATTTTTTTTGTAGCTATTTTTCCTCAGATTTAGCATGTCAATATCATAAACTTTTGAATAGTGTTGTAAAATTCTTTTCAAAAACTAGGTAGAACAATGGTAACACATACTTCCTCTTTCTCTTTCATTGATCTGCATGACCTCAGAGAGCCTCCTATAAAAACAAAAAAACATGCATCAAATACACCACTGTCCTTTTTATTGTATCTTTCTCTATAATAATGCATGTACAAATTCTTAAAATGACACATCCATACACAATCCTGAGGGTCTCATCAGAATAAATAGACTTTCCCTATGATCATACTTGTACAAGTTTCTATAATGTTATGTCTATACACACGTTCTGAGGGTCTCCAGTTCGTTCTTCATCACAGCGTTCTGCTCTTTCAGCACCTTATAATCTGCCATCTGAAACATTTTTCATCAACATTCAACATCTCTGAAACTTTGACTCAACTTACAATACTCAACATTTGAAGTGTGAGTTGACTCTACACTTACATCTCTGAGTTTGGCGTTCAGTAATTGGTTCTGTCTCATTGCTGACACTTCACCATGTTTCTCTTCTTGTACTCTGGTCTGAAATATAGTCAGGAATTAACCAAAAAACACCCAAAATCTGATATCATTTCAGGTGACTGTCAGCTAAAACTTTTGATAAAAGGTTCACATACATGTAAAATATTTTTTTCTTTGTTGATATATCGGTAATATTCAACACTTTTTCTTTTAAATAGCAATGTAATATTGATCATAGATTCTACAATATCTTCACCACAAATCACCAACTTGAAGGTTTTTAATCTCTCTTGTTTTATGTAGTACTAAATGTGAAACCACTTACCTCCAATTCATTAATTCTCATAGTTTTATCCTTGAGTTCATCTCGGATACTTTGAATTCTCTCCTGTTCATCTCTTATCCTTCTCTCTTCATCTGAAGCAAATTGTTTAAATCCCCAGTAAGCATGCTTCATATTTTACAAACTTTTGGAAATTAAACTTAAATCGTATCAATATCTACAGTATCAAGTAAAAATTCTAACATACATCACAGGTATTCGTTTTAAGCTTGAAACAAGCAAAATATTCACTTTAATTAAAGCCATTTTAATAAGGATGCAATCAACTGACTGAATAAAAAAATACATGACAGGTTTATGTGGTCAGAGGACTATACAGACATACCTCTTGCCCTGGCTTCTCTGATTTCCAGATTTTGGGATCTTTCCATGTATTTAGCCTGTTCTTCAACTTTGAATCTAAAAAACAAATCAAGAATTTCACTGTGCTAGCTATTCCAGCATTGATTTATTTTTTTCAAAAAGCCCCTCACCAAATATCACAAACACCATGTCCATGAAGTTAAACAAAAAGAATGCTCTCGAATTGTTTCTTACTTGGTCATTTCATTCTTCAGCTTCTGTTCGTACTCTCCCTCCATCCTTTTGACTTCCTGTTCTCTACGACGGATGTCGGTCTCTTTGTCCTTCACTCTCTGATCATTCAGTTTTCTTTCTCTATAATGTTGGTTAAAAATTAAATATGTCTACATGTTGTACTTACTTCTATATGTACCACTATAGTTTGTTCCTTCCACTATACATGTGGTTTTTTTTACTTTTTTACAAGGAAAAGATAAGAATTAACAAAATACATGTTTTGAAAAGAGCAACTGTGTCTCTTTAAAATTGCCAAAGAGTAAAATTTCAATGCAAAGGATTATTCTTAAGTCATTAGTAATACATGTACATCAATAGATGTGTTAATTATTGTTATTTGTTCAAGAAAAAAAAATGCAAACCTCTCATTGGCTTCTGATGCTCTTTTGATCTCTGCTTCTCTCTTGCGTAAAATCTCAATTTCCTCCAAAATTGACTGTCTTTGGGCATAAATTTCTTTTTCGTGAATCTATAAAATAAATGTTGACATTGTTTTTAATGTTCAATACGCAGTTCTACACAGAGAGTTCTTACAGACAAGTTTGAGGCCACTTTTACTTTTTACTGTTCAGTAGACTGTGTTAATTAGACCTACATCTTGTTCTCTCTGCATTCTCTCTATTGAATTTCTTTCTTTATGTAACAGTGAATCAGACTTCTGTTGATATGTTCTCTCCAACTGAAAAAAGAACAAAGTATGTTCATAAGAAATCATAAAAAAAGGAACATAAAAAAGTACTAATGTAAGAGTGAAATATTTTGATGTTCACACTATAGGAATTTTGATAAAATTAACAATTTCTCTGCAATAAGCATTCTTTAACCTCCTCCCTTGGAAATAAATACATGTATCCCCTTACCTTTTGCCTTATCAATTTCCACTTACCTCTTGCCTCATCAATTTTCCCTTACCTCCCGCCTCATCAATTTCCCCTTACCTCTCGCCTTATCAATCTCCCCTTTCCTCTCGCCTCATCAATCTCCCCTTACCTCTCACCTCATCAATCT
>WFKH01011581.1:68197796-68220851 GCA_016163765.1 Magallana hongkongensis | reverse complement strand
CAATCTCCCCTTTCAATCTCCCCTTACCTCTTGCCTCATCAATCTCCTCTTACCTCTCGCCTCATTAAACTTCCCCTTACCTCTCGTCTCAGTTGATCGAACTCCCTCCGACACTGCTCCATTTCCTCCAGACGAATCCTTGCCGCCTCACTGTCCTTAATCCTGGCCACCTGACAATGAACACACACACTTTACTAACAACATCCAATAGAAAATATTTCTTCATTTAGCAATTATTAGTCCTTTATTTTGTCATTTTATGAGAATAATATATATAAGTTAAATATAAAGTATGGGCTTCAATGCATAATTTTCTATAGTCCAAGTTTTATTTGTTATGTATTTATGTAAAATTGAGCTCCTATAGCTTCATAAAGCAGGGGCTACTGCTATGTTAATACACTGTATGTATGTGTAAATGGATTTAAGGTAGTCTTACTTCCAGTTTTAAGTCTGTCCTGTATCTCTCCTCTAGTTGTCTCTGAAATGACATTAGTCTTTCTTCCATGGCCGTTGCTCCTATTCTAAAATTTTCATCCCGCTTAGAGGAGTAAAACTCTTCCATTTCTCCCAATTTCTCATCTATCAGTGCAAGAATATGGATATATATATGTACATGTACATGTAAAAATAATACAAGTGATTTTTTGAAACATAACTTTATACATCTGCTAATTTTCACTGTATACTTGTATTTTCAATCAAATACTAAATAATTTATGTACATTATTATGCAATAAATATAACTTGGCCTTTTTATTCTACTCTGTTACATGAAATACAGTTAAAGATAACTTGTTGGAGAAAGGGTGACAAATTTATGAATACGTAAATTACATGAACTTCTATGCATCAATTTACATGCATCTTTCAATTTTATGTATCTACAAGCATATTTTGACACGAGATGCTTTTGTTGATCTCCACCTACCGAGTTCTGAGACAACTCCGATTTTGATAAGGTCAGTCTGAGTACCACTTTCCTGCACAGCATTGGAGTGAAGGGAAGATAACTCACACAGTAGCTGCCACAGAAATCCTACAACAGATTACAGCTTTAACCACTAGCAGTCATCAAATAATTCCTCAGAAACAAATCTCTGATAATAAAGAATTGAATTTTGTCTGTCACACTGTTCTAATAATAAATCAAATTATTAATACATTTATGTGTTAATCTAATTAACGTGGTGGCATCTAGTTGAAGAAATTAAAGATCTAGTCTTAATTAGATTGTTTATGTGTATGAGTAAGTTTCATTTTTCATTCAAATAACTTTTTAATTATGATACATTCAATATAGACATTAAAAATATTTGTTTAACAACTGACCTTTTTTGTTGGAATCAGACTGCCCCTGTGCCTGCAATATACAAAGTAAATGGGTAAATTATATCGTTGGGTTAGGATCTGAAAATTTTGCATTTCCTGACTCCGATCTCTTTCCGATTTTCCACTCACCATTTTACGATACAGTCGTGACTGGGAACTAACTCCAAGAAGTTGAAGCAGGTCATGTGTGGTAAAAATCTTTAAGATTTAAAACTTCCATTTTATTATTATAAAAAAGTACTTGGAAAACTTATTGTATTACAACCGGTTATAGAGATATATTGTATATAAAATAACTGTATAAGTAAATCATTATTTGATTTAGATTAGATTTCTTTTGGACATAAAGAAATGTATTGAAATTTCAGAAATTTGTCAGCCAACTCTTCAATAGTCATGAATATTTTATCTTACTTCATACAACACTACTAGCACTGGAAGTATATTCTCTGCCTCTATTCAGACTTACTTTGTCCCTCTGAGTTGAGCTCTCTGGTAGGAACACGCTGAGTGAGTAGTCATACTTGCAGTGTCGTAGATGGTCGGCTACCAGGCTGTTAGATGCTCTGTGTAATAAGGACCCCTCCTCCGCCTCTCTAGGTGTCCTCTCCGTAAGGTTTCCTTTGGTTGTTTGCTGTAGTTCTGTTACCAGTTTGTTTCTTAGCTGACTCTAAATAAAAAAGAAATTTATTATACTTCAAATGTTCATTTTAATTTTTGTATTTGCTATACTGCCTTAAAATTTTGCTTAAAAATAAGAAATAACATTTTCATAGGTAATGAGTAATCATACATTATATTATAGGTGCTGACCTTGATCTTAATGATTTGGGTAATGAAATTTCATACAAACCACTTCTACCAAATTACACCTACAATCTTCAACAATTAAAAAATATTTTTTGTTGGGTAACAGAAAAAATATGAAAGTCTATCAAGCACATGTGCAATGAACGTGTATACAGAAACATTCTATTTAGTTTAATCTCCAATTTATAAGCAACGCATCATTTACCTAATGTTATTGTTGCTGAATGCAAGAGTATTATTATGAATATACCTGTATCAACATTGAGGTGTGAATCTGCATAGGGAAAAAATCACATACAGGTAACTCTTTTAAATAAATAATTTTTTCTCATGATATTTTGTAAACTTTTTTAATTATCAATGTATTTCTTGTTAAAATATTTGAAAAAGAATAGCATAGTTTTAAAAATAAGCCATTGTATTACAACATGAGTAAAACGTGTTAAGACAATATTGGATCCTCAACATTAATAAATTAAGTGACATCAACATCTTGTTAGTTTAGGGGAATTCAAATTCTATTCAACAGATCTGTTTTTACAATTGGGGGCTCTGAATGAATATGTAAGCATTATTACAAATGTTGAGGAAATTCTGGCTAAGACTAGAAGACAGGTGTAAACATGTTTCAGGTTAAAATACATTTGGTTTCTGGTAATTTTCAAACACCAAACAGCTTAGTAACAGTGTATGGGACGTTAACCTTTATCGAGTCAAACAGTCCCCGGTCCCTGAGATTGTGGTATAACCGATTTCTCAACTCCTCAGCTGACAGATACTCCTGTCGCTCTCGCTCCATATCTTCCAATGTGTAAGGAATGAAAATGGAACGTTCTGCACGATATATCTGGTTGAAATCTACTCCATTACATAAAATATCAGTTACACATATGGCATGAGCATACCAACACGAACTGACTGTGGTTTAATGCAAAAAGACGGATTATTTCTGCTATTTTTGCTCTTGATTATCACAACTTTTGAAATATTCCGCTTTGTTTACATCGGATAAATTGCGGATGGTATACCATGAAACACTCCGAGGAGTTCCGATGGAACTGATCCCTTTATAGGACGTTGATAAGTCATACTGTTATCCATTCGCGTGATTATCCAGAGAGATCTTCTTCTTCTTCCCTTCGTGGAGCAAACTCAGTTTTGAGTGTCGTGACTCCAGTAAATCATAACATCATATCATCGTGACTCCAGTAGATCATATGTAGTTTGGGGTTTTTTTTTAAGATAAAGCGTTAAGTTATTATAATATGATTTTTGGGGGTAAAATAATCTGTTGCAAAATTGAACAAAGTTGCAATAAACATGATAAATGTCGACACATTAGAATCCCAAAAAAGAAAAGAAACCAAAAAAAATGACTGAAATATTATCTATCAATCATGTAAATCTTCGCCGCAAATATGATTACAGCGAGAGAAGGGATTCTAACAAGTCTATAAAATAATATTTTGATGAAATATGAAATACTCCAATATATTTTAACCCCCCCCCCCCCCCCTCCTCCAGGAGAGAACAACGTACATTAGTGAACACTGAATAATTTTGCTATGTCCATTATATTTAGAAAGGGTTTGATGTTCATTTTCTGAATATTTACATAATGCACCTAATTAACCACGTTTTGAAATATAAATGCTTTTGACAGTGAAACCCTTTCTGATTTGTTATCAGTAGTTTAAAATTAAATTTTAACGATGATTTCAAATGCAAATTACCGATTTACCACAGGTTTTGCAAAAATTAGATCCCAAAGAAAAATACTTCAATGTCCGAGATTCCAAGAATTTTTCTCTGTCAATCCAGTATTTATACGAAGAATCCGCCGAGGAGTCGCTGTCGTCCTCGTGTTGCCACATCCTTCGCTCTGTTTTACATCTCTAAAGTTTGGGGCAATTTGTCGTTATTGGTGTTAATTAGAATTGATGTTTCCTCCTCCTGAATTATTAATTGAGGATTTCTATACCTATTTCTGTGTTATTCTGTGCCATTTGTTCTGCATGTTATTGTAGTACTACAATTGAAAGAGAGAGAGAGAGAGAGAGAGAGAGAGAGAGAGAGAGAGAGAGAGAGAACTTAAAAAATGATAATTTATATCTACACAGTTATTGAATGTAATCCATATTTAGTGTCAATCAAACTTTACATAGATACCATTTAGTTAACGC
This sequence comes from Magallana hongkongensis, assembly GCA_016163765.1. Classification (NCBI taxonomy): domain Eukaryota; kingdom Metazoa; phylum Mollusca; class Bivalvia; order Ostreida; family Ostreidae; genus Magallana; species Magallana hongkongensis. The sequence goes on along the minus strand of WFKH01011581.1, from coordinate 68,216,526 downwards.
GATGATCTATTGTCACAAGTGTATATATATAAACTATACCAAACATTGGCGATTGCAAAACAAAGTTATTTGATATAAATATATACACTGTATACAATTTGGAGATTTTTAATTTAACTAATGTTTACAACTCTTATAACTTTAATTAACCGTGGAATGCTGCTTATAGTAAAAACTATATATTATTGTTATGGGCTCCGAATTCACAAAAAATGTATGAAACACAGTGTTACATTTGTGAAACACATTTTAACGACGAAATATCTGATTTTGTATATCGGAGATTCAAAATTTCCAATGAAACTATTCATCTTTGCTCAAATTTAAACTATATTTTACGATAAAATCGATAGTTATTAATAGTTGTGTCGTAATTCAAAGATGCGTCATTGAAAACATTTGTTATAACAGACGAATCTCTATTATACACCGGCAAAAATATACTTTTTGAATGTGTCAGAACAAAAGTTAATAGCAATCATGACATTCAAGTTAATAATATTTATTCTCTCAAACCATACAAAGATGGTACATGAGGTACAAAATATAATTATTACAAAAACCAAAAAATAAAGTGACGTCAGAGGAGGACGTGTACATGCACACAAAAAAAAAGGACAAGGAAAAAAAAGTGTAGATAACATGAATATATACATATATACAAACATGAAACAGAAGGATTTATGGAGGGCACACAGTGTCATTGATTTTTTTTTAATAAAAATACAGAGGTTTTTTTAAGTGTTTCTACATTTCTTGAGGACATGATTTCTTGAAACTTTAAAACATTTGGTCTGGTACAGTATTGACTATGCAGGAACTCTTTCCTAATATTTAACAGTGATTTACATTCTAATAAATAATGATATTCATCTGCAATTCTATGTTCATTACAAAGTTTACATAACCTTTCATAATGAGGAATATTTGACCATCTGCCGGTCTATATCGGGAGACGATGATTAGTTGTACGAAATTTTAAAAATACATCACTAAAATGTTTTGGTAATTTTTCTATATATGTTTCTAGACCAAAGTTTGTCTTTAAAATCCTATAAAGAGTACCCTTTGATGACTGGAAAATATCACTGGACCATTTTTGAATGAACTGGTCCTGTAGTCTTTGTTTAAAAACATTTTTAATCCAATTTTCATTTACAATTTCATCATCATAAAAAACATTAGAAAGCCCACACGTATTAAAAATATTTTGAATACATTCAAACCATGGGTTTTTAGCAATATCAGAGTCTGTAGTATACAGTGTGTACAGGTATTTATATAATATATTTACAATTTTGTTCCCGGGAGCCGACTTTAGTTTGGCCCAATATGAGACCATTCTAGTAAATACATTAGTATAAAGAGGGTAACGACCAGTTTCTCCATAGACCATAAAGGAAGGTGTGGAGCTTTTAAGTCGAAAAATATACATCAAAAATTTAAAATGAATGCGTTCTATAATTTGTAGATTTTCATATCCCCACACTTCACATCCGTATAATAAAACAGGTAAAACAATTTTGTCAAACAATTCAAGTTGAACCTTAACTGGTAAATTAAACTGTTTAATTTTTCGTATAACACCATGCATAGCTTTTTGTGCTTGTTCACAAAGATGTTTTTTGGCTCTACAAGAAGAGCCTGACTTGGAAAATATGATACCCAAAGATTTAAATTCCTTTACATTTTCTAAGACACCTTCATTATAATAAAAACTATTCTTTGGCATTGGGCCCTTTGAAAAAATTAAAATTTTTGTTTTTTCAGCATTAACATTCAATTTTCACTGTTTACAATAAACCTCAAATTCATTCAATGCATGTTGAAGATCATAAGCAGATTCAGCCATAATGACTGTGTCATCAGCATATAGCAGAAGAGAGAGTTTCAAGTAAATCGATCATTAATTCTTCTTCAATTACCTTAGAGACACTTTGTAAACCAACAATACCATTCAGCAAACCTCGACCGTTATCATACTATCAAATCTATAGTATATAATAGTATTGATCGTACTTCAAAGATGTGTGTGCCGAGTACGATCATGACTATATAATTGACAATGGAAATCATAGTTTATTTTTAAAAACTAAATTAATCATCAAAACTAACATTTAAAATGAATGTAATCGTAGTTTAATTCTGTAATAAATGTAGCTTCACGATTTGTGAAACTATGCCGCTTAAAATGTTTAACCATAGTTAACGAACGTTAGTTATCAGTAGTTTCCACATATATTTGAATTCTATAAATCTACTATGAATGTTTATAAACAGACATATAAACTTAGATTTACATTCCAAAACTAACATTTAATTACAACCGTCACATTTCCTTTGTTATTCAGATGAAAAATATATGTAGCTCATTTTTATGATTTTAGCGCGTGCAATGTAAAAACTGTGCGTTTTGTCTTAATTATTTTGTTTATAGTCTTAATAATTGTTATTCGTAAGCACGCTGTCATCTCAAAAATTGCCAATTTGGACAAGCATGCATATATATACGCATATATACGCAGAAGAAACTAGTGAATATGTAATTACTATGAATTAGTGCTTGCACCAAAATTCGTCAGAATTCTTAAATACACTTACTGAAAATCAGAGAGAGAGAGAGAGAGAGAGAGAGAGAGAGAGAGAGAGAGAGACGGAGAGACGGAGAGAGAGAGAGCATTATATAAACTGACTGGCAGATTTACTGAGGATCAAAAAATTCTAAAAATGTACAATTCTTATCATTTACAATAAGTAAATAATATATTTGTTATTGTTTTCTAAATCGATCGGTTAATTAGATCGAGGAACCAAAAGTAGTGAAAACTGTGTTTAAAAGCCGCCCTTCTTACGTTCTCTCGATATGCGTCATTTAGCCAAATCTTCTTTTGTAACGGTGCATCATGGGTATGTTGGCAAGGAAAATATTCATGGCGGACAGAGCGAACAAGGTGTAAGACGCAAAGCATGTCGTCCAATAACACGGAATAGTTATTGCATTGTTAAATAACCACATGTTTGTGACTGTGAATACAATTCCATTAATTTGAAATGTGAACATTGGGCCTTTTCCTAGTTTTTTGAATTTGGATTTTGTTTAAAAACAATTAATTTCTTTTGTATATTGTGTCAGTTGTTTACATGTTCGAACACTTGTTAAATAGACATGTCTTTCAATGGATTTAAATATGTGTAATGTTAAAGCCCCAAATTAAGAGGTAAGGGTTTCTTTTTTGTATTATTTTTTTCTCGTATTTTTATCAAACTTTTAAGTATGAAATTACAAATATTTACAGTAGTCATGTTAATTAACTTAAAGATTTTTGTGTATTTTAGATGGTTAAGAATTGTTACTTTTTTGTTAGATTTGATGGGGTTTTTTGGGTAAATTGAACTGTTGTGAAGGATGTAAAAGATATCAGAATTATAAGATTTTGTTCATTTAAAAGTTTTATGTTATTTAACAAATCACAGTCAAATTCAGATACATTCCTTAATTTTTAATGTTGAAAAAAAAAATAGACCCCCCCCTCCAGCAGTTTTATTTATTTCTGTGAATGTAAATAAGGATTGAAGTTTATTTGTTACATGAAAATTTATCAAAGTGAAGACAGTTAAACCCACATAGATCTACTCTTATAATGTAATATGTGTAATATAATCTTTATTTTACCTTGCTTAAGTTTTCAACAGTTTTATTCAAAATATGTTAAATCTTAGAACAAAATTACTGACAGACAAGAGACAGACTAGTAAATTTATGGAAACTTTTCAAATCACAAAGACAGAGATACACTGAACGTTCCGTTATAAAGACTTTTCAGACACAATATAAATTTGCGAGTCAATATCCAAGCAACTCTGTGGTGTGGGTGCAAAATAGCCACAACACTAGTCAATTATTAATTTCTAATCAATTTACATGCTGGGTTCCTTACTTCTCTCACATGATTTTAGTATTTATTATGCAAGTTACTGATCAGCCAGAAACACAAAACTTGACCATAAATAATTTCAAACTTTTATTGAATTAAACATGTTAAATTACCCGGGTACATAAAATTTCTGTGTGCATGTGTGCATGATTTAAAAAAAATCATTACACTATGGACTTTATTTAAAAAACGAACAAGAAATGCAATTTAACTATTCAATCCTCATGAAAAAAATACTGCACTATTAGATTACCGCTTGAATGTCACCTATTTTTTTTTTACTTCTGAGCTTTAAATCATTTTTGAGGATTTATTGATCCTATAAGGATATAATATAGAAGTTCAGAGTCGACCAGCACATGCTTTAAATGAAATACAATAGGGTTTTACTTGTAAGGACATGTGTGCTCTATTTATGGCAATACTGGTGCTAGCATTATTCTATTTTCCACTTATCAATGGTATCTTCAAAGTCTTTGTGTGAGAAAAGTTTTATCAGTTTTCTGATAAGATTCAGGGTCTGAGCAATAATGTATAGACATTCAGAAAGAGAAATGTCTAGTAATCCAGGACAGAGAATTAACAAGTAAAAATAGCAATCAGTTTACATTTTAAACTTCTGTGTCAATCCACAAAATCTCTAAACAAAAGGGGATTAAAACACACTCTGGCATTGCTCAGAAAGCAATTCAATTTATTCTATTGACAGTTACCATATTGGCATATAGTCATGAACATTAAAACTAAATGTGCACAGATTAATTTATACAAATTCGAGGTAAACAAAATCCAAAATACTGCAGAATATATTAACAATTTCTAAGTAGTCATTGTTTTAAAAAGTTTCAAAAAGTTAACTAGATTTTGTTTATAATTATATAGAGTGCAATACATCTCAGTAATTTTATTGGGCATGAACTATTTTTAACAATAGCATGTGTACACAGATAAAAATATGATATCCCCCAAATGTTTTGTATCTAATCAATTTAATAATAATGGGTTTGAAGAGTAGATTTAACAGTTTCATGAATAACTGCTTCAGGTACATTAAATCTGTTTATAGACTGTTATAGTTTGTTGATTGAAAATGATTTTTTTTTTGACAGAATGGCCTTTTGACATGTGCTTCTGCCAAGACACTGTGATATGTGATGAACAAGTACGAAATACTGGGTGTTGTGGGAGAAGGTCAGTATGATTAAAAACCTTGATATTATAAAATCACCGATGTAGTGAAGTTTTATGGGGTCCCAGCAAAATTTCTTTTCAATATTTCTTGTTAAGTTATATGTTAAAGGGAACTTCGATATATAACAAGTTTATGGATATAGCAAATTCATTTTGATGAAAGTTCCACAAATGAAAAGAATAACAAAATTTACATCTCTTATAAAACATTGTTTTGAAGTCAAAAAAGTTAATATTTCTCGCAATTTGATATAAAACAGTTGAATCATGAAATTTTGAACTCACATAAATTATGGAATCACCAGTTTAGCAAAGTGAATTCACTGGTCCATAGGACTTCACCATAACTAATATAAGTTTTATCTGTACATGTACAGTGTATAGCTATAAAAAATAGAAGATTGTCAATGAGTATAATTTGGAATTCTCTATATATGATTCAGAGTAAACAGAAGTGTAAATTCAAATGTTAATTTACTAAGTACATAGTTATTTTGAATATTTTCTTTTTATTTAATCATATTTACAAACAATATGTTTTAGATAATTGTTTGATGTTGAACTGGTATTGATTTTAATCCTTACATATTTTAGGGGCCTATGGGGTGGTGTTAAAATGCAGACACAAGGTATGTTATATAAGTAGTATTTACTATTCCTGGTCACTAATCGTAACATCTGGCAGCCCGTACAGGTGTGCTGGAACTTTGTGGTCCAGATAATTGTGCTACAGAAGTGTGCACAGTTTGCTTCACAACACTAGACCCTTTTAGTTACAACAGAATGGGTTATTGGAAAGAAATATAGCAGAATATTTCTATCTTTATTACTTCATAAGCTGTAATTGGTGAGTTCTTGGGCAGCCATAAACTGACTTATATTTTACCTGTAAAAAGAAATACAAGTGAAACCTGAAATACCTCACTGCATGAATGTTCAGCACAGAGTGCTACACTTGTTTGCTTTCTTGAAATTGTACATTACCGACAACCCTAACCAAACAGTCCCCTGATAGCGGGTAAATAAAGTAATTCACTTTGTCTATCAGGATAGGATATTCACAGTTCGAAGTAATGCCCACCACACAGTTGCCTAGCCCAGCAAAGATCCCTGCACATCAAGGGACGATCAAGTGTTGTATAATTTGATCAAGTGACGATAGATTACACTTCCTGTGATTTATTTAACCCATGTTACCCAATATAAATATTTGTTGTTGGAGGATCACCAACAGTATTATGTGTTACAGTAATGTTCACTGGTCCGTAACAGTCAAAGTCCACTGACAGTAACAGCTACAAGTGTTGGACCAATATAAAAGCTTAGGGTGGGTAGGGGCTAGCTTCCTTCGATTCATTACACACATCTAGATCAGTGCAATATGTCACACATGGTTATATATTTATCAAACAATATGAGTGATAAAAGTGTCAAAATTATCAATGAAAAATACTCCAAGATCTAACTTTATGAATTTTCTGTAAAATCAATGTTTAAATTAGATTATCTGGTTGAAAAAGTTGAGTTTCTAGATTGTAATATTTATTGATATTTGATATAGGATCTGATGTGTAAACAGAGTCTTGAGTGAACGAGAATCTTACAGTGGTCATCTTACTGACATACTGATACTGATACTCTGTGGTGTGTAGTCTTTTTGACATATATACATTTTACAGATGGTTCTGTCACTAGGCAAATGTTACCTAAATAAGTGAATATTAAAACCAATAATATTTACTCAAATATTATTGGAGAAAAAAAGGTAAATATTGTAATTGATTTTTTCTACCTGTGTGACACCAAATGGGCAGAAGTTGCACTAAAGGCAAGGCCAAGTTTTACGTAAATGGTATTTACTCATATAAATTAGCTGTTGTGTTATTTAATTGAAAAAGAAACCCCCTAGCAAGATTTTGCCTGCTGAAGCTTCCCTCTTTAGAATGTTACCATTATCAATGGCTTGAGTTATATTGCAATATAAATGCCCCAGAAACATTTTTACTTTAAATCCCTGTGGCCATTATTGGTTGTTTTATAAGTTTCTGGGCTCTAAATGCTATTCATATCTTTTGGATACATGATTGAAATTGATTACATCCATAGTGTTGGTGATACCCTTTTATTTGCGTCTTGAACTGTAATCCCCCTCGGGAGATTAGGCTACCCTCTAGGCATGTGGACACCACAAATTCCGAGGATGATAACATTTGTTTGCAGAACTCTTATAAACGAAGACCCAGGATGGCTTTGTATTTTCATATTTGTGTAAATTCACACTGATTAGATTCAAATTTTATCTGTGGCAGTTGAATGTTTTTTTGATGTTGATAAATGTTCACCATTTAAAATTCCAATGTATGCACTTTGAGTACCTAGAGCCATGTATATATGCATAACAATTAGGGTTAAAAAAGCCCAGCAATTCAACAATATTCACACAATCTGTTGTACAAACCAAATATGGAAAATTCATAATGCATGCATATACATGTATATAAGTATAGAAAAATCATTACGTGATACACAGAGTTAGAATAAATGACCAGAGTAGCTGTGTATTATTCCGTTCACTTCCTTCACAGAAAGACTGTTATTGTAACATTATGTACCCCGGTAAGAAGAGAGAACACGGTTAGTGAATTATACTGAATTCTTACCCCTTGTTGAGCTTTAATCGTTCTGATTAAACAGAGCAGGTGAACAATGAGGCAATTGAGAGAAACCTTTTACTTGTGTCAACAAGTTGCTTAACCGCTTGTAACCGACCACAGAATTCAAAGTTCGCCCAGGGTGGATATAGTTAAGGTTACTATATTACATGAGGCAGGTTTTGAGGTGAAAATTATAGCACTTCTTAGTGTTTGCCATCATTTATAAATTAGAAAACACCAAATACACAATAAACATATATGCATAAAGCTTTTATTTTTTAAAGCAAATTGGTAAAAGTCAAAAGGATGACTGCACTTAGCGCCGGGTTTTGGGCCCTTTTCGGTCGCTTCTGTTGCGTTTATTTTTTAATCTAATATCACTTTTGTTAAATTTTTTAAAGAGTCTAGTCAATTTCCAACATGAATTAAGATTTTAGACTGTGTTACAATAAGCTCATTCTATGTTTTTCTCCTTACAACTTTCGAAAAAAAGGAGAATTTTCGCTTATCTGCCCGTGATCAAACATAAGATTGATATTAATATGCATGAGAGGTAGAGCTGACATTATCAGAATGGTACTAAAATTAGACTAGCATGAATAACAATGCCATGTATAATAATTTATGTGATCAGTCTTTCACCATAACCCTATCTATTCTCTATGGTACAAGTATACTATTTACTATGGTTTCAACAATTAGACCACGCCCATGTAAGTACAGAAGACTTTAAATCAATGCTTGACAACTTAACGTGTTCGAAAACATTGTCCTAGTTAGCACATAACATGCTACCTTACACGTCACGTGATAGAATTTTGTAATCACAAAGTTACCTGAGGTGAGAAATCAGGTGGTGAATTATAATATTCAACATGCATCAACCCATGGTTACAACAGGGAAAGCGAAAGTAAGAAGAAGCAGTTTTTTCTCATTTAAACCATGAGCGCATGTTTGTCTATTAATCTCCCTTTGACATAACTTTGATAATGCAAATATACAACTACTGTTAAATGGAGAACAATAGACAAACATGCACTGACTATGTACGAAGTCAGTATAAAAGTGGGCGTCCTCATTATCGTATGGAGATTCAAGAAATCGTGATGACCCCCGCCTATGAAAACAAATTCGTACTTGATAACAACATACTTTTATTTAATGCAATTACGTAAAGTTGCAGTTTAGATGTTGACCATTTCTACAATTGAAAGAAAAATTCGTCTTTTAAAAGTTTATTTTCTCGCAAATATCGCATGTCCTTAAGTACAGTCATCCTTTGGATAACATATTGTTCTGGGTTTTATGAAAAATAAATATTTCATTTCCTATTCTATACAAAAACCACTTTTCTTTTGTTCAGATAATTCAAGTTTCAAAGGTTTGAGTCTCTGGTTATAAAATAGCTGAACGTGTATAATTAAGTATAGAATATTACAGCTTGATCTGTGCATTGTTACTCTCTGATTTTTGATTTATTATAAATAATTCATATATCAGTTTTTATTAGTTAAATCAAATTATACTTTTCAAAACTAGGGAAAATGAACCTTCACTGTAGACAAGAATTTATTATAAGTGTGTTCACTGTAAGTGTGTTTTACTGTACAGAGCTCTTGTATAGACACTTTGCTATCATCCATCAGTGGCCTTGTTCATTTCAGACATTATTTCCCAACTTTCTCAAAAATATCTTTGTTAAATGTGTTCTGTTTATTTCTGTTTTCTGCATTTTTTAGGAGTCGGGGGATATGGTAGCTGTGAAGAAGTTCAAAGACAGTGAAGGTAGGTTTTAAACAATTCAGTCACTGAAAACAATTACATGCACCAACTTTTTTTTTTGCCTGAACTACATTAAAAAAACACACTTTAGTGTAAGGTTTATCAAATAGTGCCAATCTTATATCTGTGAATAAACTCTCAATTTATTTTAGTTACAACACGTAAGTGAGACTTTCCCATTAAATTTTCCACCTGACTGGCACCACCCTATAGAAGTTCGGGGTCCTGTCCGTTTTTTTTTTTTTCAGTCCAAAGCTCTGTCGCAGTGAAGTCCTCCTAAATTTTGTGTGCTTAAATACTTGCTTTTATTACACAGAATGAAAGTAAGGAAAGATCATTAAATGGAACCAGGCCTGACTATTTGCATACAGATCTGTCACTGCAAGGCAACAAAACATTACTGTCTGTGTAAATGTGATATACCTAATGGCAGTTTTTACAGTGTTTTCCATTCAGTTTACTCCATTCACTCAATTTTATTCACAACTGTCCTCACCTTAGGCAACATCAATTCATAAAAAAGAGATTGGTTGTCTGTGTTTTGGAAAAATGGTATTGGTTTTAAGCCTGCATGTTTTTGCATATTTCTCATTGATTTTTGGTATTGTGCTATAAAAGACATTGAAAATACAATAGATTGAAAAGAGAGTTTAAATCAATATTTTGATAAGAACATGGAAAAGATCAGATGTAAACGTTTGTGTTGAATTGTAACTAGAGAGAAGAACATAGAATTACCATCAAGGCAACAAATGCATATGTTATATACCAGTAGCCATTGATTCACATTCCAAGGGCAGCTGCTGAAATCTATCAGGCATAAAAATTTTTGGGAAATCTCAATATTTTAATAGGTATTTTTTACAGTTAGCATACTTTATAAGTTGGAAAGATTAAGTAAGTTATTTCTTAATTCATCTTATGAGTACAAAGTGGTATATATTTAAACCAGCTTGAGGTGACTTTCACAGAAGTTATAATCAATTGTTTTGAAATTAAATTGCGAGTCTATTGAACAAAGAGTCTGTAGAACAATAAGTGTAGGAGTAATGAGCACTATTGCTGGTCTATGGGCACCAGTGTTCCAGTGCTCCAAGGTGACCATACCGATTCTGTATTAAAGCAGTGAATAATTGATAGTGGTGAGAGGGTTCATCCCTGCTCTCAGACTTCGATCATTTATCAATCTACATACAGAGAATGACTGTGCACATTGAATTACATAGACACACATGTACATACATTTACATAGTTACTATATGTTTTCATAAGAACTTACTGATTAGAATTTTTCCTAAAAGGATACAAATAAAGAGGCCACTGGATGGTCATGGCCATTTTTAGGCTATATTAATTTTGTTCAAAAGAAGAACTCTGTATAAATATATAGCAAAATTTTAAAATTCAAAACTTAAATATATGGATTTTTTCTTTACTAAGTGATAGTTTATAGCTCCAGACATCTAAAAGTTTAAGGTAGATCTGATGGTTAATTTGTTGATCAGCCAGCCTCCTATAGTTCTGGAAATGGTTAAACTTGTCAATGAGAAAACAAGTGTTCCTTTTAAAGGAATGATTGGCATGTGATATCATTGGTCAGCTTCATGTTAATGTAATGCGAAAGCATTACATGCGATAAACACGATAAATAGGATATAACGCACCGTTTTGTTGATTTCCAAAATATCAAGGAATGAATAAACTTTACTCTTAATAGGCGAAGTGTACTTCTGATTAAAATTCTTACCCATGTAACGAAAAACGTGATTTGAATCAATATGTAACTGTATAAATGTTTTAATCTCAAGGCAAACGCATAAGAATAATGTTTTTTAGTAATCTACATGTAATTAAAGATTTACATGAAGCTGTCACTGCATAGTAAACAAAGTAGTGCGAGGCGCAATACATGCGCAAATAGTAAAATTTGCCATATACCTCATACAGACACAACTGTGATCAGCCGAAGCCAATCACAAAAATAAGTAAATATTTAAGTAAATGATTATAGACACAATCCTACCAGTCTCTACATAAATAAACATGTTATATATAATGCACTTATTGTAATTTCACACAATGGCACGTATTACAACCAGAGAGGTGCAAAGAAAAATGATTTGAATTTCAAGTATCAGCTGCAAACCAAGTTGACCATTTGTCTGGTTTCATGTATTTTTTCTGCCAAAAATAAATGTAAACAGTGGTTTTAAATGTGTTGGAATTTCATTTAAAATCTTGAATTTGCTTGTTTGTTTGATTAGCTAGGTCTTATCACATATTGGTTTTGAATGCCAAGGTCAAATTGAAGGGTTCTAAGACTTGATTTCTTGAGTTTTTTAATTGACAATTGATGTTAGATTTAATTACAGTAAGATGTAAGACATGCTTTGTTTATCATGCAAAGGCACTAGCTACTACCTAAGTCAGAATAACTGACATCCTCTGTCTGCAGTGTTTGGTATATGGAAACTGACGGTCCACATCATTGTTGGCATATTCTGCAAAAAAACCAATATCAATGAAACCGTCAAAACCCCAAAATCCTGCTTTATTAAATTCTCGTCCAGTGAATTAGTCTTATCACGAAGAACAGGCTGAATATTTGAGACCCTATTCATTTGAAATCAATAGCAGAGAGATTGAAGACTCGTATTAACTTTTCTGAAGTCTGACTTATAGGTAGACGAGGAGTCTTGATTTTGCTCCATGTTTGAGGCTGTGTTTTGCCAAAGTAGAGTATAGGATTTGAATGCCCCGTTGAATTAAATTGTGTATTTTAAATCTTTTAAGATCTGGTGAAATAGTGTTTGTATATTGATTTGGTCCCTGGCAGTGATTTATCATTCAGAGAATTGAAATTTTATATTGTGAATGGTCTTGGATTTCTTACTGTTGTCATGCGTCTTAAATTTCTAGAACAAACATGATAGCTATATATTAGTACGGTATGTGGAAAAATAAAACTTTAAACAGTTTTTTTAAAGCAGTGAAGTCTGAGTGGACATGCACATAGGATTGGGACATCTTTTCTAATGCTGGCCCTGTTTGATCATACTTTTAACAGTGATTTAACTTTGACCAATATAACAATTATACATTGTTTCTCAGTGTAACGGTTACTGGTTTATTAACATGTATTTACACCCACTGCATGCATGAGTATTTCATCATATGAAATAATTGAAAATCTTTGTGTTTTCATTTAAGCAATAAACAATGTTTTTCAGTTAAAATGACATTTTGAACTGCATGCAGTTGCTCTTCTGGCATAAAAATACAATGTAGCTCATATATATTAGCTTTATTTGGAATGCCAGATGGAATAAGTAATATACAAAATGCCCTGTGTTTTAATTAAAATGTTAAAATAAGGGTTTATCACATCAACTGCACCAGACTAATGCAGCATTTTAGAATTAAGAAATTGGTAAAATAAGACCAAAGTGATTACTTTGGAATCTGAAAGAAGATTTGGGCCAATGTTCATGGAATGTCCATATGTATTTTAGGGTTTATTCAATGGGATATATGTTAGTGAATATGCTTCTGTGTACATAAATATGTCATATGAAACAAGAAAAACTCTGTTTCATTATACTTTGTAGGGGATGTTAATACATGGGTAAGGAGGTTACAGCCTCAGAATCCTTAATGATTGGGGAGCAACCCCTCCCCCCCCCATGTTAATTCCACATGAGTATCCTTCAACTCCTATATAGCTACCAGCAAACTATTCATGCTCCAGATACAGTGATCTCAAACTCCCATGATGTTAAATATTAGTTGAAATGTGGACTTGACTTCTGACTGCATGATTCCATCGTTTGATTCTTTAGATGTTTGTGTGTTTCTGAACTTGTTCCAATGTCAGATGTCTTGATGTCTCCAGGCCTTATATGTTAGAAACTGTAAGCTTATTATATTTAGCGTGTCCGATATTTGGCGGAAAATCATTTTTCAACAAGTTAGCGTGGATTTGAATAATTAGCATATTTCTGAATGCGTGCCTATTTTTATGCATATATGAATAGCATTTAGCGGTGTACTTGATTTAGGGAAAGCAGCGTTCAGCCAAAAATGCTAAAAAGAATACACAGCCAAATGTAATACATTGACAGCATTCACCAAAGCCCCTTTCATCTGGTTGGAATTTTGTGTAATGCAAGTACATTGTGCGACTGTTCTAGATACGCACAATAAGCTTCTTAATTATTAGATTCTTTGAGAACACATTTTACAGTTAACATGAAAGAGTCAATGGGGTTACACTGGTAATGTATAGAGGTAACAGGGTTACACTTACAATTTAAATAACTTGATGCTGGTAATTTGGAGAGGTGTTTTAGAGTAATTACAGTATTATTATTTTACAAAGGTTGAATTGACCATTTTTAAAAAGCAGAGATTGAGATTAAGTCCTGATTTGGTCTTTAAATTTAAAACCTGGGGTATATATAGTTTTGAGGGTTGAAGTGGATTCTTGAATTTCTGTAAGATTAAAATATATCAAATAGACTTTCTAGACAAGGGACAGGGTACTGTGATCTTTCAAGCATTCTGCTTGTCGCCATGCAAATCTAAACACAGGAAAGTTGATTGAAAGAAATTAAAGGACCATTTAATGGATTTGAATTGTTTCTTAGCATGTCCATAAAAACCACTTTAATTTGAATAGAATGATTATTGAGCCTTCATCAATAGTTGGTGAAAGTTGAATGGAGAAAACTAGTTAATTGATTTGTTGTTAGCAAATCCAGATTAGTTTTTAGTTTGCCTCCTAAACACACAGACTTATTGATTGTAACCTAAATTGAAGGATAAAAAACCTGATGTAACTTTTCAAAGAAGAAAAAAATCCTGTTTTGGAAACCTCGTAAAATCCCTTATTTTAGATTTTTATGATAGTTTTATTTTGTCTCTTGAAGATTATAACTTGGGTATATTGTGTTATTAAAACTGATAATAATGAGATTTGGAAAAAGGTTGGTGATGAAAGTCAAAGATAAAATTTGCTTTCATTATGAGACTCTGTCATCAATGGGAACATAATGCGTCTCATGCACATCTTGTTTTCCAAAGTTTAAACACTTTTACATATGTATTTTGTGCAGAAAGTCAATCACTTTTTTTTTTTCATTTTAAATATGTACACAGAAATTGAAATATCTATCTAACTCCTAGATAGGAACAATTTGTTAATGATAAGAATACTGAGGAATGGTTTAGTTACAATGTAAGTTCTGATTTGTATTGTTTGCAGACATTGCTGTTGCTTCCAGATATGTTCCGATTCTCTTTGATGGTGCTCAAGGATCTCTCTCCTGGATTAATTCCTTGCATGATCCGTACAATTATTTTGGTTGGAACTTAGTTTCCACTGAGTGTTGATTCCTTGGTATCCATAGAATCATAGACAGAAAGCCACTGAATCATCATTAAATGCTTTTCTCAAGCAGATTAATGCATGTTCACTGCACTGTTTGGCAGAGTCTCAACCAAACACAGAAATAAAGTCTGAATATTTTATTCATCCCAAAAGTCTAGACACTTGCTATGCATAAGGTTACTCTGAGTGATTAAATATTACATTATCACAAACATCATTTTTTTTATCATATGTATAACCATATAGTGATCCCCAGCAAGGAAACAAGACGCCCAATTGAATAAGATACATGTACTGCAGTTTTGCACTATTATTATGTAAAGGAATATGAATACAAAATTACTTTTCACATCAGTCCATTTTTACTACACCTGTATATTTAACCCAAATTAAGGGTAGGCACTCTTGGGTGATTGGTTATAATTTTACTGAATATAATATATTCTTTCACTTATAGTAGCTACTAAAATTCAGATATATACCATCTATAAGTTTTGAGCAATTACACGTAATATTCACAGATATGAAATTGGCACCATCAGTGCAGAGTTCAGAAGCTATCTTTGATTGTGTCAAGGTCACATGAAAGTCAAGATCATGACAAGATATGCTTATGCAACTGTATACAGTAAAACACACTTATAACGAAGTGCCAGGGATGGACAATTTTATTTCGTTATAAGCGTAATTCGTTATATCCGTCAAGTTTACAACATGTAATACAGTCACGGGGAATGAAAATCACTTCACTGTAAGCGACAATTCAATATAAGCGTGTTCGCTATAACCGTGTTTCACTGTATAAGTTTACTAAAATCTTTTCTGATAATAATTTCAAAGCAACTACCTCTTGTGTAAAAACCAATTGTGTATCAGTTCATTGAATGTTTGGGTTGGTGGGCCCCTCCTCTTGTGTTGGCAGAATATGATATCACCTTGCAAGTCTTTGTTACACAAGTACAGGTAATTTCACATAATGTTGTTTTTATGATCTACAAGTCCTGGAATAATGCCAAACAGTTTTAATTCCTTCTTGTTCCATATTGGATTCATATAAAAGTCACTGCCATTGTATCAAGAACCCCCCTTAATGAGTGTTGCTCTCTCTGGTAAGGCTCTGCTTGCATTGTCTGATGTTACAGCTGAACGAGTCTTGTTGTTTCCTGCATCAATAAATCATAACTACAACCAGATTAATAACCCAGTGTGTGGATAATTATCTCAATCTCAGATTGATCACTTCTTGTCCCTTCTCAAAAATTCATATTGGTTTTATCAATGTTAATCTCTAGAGCATGTTTCCTTTGATGGCGTCTTCATTTTGTGTTATAATAATATTTGAGTTTGTTGATTATTTTGTCTGCTTTAGTAGGATGGGATGGGGTTTTCTCATCAGAGAAATCATATGCAAGTTAAAATACAAGAAGCTCTCCTTATAACTGTAAATAAAATATTATAATATATTAACCAAGCGATGTTTTCGGTATATTAAGATAAAAATTTCTTAAATGAAATCTAAATTTTTAATATAAAATTAATGCACACCAAATGGGCAATCTTTGACAGATATCCCTTTTAGCAGAATATATATCCCAGATTTATCTCCCTTGTCATAGTGACAAAGTACCTTAAAATTGGTTTGCTGTAAATATCAGAAAATACACATCATCAGGAACCAGTGATTTGTGTAATACTTACCAAAAATGACCATAAGTACATGTATAGAGTACCAAAAAGATATCTTATCTCCTTTATTTTTCTTTCTAAAATTAATAAATTTCTGCTTATTGCAGAAAATGATGATGTCAAAAGGACAACGCTTCGGGAACTCAAGATGCTGCGGACCCTTAAGCAGGAAAACATTGTGGAACTGCGAGAGGCGTTCCGGCGGAAGGGAAAGCTGTATCTAGTGTTTGAATATGTAGAGAGGGTGAGTGTTTTCTGACATTTATATGAATAAACAGAGAACATTACCAAAAGAAGTTCAAACCCAGAAGTTGGTGTTTGAGAGGAGATAATAAAACTTCTGTAAATAACTACATGTTTATTGAAATCATTAAAAAAAAAAATCAAAAATGGAGAAGAGAAAGAGGGATAAATAATAAGTGAATAATTACAGTATAGTCAACAGTTTATAATTTTATAATTTTATAATTTGATTGTAGAACATGCTGGAATTGTTGGAGGAGATGCCCAATGGAGTTCCCACAGAAAAAGTCAAGAGTTATACCTACCAGCTGTGTAAAGCAATACAATGGTGTCATTGTCAGGACATCATTCATAGGGGTAAGGGGGGAGAGAGAGAGAGAGAGAGAGAGAGAGAGAGAGAGACAGAGACAGAGAGAGATGAAATTGATCACATAAATCGTGAAAGAGTTCAAATTTTTTAATAAATTATCAGAAGGTTCTTTGCCTTAAAATACATATATATAGCCTCTTAGTTTGTTTTGGGAGGAGCTATCAAGCTATTGTCTTTTAAAGGGTTTGCTAAGTGTTTGCAAATAGAGATTTGTATATGTCCTTGATTTGAATTGCAGTGTTTGTTTAACGGTATTTCTGAAAGAGGAAGAACACACGGTGCATTTAATGAATACTAATGGATTCCATGAAAATAATTCTGCCTGGAATTTCAGTATTTACAAGATTTAAAGAGCATTAGATGATATTAATGGCTGTATGTTGACATATTATGTACAACATATCTATTTACTTAGTTTACCAATAATTGATAGCTTTTAATATCATCATAAATTGAGATCAAGTGCAAGTCATTATTTTGCAATTTAGATGTAAAACTTTTGCATTAGAAGTCAGTGAAACTAAAAAAATAAGATTCAGCATGACTTACATGTACTACAGTGAATTTTGATGCATTGCATACTTCCATTTCTTTTTTCTGCTCTTAGAAGTTGATCTTTTAATTTAACATATTAAAATAACATGATGATGTATTAACCCACCCTTAATCCCATTTAAAAAATTGCCAGTTGTATTTGCTTATGACTGGAAATGATTGCCCAATAAATATTTGCCATTCTCATAAATCGTTTTTAAAACTCGGTATTCGAACATACTGATGATGTTAATTTGCAGTCACATCAGTGCATAAATTGTATTTGTAAAACCTCAGCTATCGCTCAAACACAGCTAAGATGAAGCATTAATCAAGTTCAAAGATATGTTTTGTGTACTTGAAACGTTTCAATACACAGATTATTTACTTTGTAAAATGAGCGTTTCTTTTTTGACTTTATCGCCAAAAACATAGTGGTTTATCTGATTTAATTTCCTGTTCAGTATCGATGTGATAAATGCTCTAATGCCTTCATTTCCTTTTGGGAGTTATTGACAGTATTGGTGTACTGGAAAGCATTGAATATCACTGGGAGGGGGTGCATAGATACAAAGGCAACAAAACAGATGATATGGCGTCTACAGTTAAATAGGGAGCAACTGCCTGCATTAAACTACTTAATTACCCTTTCATTAAAGCCCCCTTGGTTAGAACTTCAAGCTTTATACACCCAGCACAAAAGCAGAAAATAGTCTTGCATTTGGGAAAACTTGGTTCGAATTTTTGATTTTGTATTCCAATGGAGGCATAAAGGTAAAAACTGAAGCATGCTGGTATCTGGCAAAAAATTAATTATTCATGGCACCAAAGAAAGTGTTGCTTGTTTGGAGCTGGCCATGGTACAGCCCAGAATTCAGTGGGGGACTCCTCTTTGATGGCTTATTGATCAGAGAGAGCTTCACTCACAGTGATAAGAGGAGACAC
>WFKH01011581.1:68159361-68177522 GCA_016163765.1 Magallana hongkongensis | reverse complement strand
GACAGGCTTGAATGCTGAATCTGAGCCATAGGTTTCGGATGCTGGAGGAGGTTAAGGTTTTTAGAGCTGGTTAAAGTTTTTGGAGCAGGTGCCCTTTGATGATTATATCTTAGTTATTACTAGTCCTAACTTCACCAAACTTGCATGGATGGTGCATCTTATGATACTGTTGCACCTGACAGGCATGAATGCTGAATCTGAGCCATAGGTTTCGGATGCTGAAGGAGGTTAAGGTTTTTTGAGCAGGTGCCCTCTGATGATTATATCTTAGTTATTACTAGTCCTAACTTCACCAAACTTGCATGGATGGTGCGTCTTATGATACTGATGCACTTGACAGGCATGAATGCTGAATCTGAGCCATAGGTTTCGGATGCTGAAGGAGGTTTAGGTTTTTGGAGCTGATTAAAGATTTTGGAGCAGGTGCCCTCTAATGGTTATATCTTAGTTATTACTGGTCCTTACTTCACCAAACTTGCATGGATGGTGCATCTTATGATACTGATGCACCTGATGCTGAATCTGAGCCATTGGTTTCGGATGCTGAATGAGGTTTAGTTTTTTGAAACAGGTCACATGTTTAATAGATAATAGTACTATTTCAAACTTGCATAGTTGATTTAACTTTAATATAAAAGAATCGCAGAGGTAGCTTTAGATGCAGAGCCTGATCTCCATTATCAAGGATGCTAAAAAATATATCTTAGTTATTACTGGTCCTAACTTCACCAAACTTGCATGGATGGTGCGTCTTATGATACTGATGTACCTGACAGGCATTGATGCTGAATCTGAGCCATAGGTTTCGGATGCTGGAGGAGGTTAAGGTTTTTAGAGCTGGTTAAAGTTTTTGGAGCAGGTGCCCTCTGATGATTATGTCTTAGTTATTATTGGTCCTAACTTCACAAAACTTGCATGGATGATGTATCTTATGATACTGATGCACCTGACAGGCTTGAATGCTGAATCTGAGCTATAGGTTTCGGATGCTGGATGAGGTTTAGTTTTTTGGAACAGGTCACATGTTTTATAGATATTAGTACTATTTCAAACTTGCACAGTTGATTTAACTATAATATAAATGAATCACAGAGGTAGCTTCAGATGCAGAGCCTGATCTCCATTATCAAGGATGCTAAAAAAATCTCCTACCTCACTTAAACCTGCTTGATAGATGTGTTTGTTGTTAAATGATATAACATGATTCCTATGATATAGTATTACATGTATATGATATGATACACTATTGTTTGATATGATACAATATTATATCATATTGTAAAAAGTTATATGATACGATATGATATTGTATCAAGTTTTTTGTACATTATGATATGATATTGTGTCATGTAATTGTTATGTATAGTGTTGTGTATTATGATACAATAATGTATAATATGATATTGTATTATATATTTAATATTTTATCACATGATATTGTTTCATATGATATTGCAATATGTAATATTGTATCATTTGATAGGATATTGTATAATATATAATATCGTATAATATGATATTGTATAATATGATATTTTGTTTATATATTATATTATTATATTACATGAATTGTATTATATGATATTGTAATATGTAATATTGTATTATATGATACGATATTGTATAATATGATATTGTATTATATAATATATTACTATATCACATGATATTTTATCATATGATATGATGCAATGTTGTATCAAATCATATGATACAATATCATATTATGTATCAAATATGATACAATATCATACAATACAATATCATACTATATTATACAATATAATATCATATGTTACAATATTGTGATGTTTTATGTGATATGACATTGTATTATGTAATACTATATTGTATCATATATTGTATAATGATATTGTATTATGTGATCAAATACAATAATGTATGACACAATACAATGTCATATCAGATGTTAGACTATTATATTGCATAATTATTTATTACAGTATTATATTGTATTATATGGTACTATATTGTAAGTATCATAGGATGCAATATCGTATTATATATTATTGTATTGATAAACATTGTATCTTATAATACCGTATGAAATGAGCATATGATTTTCATACATTTTTTTAACATATGATATACGATATTGTGTCAAAACAGTTTCCATGAATATCCAAGATCATTAACTATGATTTTCATATCATATGATAAAGGTGGACTCATAAAGGTGATGCCTCATAAAGGTGATGTCTCGTCTCGGTGAGCTTTGTAATCTGTGATTACCTATGTTTGAAATAAAGATAACTATTCCTTTCCTTGTAGAATAAATGGAGTAGTCTAGATGTCAAATAATCAGATGAACATACCATAGTAAACTTAATTTGTCTCTCTGCCTCTACTCTATACATACTGAATAATATCCGTTAACTTTCATCAGACTCAGATCAAGGTCACTTTCAAGATCAAAAGTCACACTTCGACTTTACTCATCACAAGTGTCAACAATAAAAAAACAATGAAAGATTTTTGTTGATAAATTCAGGTTAAATTGAAAGATTAAATACCTTTGGGAATGATAATTTGATTTGTTGCAGATCCTGGCCAATGAAAATACTGGAAGGATGACCCCAACAAGCCGACTTCACATGACACCTTCCCGTGCTAGTCGAATGGATTACGATGTGGAAGACGAAAATGATGGACAAATCTCAGCCAGAGAACCCTTGCAAAATTCTGTACAAGACTTCAAAGATGTATACGACAACAAACACAGATATGACAAAAGTCAAATCAATCTCCAGAAGAGAACAAAGACTCCAATTGATAAGGTATAAAAAAAAAAACCCACTGCTATTTCAAGTACATGTATCAAGGATTTAATAGTTTTTTGTCTTGGATAACACTATGGATTAGAACCCCGTTTAATTCTGGGGGTTTCTTTTTTAAGGGAACACGTTTACAACCTCTTCAGAAACCTCACTACCTTGGTCCACAGCAGGGCGTGGATTCCATGTGGCCATACCACAACAAGTCGGAGACCGACACTCGCCTGAGTGCGGTTGACCTCCGCTCTGGATGGCTCTCCAGACCAGGATCTGTATTGGCGGAGGATCATCCGGATTTCTTCTCCCACACTCCACGTGAACCAGGTGACCTTAAGTCCGTCAAAAGTGGCAAGTCGCGGCTTCCTGGGGACTATCGATTAAATCGCGACTGACATTAATTGTAGAGCTGTGAGAGAGACTGACGTGAAATTTGTCCTTGTTATTAGGACAGACTATGATCGTTTTATTTACTCTGGGAGCAAAAGTCTATTGAATGGGTGAAAGACCTTTTTTATTACTCTTGTTTCTTTTTTATGCCAAATTTCCTGTTTAATATTTTTGTGAGTGTTTTACAGTAGGCTGGCATTTTGTTCAGTCTTCTTCTGTACAGCTTAATTATCAAAGACATCTATGAATTATAACTTGTTTCTTTTTTATTTATCACATGTAATACCCAGCATATCATTTTATTACATGCGTTGAAGCTTTCTTTTTATTGTTTACAAAAATCAAAGCATTATTTATTGTTCAGGAATAAGTTTATGTACATTTTTGTATTCTTCGTTTTCCTGTGATATAACTTTATCATAATAATCTAATCAACTCGGATAGTTTTGTGTAACATCTGTTGATGTTCTGTTCTTAGTGGTTAATACCCCATAGTTTATTTGTTCTTAAAGAACATGTCCACAATATAATAATCCCTATTAACATTGCCAAATACATATCTTTTTTATACAATATGATGCTAAACATAAATTTTGTATCTATAATTATTTAATACAGTCCATGAATCTTTATTTGAAAGAGTTATATACAAGTGATTAAGATATATGTTACTATAAAACCAAGGAAATTGTATTTCCCATTCAAACAATCTTAGAAAAGATTTTTTTCTATTTTAATTCATTTGATATTTAATTTTTCCTTACAATTTGGTTGCAGATTTGATTTGTTTATTCCGTCCATTACAAAATTTGTTATTTATATTTTTCTGTTGTTGACCTGACCGTTTCCTCCAAATTCTGCTGACTTTTACTGCTGTATCAATGTTGGCTTGACAACTGTGTATTTATAACATAGATGTGTATCCTTTTTTATTGCTCAGCCCAGACTGAGTTTAGATGTGAGTTTTTGTAACTTTGAGTCTAGCAAGCTCAAATATATGAACCTGCCCTTTTAAGATGGCCTACCCTGTGATGTTGTCCATTAATTCAACACTTCAGCCATTCTATTTGTTTACACTGAGGCTGTTCTGAGCTGCCACCCCTGAACACTCTGGTCCTTAACTGCAGCATCTGGTCATAACATACTCAGCCTTGCCCCAGTATTACCCCCACCCCCCACTCTTTTCACTACCTCATTTCTAATTTTGTTAGTGCCTCATTTATTGAATCAAATTTTTTTGCCTTTATAATTCATAGAAAAAATAAATGCCATGATAGTTACATTTTGTATAAATCTTCAAGAAATGAAATGATTTTTCCTGTCTGGCAAATTCTGTTTTATTCATTTAACAAAAAAAAATTAACCAATTTTTCCTAATAGAAATGCATTTGAATTGTGGCTGACAATTTCTGAACGGAATGTTCCTCCTATACTACATATAGATGTTTTATATCTGTATGGACATTTATGCATATTACATTTTTGTGTTCTTCACTGCCTCAAAGCAAAGTGTTGTCATTATATCAATTATTTTGTGCAAAATATCACAATTTGTCATATAGCAAATGTGCCATTGTTTAAATAAGAAACGACTCGAAAATAAAGTTTATTGTATAATATTTTACCTTTTGTTGAAATTTATTTTACCTCCGTAATGTGATTGGAGAAGCAAGGAAGTCCGATGTTGATTTCTTTTACTTTTCTTCCATGTAGAAACTGATTATTTTGGGAAAAAATCTTCTTATCATTCATGCAATAAATTATTAATTATACTGAACAACATACCGTTTTAACAAAAGCTTGGACTTATGGCAGTACGTGTCAAACTCCAATTTGATAGTGGCGGGGTCTACTCATGGTTAACTGTCCAGTCATTGGCTAATACATAGGAATACATTGAACCCAACAACTTCATCTAGGGCTATATATTTCACTTGAAACAGTGTTAAATTCACACTTCAAAGCAGGACTTTCCGATTTTGATAGTCTATGAATATTAATGAGCTTCTCTTAGGGAATTAGAAGACAGGTCAATATTCGGCATTTTGTTTTGATAGTAACATCCCACCAAAAGTCCAAGCTCTTGTTAAAACGGCTTTAATTTAGAATACATTTGGTTCTAATTATTTTTCAACTCTTATAGTTTACCGGTATCTTTGTATGTAAATTTCACATTTTTTAAATCATTCAAATTACCAGTATATATGTAGTTTAGTTAGTTTTCTAATAATAGAAGGATTAAGGTACTTCACTACACCTAGACTTATACTTTTTAAGACGCTACGTCACAAGATGGCGATTTAAATGTTTTGTTAAACTGTTTGTATCAATCGATTCAGATGTATATCGTCATAGCTCAGTGGTTAAAGCTGAACACTGCTCGTAAATAGGCACCGTCACAAAGGTACCTGGTATATAAACCCTTCGATTTCGTTACACCCGATTGCACACCTGAAACTCGTGGCCGACGTGTAGTATTCCTTTCGTGGTCTTTCGATTTTATGCATTTATTTCTTATTCTTTGTGCATAATCTGTTTGTAAATAATGCATTGACCAATTTATTCGATGTAAGTATTCTACTGGCTTGAAAAATGTGGGTAAATTTTATAATTTCATCGCGACCGAGTAACACAGCGAGGCGAGATTAACGTCCACACAGGTGAGACATCTACAGCAAAGTACTTTGAACTGTTTAGAGGTCTTCGCCTTATATAGGGGTTGTAGGGACAGCAGTGATGAAAGAGAAATATGGCGGACAGTGCCTATTTACGAGCGGTGTTCAGCTTTAAAGTATCAGGTTTGTGAACCGCAGATCATGAGTTCGAATCCGCCTGGGGCTTTTGTTCATGTTTACTGAATGAAATTTTTGAAAATATCATTTTTTATCCAAAATTACACATTTTTTCGCCTATTTGACATATGAACTTCTTATCCATCATGTTTTCTATCATAATCAAGTAATTTTCTGCTGATTTGAGAAACTATTTCAAGGTGTAGTGAGGTACCTTAAATTTCAATATTTATAAACTGATAAAATTTTAGATTAATGCTTAGATTTTAGATTAGCTTCCGAAGGGGTTGGATATGAAGAATATGACGATGACAGGGAAATTATGAAGTTTAATTGCCCTGACACGCCACAGTTCAGAACAAATCAGAAAATGTGTTCTATAAAATATTTATATTGCGGTATAACAGCATATGAATAGCATTCCATTCTTGGTTTCCACTGCTTGCATTTTATGAAAATTGGTACAACAAATTGTAGAGAACAAATAAATTGAAGACTAATTGAAGTTTTTTTTGGGACGTTTTTTTTTATTTCTTTTTTTTAAATAGTGTCTACTAACTATGAAAATAATAGTCATAAGCAACAAAACATACAGTATGGACAATTTATGCTGGCTACTAACCCATCCATCAATGTTATGAAAACTGTACAATGTCTTCAAGCACCTATGTCACAAAATCACAATTGCAATTTGCTCAGATTTGCCATTAGTTTCCGTTTAATCTTTAAATATTTGAACAACCTTGATTTATACAGAAAACTGTGATATTTATACAGAAAACTGTGATAACTAAAGGTTACTATTAAATTAGAAAAATAAATTTGAAAATATAGATCCACCATAAGGAAAATAAGAGAAAACCAAATCCCCAATTTCTATATAATCAAAATGGATGATACAATTGTGATATGCCTGACCATTATTATGATTCATACTGCACAATACAATGAGATTATCCTATTATTCTTCTTTACATTTCTCAAGACTAGTTACAAAATCATGTCAAGTATCACTTGGTTTTTTTTCATTTGACAGCATCAAATTGCATAATAATTGTATGTACAAAAGTTATGTACCTTGGTTAATTTCCCAAATTTACACATGATTTTAAAATGTCATAATATCAGCTATGTTAACGTGCAATCATTTCATTAAACAGTAAAAGGTTTAAAATCCAATTACAACAAAAAGGAATGGCTAAAAACACTGTACAAATTCAACAAACAAGTTCATTTTCATTTAGCAATGTAATTTATATAAATGATACAAACAATCTACAATCTGTATCTGCAATGTGGTTATTTAAATTTTCTTCTTTTTTTTTTACACGAAGAGTTAAACATCAGTGAACACAATTATATAGAAATAATGAGGAAGCTATCATATCATAACCATGGACATAAATAACTATTTACATAACAAACAGAAAAAAAATTCTCCTTTACTTTTTTTTTTAACTTTTTCCTTTTTAATTTTTTTTCTCTTCAAAAAATACATATAAATGCAAAAAAAAAAAATAAAAAAATGTCAATTACACACGAGAAAGAAACAGCAATGTAAAGTTACTTAACAACAATATATAAATTGATAAGCTCTTGCAACAATATACAATACACACATCACTTCAATCCCACAAATACACAATACTCAAGCCCATTTACTGAATAATTTGTTACAAGTTTTTCCACCAAAGCAATTGAACATTCTTGATATATGGGCATGCTGTTTCAAAAAAACATCAAAAAATAAAAAATAATTTTTGTTAATGGAATTCTTCATTATAAGCACTAGTCAGAAATACAAAATGTAACTTCATACATTCATTCACATTTTTCCCCTTTTACTGTGCAAAAATTCAGTTGTGCAGTAATTTATAATTAATAAATAAACACAGAATTTTCAAGTTATTAAAAATTTTACCCATATTCTATATAATGAAGTGCTTGTTGAAGCTGATGCTATTTTGTATTAACCAAATTTAAGGCTTGCTCGATTACAGATTAATATCCTCTGCAGGTATGAGTGTGCGTCGTAACCACACACTGCACGATCTGCAAGCTCTTACACTGCTCGTTTCTCCACTCCTGTTACATCACCCCTTCTCTACACATTAGACACATTTCTTCATCTACCAAGACAAACGGCAACTGAGCAGCTACCATTTCTCAAGTTTGACCTTGACCTTTGAAAGGAAACGGACAAAACTAAGACACACATCTCCATTATCTTCAACACAAGGACTATAAGAACAATGTGGGTATATATGATTATATGTACACAAGGAATACATATCTACTTCATTATTTCACTCCTTCTACCGAGTCTTCCAAACCACTATGTGGATGACATCACTAGTTCATTCAGTCGCCTGAATATTCTAAGAGGTCTGTTTATTGTTTTAAGTTGACATGTTTTTATGTGTGTGTGTGTGTGTGTGTGTTAACACATTTATTTGATTGACAGCCAAATCAATTACAAAACCTGCTATCTGTGATTTCAGTGTTTAGACTTGTAATTTTTGAAGCCTGAATGAGATGAATATAACTTACACACCATGCCAACTGAAAGAGCTAAATGGGTAGTGTATTAATGTCACACAGAGAACAATGTTATTGCATAGCTTGTATTCAGTCCTAAAGAGCCAAAATTCCTCTCTAGATAGACTAATCGGGTTCCTACCCAATAAACCTTATAGCACTTCAACCATAATGGTCTATGTTAATCAGCAATGAATGGTGAATGGTACAATTATGGCAAGCAAGTACTTACATCCACTTGAGATAACATATCTAGAGATGAGTGTTTGATATATATTTTATATTTGTTAAAAAAAGAAAACAACCAGCAATTTGTGCCACATTGGTGCACTTTGATGAGAAATTTAAAAAGGTGCAAAAGCTACAACTATATTTTTTAACAACAACAGACTGTATAAATGCTAATAAAAGAATGCCTTTGTAACAAAAATATCAACAATGATTAAAAACAATGAATTCCATAACAAGTTTTTTTTCTTTGCAGAGCATCTAGTTGAATACGTGAAGCCCATTAGCACTATATAAGTGGGACAGGCTTGTAAAGCTGATACTGCTTCTCGAGTCAAATACTTAAATGGTGAGAATGATTTGAAAAGAAGTCTTGCCAAAAAATTGAAATCAAGAGGTTTGTTTTTCACCGGCCTGAGTGTTCGTCTCACTGCTCTTCTCTGTAGATGGGGTGTCTCTAGCTTGGTTTTGAGCTGGCCTTGGGCTCTTCGGTTGAGATGACGACTTGGATTCTGGTTTTGAGGTCTTGGTTTGAGAAGTCGGTTGAGCATCTGCTGACTTTGTGGTTTTACTGTTTGCCTGCGGTTTCTGGGTTGAGGCTGGTTTTGAGTTCTGGTTGGAGGCTGGTTTTGGGCCTGGTGAAGGTGACGACTTGGCTGTTTTATCCGTCCTCCCCTGACCTGACTTTGGTCGGTTCTCCTGTTTCACACTGCCCGGTTTGGGGTGTTCCTTTTTTGAATTACTGTCTGGTTTTGACTGGTCTTTCTTGGCTGTACCCTCCGCCTTAGACTGATCTGTTTTGGCAGAAGGCTTTGACTGTTCACTTTTCTCCTTGTTTTGTATTGATTTGGAGGAGTCGGTTTTATCGTCCTTTTTCACAGACTCGCTTTTTTCCTGCTTTGCCTGTGATGGTTTGCCTTGGTTAGAAGACTGAGCCGACTCTGGGCGGGGTTTCCTGTCTTGGTGTCCAGTGTATGGTCGGTAGTCACGTCTTCCTGGGCCCCCGTACCGGGACTTCTGTACGGACTGGGAATCAGACACCGTCCTTTCCCGGCGTGTCTCCTTGGCTTTCTGCTGTTGCTGTTTTACAGTGGGGTTGGCTTTGGCACTTTTGGAGCCAGATGCATGGCGCTCCCTCTGGGAACCAGACAAGTGGCGCTCCCTGTTGCTGGAGGTACTGGTGTGTCTCTGTCGACCGCCGTCCTGGTCAGCAAACATCTACAGAGGGCAAAGGTCAGTAAAACATGTAGCTTATGTATACAGGTAGATAATGCAATGGTCCAAGAATATCAATTCCCCAAGACAAGTACAGCAATATTAAATGCCTCTAAGAAAAAACACTTTATTCTAGACAACTCAAAAACTCAATTTTTCAATCAATTTATAATCTCCCCACCATGACTTGACATGTGAAAAAAATTAAAATTTTTCTCTCAGTCTAAACTTTTTAAAATCAATTTATAATCCCCCACCCCCTACCATGACTTGCCCTGTGAAAAAGTTTAAATTTTTCTCTCAATCTTGCTTTGAGCACTAGGCAGATTTAACTCTTCTAGTAATATTGTACCTCTACACGAAAGTCTTCTAGGCGTTTGTATTTGGACAACCACTGGCGTAGTTTTGGATCAACATCCACCTGTCTTCTGGAATACTTCAAGAACGCCCAGAATTTCTCTAGACCATACAGCTGACCTGCAAGATCAGGCACCATCAAAAATAGAATCACTTAAAGAGACAGATTCTAACTGTGTATTACTTGTCCAGCACATTCCTAGTAGAACCAAGCTACAGTGTTAAACATACCATTTTCATAGTCACGTATAGTTTCCTCTTGGAAGTCTTTGTACAAATCTGGCCTAAACCTCTTCTCTAACCCGTAACTATAAAACCGAAATAGACACTCCAGGCCATATCTACAAAACAAAACATCAAGATCTGGTATTTTGGTTGCTAACATTCATTGTGATCAAAGTAAAATTGTGTAATCTGCATTTTTATATCCTTACAGACATTCAACAGAAGCAACCAGGAGCCAGATATCTGAACATAAGACAGGTGAATCACAGAACACATACACAATAACATACCTGTACATAAGTGTGCTACATAACATACCTGTACCCAGGTGAGCACATAACATAACTGTACACAGGTGTATAACATAACATACTGGTATTCAGCTGTTTAGCAAAGCATAACATACATGTACCTGTACACAGGTGTGTAATATAACATGACATGCTTGTGCAGAGATATAACATAACATACCTGTACTCAGGTGAGCACATAACATACCTATGCACAGGTGTATAAAATAGCATACCTATGCACAGGTGTGTAAAACATACCTGTAGCCAGCAGCTGCATCTTCTACAGCGTACTGATGAAACTCTGTGTACATCTTCTTATTGAAATGTTGTCGTAGGAAAAAGGACCAAAATCGAAACATGGTGTTCATCTCAGGGGAGAGACCAGGACCAAGCTTTTTACGATCTATAAAGTTTCATAATTGATCAGAAAACTACCAAGAAACCTACTTCAGAAAGTATGAAGCAGCATATTCTTTGCAAAACAGAATGACTTCAATAATACCTTTCAAACATTTGGAATGATATTTATGGTACACATGCCACACGAATCCATTATCTTGCAGAAGTTCATGTGAAGGATGGTGGAAGTTCGGAAATGCATGTGGTGTACTTCCATAGCTGCCGAAAGCTGTTGATATTTGACTTTCTGTTGGGCTGGGATTAAACAAATGGATAGTTCATATCTCAACATGTAAGAAACATGCAAATTGTTTCCACAATCAAATTACTGAACACTTTCATTTACAATGTTAGTCTAAAGTATCCAGAGTTTGGACAAGTTTAGCAACCCATGACCTTGTCATGTGTAGAGGTCTACATCAGCTGTCAGACCTAACATCTAGACATGGAGTGTTTTTGAAAAATCACCTGATAAAGCTTGTCTATGCGAGATGTTTTGAGATCTAGACTGACTGATAGTGAGATGTTTTTGATAACTAGACTTTCTGATAGATGTACACCTACACTTGAGACACATGAATGACGAGATGCATTTAGACTCTGCCTTTCAGATAATTCATAGAGATATGTAAGATGTTTGATATCCAGACTAAAGACAAACTTACCTCTGAGACATTGAGTTGTTTCGAGATCGAGATGGGCGATGCTCCCTGGCGTCCATCACCCATCCCACGTGGCTCTCCACTGGAGGGTTACTGCTGTGCCTGGTCTTCTTCTTTCTGGGAGTCTGGAAAACAACATCACAGCTCTTATCATTTACAGCTCTATAGGTACACACTGCAGTAAAGCCATCTATACAAAGGGCCATACAGTAGTAGTTCTTTACAATTATTGTCATACAACACGGGTCTCATTTGTAATACAATGTATTTGTAATGAACTATTTACACACAAACACAAACTGTAGAAAGTTTTAGAAACATATAATTTGCCTGATGAAAGACGTACCAGAATACCCAACAATATATATGGATTGAAAAGCTTAAAAGTCTTTATAAATTGAACTTGTTTACATGTACATTTACCCATGGGATACTGTCATATAATTCTATGTGAGGTTTGTACCTGTGGATCTGGGGGGTGACTAGAGTCCTTCATGACGGGATAGAACCTGGGAGTCTGATCGTCAGTCTTACTGCGGGGGGTACGGGGCCCCGTGTCTCGTCTACCCGGGGTGATGGGAACATTGGCTGGCAGTGACTGAGCGAGAATTGCACCATTAGCATCACTGAGGGGTGGTGTGGGTACTTTTTTGGCA
Source organism: Magallana hongkongensis (assembly GCA_016163765.1). Classification (NCBI taxonomy): domain Eukaryota; kingdom Metazoa; phylum Mollusca; class Bivalvia; order Ostreida; family Ostreidae; genus Magallana; species Magallana hongkongensis. Next base: position 68,164,975 of record WFKH01011581.1, on the reverse strand, counting down.
GCTGAAACAAAGCAGACAAATGTCATGTTATCCTTTTGATGGGGAATATCACCTGATAATGTAATTACAGGTACAGAGGTGTGCAGGTGATGAACTTACTTGACTGTAAGGAGACTGGAGGGGGTGGGGGCACCTGTTGGTGTGGGGTAGAGACACTAGGGGTAATACTTTGAAATTCTTCCTGAGTTATTACATTGACTGTGCGAAACTGACCAAAATCCATCTGCAAAAAATACAAGTACATTTCACTTTGACGTGTATTGCACCAATCATCAAATTAAAATATAGATTGTTAGATATACTTTATATTCTTTTTATTATCTCTGGCTTATTCACATAATTTTAATCAAAGGCCGGAACGGCCACAAAAGGCGTCGAGCTGACATTTTCTTTTATATAGATATGGTCAATAATTTGAATTTCTGTACTAATAGTCGTATATCAAATAATATTAGAATAAAAAAGAAAATTAATTATGTTTTGTGCTGCTTTAAAAACAAAAATCAGTATATTTCCTTATAAAATAGGTAGTGATGTGTTTATAATACAATAACTCATCATAGTAACAAAAATCGAAGAAATTTCAAAGTTCAAAAATAAATAATTTTCTTTCTGCTTTAAACAGTCTTTGAACAATGTTCACAGGTTCATAATTTGAATACAATAACAGTGTCTCCCTAATTATAATAATAAAACATACTTTTATTTATTTCAATTCCCGTTTGAAACATATTGTATGGTTGTTTACAAACAAATCCACACCACGTGCTATCTAAAAAGCTGCATTATCGTGTTTATTTATTGCAACAAAATCACTAGATACGTTTATCGCTTACATTTATTTTGGAGACCGTGCCCGATAACAAATAAATTTACATATCAAATTTTTTTTCATCGGGCACGGTCTCCAATTAAAATGTAAGCGATAAGCTAAACTAAAATTTAGTGAATTTATACACCTTATTGTATTCATCCGCCATTTCTTGATTAAGCAAATTTATACTTATGCAATGAGTTGTCAATAACCAGAGAGGCAAAGTTGGGTTTTTTGTACATAATTTAGTTGAATAAATGGAATAAAAATCTTGTAATACTTTTAATACTTTAAGGAACTTATTTCTTATGCGCCTTAAAAAGGCGGTGCAGAATGTGAAAAATTTGGACGATTGCCAATCCAGACGATCGCTAGAAGGCTGCCGAGCATTAGCTCGACGCCTTAAAAAACCCTCATAAGATAACATAATCCCGAAACTTGGTACATTGACTGATGGTGAAACTTACGTCTAGACTTTCGTGTAGGTCCTGCTCATAATAGAAGAGGCCATCATTGATGACCTTGGTCATATTAGCAGTCATCTTGGCTCTGCTGATGTGATCCCCCGTCCTGTCCCCCTGGGGGTGCTTCTTGAAGGCCGGGGGTGTCTGGGTCACAATCAGGATCTTATTGACATCCTGGTCTGTGATCTCATAGTCCGAGTCCTCATCAGACCTGTACAGACCAAACATAGGGACCGATTAAATCCTCATACAGAATGACAAACAAAAACATTAACAATTGAAGACTTGTATACCTTATTTTTCAACTTATCAAATCAGCATTTTATAACAAACAATCACAAAAGAAATCAAAAGACTTTCATACCTTATTTTGTTTTTGAGAATCTTGTATCTCATTTTTCAATAACACAATCACAATGATAAGGAGCAATAAAACTGTCCTCTACTGCTATATTCTCTAAATGACTTTGTCCATGATGTAATAAGGATAAAATATTGCAATACAAATTTAATGGGGGATAACTAAGACAAGCCTATCATTCAGAGATACTGCAATAGTGATATAACTCTATGATGACCCTTAACTCTCAGACAAGCCTAACATTTACAGAACATTGTGATGTACAAATGTAAGATGAAGGAAGATAACTCTGAGATAAGCCTTACCATTCAGAGAACTGATTTCTGCGTCCTACTTCCAGTCCATCCATTTCTTCATCAAACATAAAATCCAGCTCCTCTTTCTCATCTTCCTTTGAAATAGACACATCTCCTTCTGCCTCCTTCTCCTGTGACATTGGTTTAAAATGTAATAAAGTCAGTTATGTCTTTTTTAGGCTATTGATAATCAATTCTTTTCTTGATGTGAATCTATGATGCATTACAACAACAAAATGTAATCCTAAAACCAGACAGTTTGTGTCATGTCAGAGAACGACTCAAAATCTAGTTGAATATGAAAATACAAATTTTTTTTTCTAAACAGATCCATACCTCTTTCTTTTTGGCCAATCGGACCTTGCGTTTGACCTCCATCCACTCTCCGTGGAGCTCAGGAGCACTGGAGGACAGGACCGAGTGACCCACGGGGTCGTACTGTGTCAGGTCGTCCATCAGGTAACCCATCCCATTCCTGTTACTCATTTCCTCATGGAAATCTTCTACAAAACAATCAGAGAATCAGAAATCAGGATGCTATTACATCTGTATTCTATGTCAGGGCATACATCAAACAGCAACAATCAACATCTGCACAAATTCTTTTAGGGAGACACAAAACTTCTTTGTGAACAAAAATCACAACATACGTTTCATCAAGTGGTTTTTTGTTTATGCAGAGTATAACAAATGACCAATTGACTACTGAGCTATAGACCCACCGGTATCGTGAGAAATGCCGCTATCATCGGGGTGGAATGTGTAAGCCTTGCCGGGGACGAACTCCGGGACGTCAGCATGGAGCTTGGAAGAGATACTCAACCCCACTGACCCCTGTAGGGGCCATTTGGTGGGGTCTTCTTTCCCTCGAACTTTTAAATTGTCAGCTGACATCTCCAATGTTTCACTTTCTTTCAAAGCCTATCAAAATTAAAACTCAAAACTCTAACTTTGAAGAAGTTACAGAAATCTAAAAGTAAAGATTTGTTCATGAACTTTCAGTGGTAATGAAAATACTTGTAACTTTCTATATTCACAAATTACTTCACAAAAGACAAAATTTTTGTTTAATGTGTGTCAAAGAAGAGAGAAAGAGAGGGTAAAGATAAAGAGCAAGAGAGAGAGAGAGAGAGAGAGAGAGAGAGAGAGAGAGGGGGGGGCAGGCACACTCCTGACCTGTATAATCAGGTTTACGTCCTGTGTTAGGGCCTGAACGCGATGGAAGCTGGCAATGAGACTAATCGGAATCCATCCATCCGTGTCCATCCTACGTCTCAGGAAAAAGTCACGCTGTAAATTCTCATCACTGAAATAGTACTCACTAAAAAAAAAAATAAAAATCTTCAACTCCAGTTTTTAAGAGATAAATTTGCTCTTCAGTGGCATTTTATTTTCATATAATAGAAGTATAAATAATTGTGGTGCAGTTAGAAAAATTAGGGCATATCAAAATTAAATTTAATGTTGATTTTGTATTTATTTACAATCCTGGGTCACACTTTTCACACATAAGGTGCAAAATTGTAATTTGAGCACTGTAAGGAGCAACAGAGTTGATTATGTTGAAAGGTGTATAAAATATGCTTTAAATATCATTGTTGGCAAGTCTGTTTGTTAATCAGAAGAAACTTGAGATAAAGCCTACATTTGTTTCCTGACAAACTCCTTTAGAGTTGTTTCATCAGTAGTGTAAGGATTGCTGAAGTACACCGTTCCAAACCCCGAGGGAGAGAGACCGCCTGCTGTGGGACTCACAGCCGCAGGGTCAGCATAAAACTGCTCCCCATCATACGAGTACTTGAAATCTTGTCCTGAAAAATTCCAATTAAATATTGATCAATTTTCACCCTCAGCATAACTACAACAAATACATGTAAACACAAGTTTGACATGTATAGTTTACCTATATGTATCAATATTCTGGACATATATTGTGGTGGATGTTTTTACAGACGAGTCTGGTTTTACACGGAGCCAGATTTTTACAAGCCTTTCTGAATTAGATATTACATCATAAATCAGTTCACACTAAGGAGATTTCGCAGCACTCTACCTGTGAGGTTTTCCACAGTCTGATCCATGCCTCTTCCTCTACCTCCTCTGCCTCTTCCTCTACCTCGGCCCCTGCCTCGAAATCCATATCCACGGAAACCTCTTCCCTCCCTCGGGCTAGGGGGTCTCATGTCATCTCTCCAATTTTTGCTGTCAGAACCTAAGAATAAAAAATCACATTTAAGAAAGCCATGAAAATAAGTCGGTTGCATACCTGTTTTCAACATATTATTCTTTATTCAAATGCCATTTAAATATCTAAGCAAGTAGATCATCATCTTTATTCAACATCAGTTATTCACTTGTTTACATTTCTTTCAATTCAGTATTACATTCAAAGCAGATAAAGCAGTGTTTTTGCCACTGGTTTTTATCAATATAGCTATCATTTTATATCATAAACATTGTTTTTGTGCTGATGATTTATAACCAGTTACCACAAAAATCCCCTAATTAATAACATCCGACCACATTGATCTCTTAAAACCTAAGCCCCAAATAAAAAAAAGATAATTGAATAGATCTTGTAGAAGGCATGTCAACGACCGTTCCTCATTGCCTGGTCTAACAATGTCACGGAGCAAGGTGTCTGCTGATGATCACTTGTCTCGGGGGGCCAGGACAACAGCCACTCAGGCTTGTAACTCCTCAAATACCTGCCGGCCTACCTGAGATTTTGGATCGAGGATGTCGTGTCATGATGTAGCATTGAAATTATCTATCAACTGGCACCAAATTTTAGTTTCCTTCAATTTAGTCAGACATTCTTAGATCCAGAAAATCAAACAGTGGCCATATGGTACATAATCTACACATACACAGCATTGCTTCTCATGGGCAAAACTCACATATACAACAAACTAAAACATTCAAACTCTTAAGTCCTGTTTATGACCAAATTAATCCAATTACAGCACAAGGGATTGTCAGAATTAAGTAGATAGCAGCTAAGACTGCACTGAGACAGCTGAACAGAGAACACCAGTGACCTACAGTAAGGACTGCCTGTCAAACACTGGCCTGGGGCACCCACTCATCAAATCTGTCCCTGGGTTCCGGTATATACACTAGACAGCAGTGTGTATTCAGTCCATAGTCCCTGTAATAGTGGGCATATACACCAGACAGCAGTGTGTATTTATTCCATACAGTCCCTGTGATAGTGGGCATATACACCAGACAGCAGTGTGTATTTATTCCATAGTCCCTGTGATAGCAGGCAGTCAGATACATGCACAATACATCTGCAAATGGTTCATTTTTTTCTGTGACTAAACTTGTTACTTATTTCAATTCATGTTATGGATTTCTGCCTGACTTCATTCAACAACATCAACCACAACAGGAGTGAATTATTGAGTATTGTAATCATTCGTATTTTGTAAATGTAAAACACTAAAACAATTCCAAGAAGCCGGAAAAGGCTAGTACCTGGATAGCTATCATTCATTTTATCAACATTAACTAGAGTTATAATGTATTAAAGGCTTACTAAAGGCTTACTAAACCTTACAACACAGGCTTCAACGTGACCTTGTCTGCCATCCCTGTCAATCAATTGAGTGTTAAAATTAATTGACATCTATCTACTTGTCTGGTGTATATTTTGTCTGGCTCATGTGATGGT
>WFKH01011581.1:68145735-68159351 GCA_016163765.1 Magallana hongkongensis | reverse complement strand
CTTTGTGAATATATTAGCATGTATACACATGCAGGTGCTTTCCCCTTGTTGATTAACACCTGCATTGAATAAGCTCATTCCCTACCCTGAACTTACCTAAAGTAAACTGACTTATTGAAAACTTCCTTGATGAAAACTTCAGCATTTTATTAATACATGTATTCATTGTATTGTTAACTATTACTTAAATCATAACATTAATATGGTAATTATCTCTGGCACTCATTAAATCATCCCACACATTATTTTCTATCTGTATGAACTTGACATTGGAAACCTTTACTGCTTATAAAGGAGCCCTTTTTCTTGAAGCTTCAATCATCCACTTAAATAATCACGTTACATTCCAGCAGGAACTTTTATAGGACAATATAACACCTGCTACATATCTACCATAATATACATTACAACAATACTCTCAATACTATAAACCATTGACCATTTTATCAAAGAAAGAACTGCTGCTATGTTCATCAATTTTCTGCTCTAACAAACCATCTTTTGAAATAAACATGTTTTGCACTGGGTCACCTTTATAAAATTGTTTGCCCTGTCTAGATTCAGTGATATAACTTTGGATCAATAGGCAAGAAATTTTAGATTGTTAATAAGAATATCTGTAGTCAGATATATTTTTTAACCACTTGATCTACAGAACATTAACAATGTGGCCAAGTAAGCCAATTGTCTCTATTACAGAATTGTCTGGTGAATAAAAGATCACATCCTAGCCTACATTTATAGGACAATATATACAGGACTACATGGACTAGTCAACCTTAACAGGATCACATCCTAGTCCATGTTTGCAAGATCACATCCTATCCTACATTTACAGAACTACATCCTGTCCTACATTTACAGGATCACACCCTAGAACACATTTACAGGATCACATCCTAGCCTACATTTACAGGATCACACCCTAGACCATATTTACAGGAATACATTCTAGCCAACATTTACATGATCACACCCTAGCCTATATTTACAGGATCACATCCTGTCCTACATTTACAGGATCACACCCTATACCACATTTAGAGGATCCCATCCTAGCCTACTTTTACAGGATCACACCCTAGACCACATTTACAGGATCACACCCTAGCCTACATTTACAGGATCACATTCTGTCCTACATTTACAGGATCATATCCTAGTCCACATTTACAGGACTATATCCAGACTGACCTTTGTCCTCTTTCCCTCCTCGCCTTGACTCCCGGGGATTTGCCCGGCCATGGCTACGACTCCTTCTCTTGGTTTCTATGTCTAATGGCACCCACTTCTGTTTTGAGGCTACAATTAAAATACATAATTAAAAAAAAAATACAAAAGGCTTTTCTTCACCATAACAATTGATGTTAATCACAATATAAGATGCTATATCTGTAACAGTAAAAATATCTACAGTGTACCTTGATAGTTTTCCTTTTTTTTTCAAAGCTTTTTTGATCAGAATCCTTGACTATCAAGGTTTGAAAAAATTTTGATTGAATAAAACAATTCTACAATTTATCTCTCAAAAACTGCTCAAAAATTGACCAAATATATTTACACACTAAGAGATCCACTTTGACCTTGTTATACTGTAAAACGAGAAAATATGGCGCACTAAAAATTTTAGCGCCTTTGGCGCAACTGCTCCAGAGGGCTATAATTAATTGTGCGCTAATGATTTTCCATAGGTATTAAATTTCTTCAAGTTACAAAACAATAACTTCAATCCTTTTTAAGTGGTAAGCGTATACGCTAAACGCTTTATGTCATGTAACCAAAACCTTCGCGAAAGCGCTACCTATGATGAATCAAAGTATTGAGAGAACTAAATGCTGGACTAGTTTGATATGTGCCTCTTTTTGAACAAGAATGACAATTTATCTCTATTTTAAACTAATAAAGCAATTGTAGTCAACTGTGTACTGTTTAATAAAGCAAGCGTTTTACTGACTTTGAGTTGAGTAATGAAATGGAATATTTAATGACAACACTTAAATCAATTACTGGATCAGTACTTTGAAAGAAAATACATATCCACAAAGGGAATATTTTAGTATGAAAATATCGGTGATTTTGTGATGGAAATATGCATACCCGATGCAAATTACCATTTTATTGTAAAAATCCTAAATATAACTTCTTAATTTACAAAACAAATGTGTGATTGCCAGCTGTAGACACTACCGTTACCTTCCAACATTTTTATAAAATGCGATTAACGGTGGTTATTTAAATGTGTCTTTTTTTTTATTAAGCATAAAGAATTTTTTTTACTTGCGGGATGATTGGATTCCCGCTATCTTTTATGTAAACCAACTTGAAAGATGATTTGATTTATTTCATATGTAATCCTATTCTCGACACAATTTGAGTTCAAACACTTGTTTTTATAAATCATATATGTACATCGTAACAAAAGTAGACATTAGAAAAATTAATGTTTAAATTTGTTATTATTTCAAATCATTTTACAGAGATAAAGATAAAACGCATTGGTATGCCAAGAAAGTGAGGATATTGACTTGTCTTACACAAAAATGTTATTTTTTTCGGGGCTTGTGTCACATTAAAGGTATTTCTAAACTTAACTAGATCTTACATTTAAAATGTAACAGCTGCTATGAGAACATAAGTAGTTAGATAAATGTACGTAATAGTTTATATTTTAAACAAGGGCACCGCTAAGCGGAGCATCCCCTCGCGACATGACTTATTGTATTGGGGAATACATTATTTAGGAAAATACATGTAAATTTATCAGATCAAAATAAAGAAAGTATTTCTTTAAACCACTTTGAACACATAATATCTATTTAATCCCAATCCCCAAGCTTTGTGGTGTATAAATTGGGGGAGGGGGTTTACATTTACGTGTCTGTACAGTTTTCCTATTCCTAGCAGAAACTCAACATATATACTTTAAAGTTTAATAATTTAGATTAATTTAGTGACATTCATTTTTATATAAGCATACATAAACGATCCGTATACATTATGAAACGTAGCTGAAAATCAAGCGCTCTGTAGTCTGCTCTGATGGAAAATTCTAGTTGCTAGTTGTCGTATTATAATTAACCCATAGTATAGTAGATATATATGCAGTTATTATTAATATAAAACAATTTTCGCGTGATAAATGTGAGATATCTGTCAAAGTTTCTACTGAATTTTGGACTAGTTCTATTGTAAGTAATACGGGAAAATTTGTCCGAAAGTCGACTGCTTGTTTCGATGTAAATCGGAAGACTTAAATCTCTTGCCCGCTTCAACTTTTAACTATGGGCCCTCGTCTAACGCTCCAATGCTACGAAAAGTTTGTTATTTTACCTCTACTAGATTTAAATCCCCAAAAATGTCAAGTTGTTGATTTGAACTGCATACGGTAGCGATTCACTTCAAGTCGTACATAAAATTACCGGAAATGTCTATTGTCAAGTCGTACATAAAATTCATGTTTTTAACTTCGTTTTTTACGATAATTTAAAAAAAATACTTCATCAATTGATTTGGAAATCAACAGGGTTTGTCCTTTTACCATGCCAAAGAAGTGTACAAAGTTTGATGGATATTCATGAGAGGGTTTTCTTGGAATTTACTAGAAAATTGAAATGGAGTACACACACACACATACGAACACACACACGTACGGTAGCGATGCTATATCCCCTTCGCAACAAGTTGCGCAAGGGGATAAAAAATCAAGACGCTTTCATAAGGCAAAAATGTTAACCCTACCGACCCTAGTCTATGAACTGTGGTTTCATCAATATTCGTTGAACACCAATTTTCGTGGATTTCGTTATGTTTATTCACGAAATTAAATGTTCATTGAAGTGCAATTTCTACTATCATTTTGTATTGATACGATCACGGGCAACGAATTTACGTATCCTTGAAACTGTGACTTTAACTTTATCCTCGAAAATTGATGCCCACGAATATTAATGAAACCACAGCATCTTCTTAACTTAATCTCCCGGCAAATTAAATAATTGCTGGACAATAGGTGATTGAACTTATCTTATTATTTATATTATTATTCGCAAATTGAATAATTGCTGGACAATAGGTGTTTGAACTTATCTTAACAGCTATATGTGGATGTGATTATTTCTTTTTCTGACATATCATTACGTGTCATCTTTTAATTATCGAAAAAAAAAGCAATGTTTGTGCAAAAAATGATAGGGGAATAGTTTAAGATCAGAAAGAGTACGTTTGGACTAATTGTGCTGGAACCCCGCACAGTAGTAGAGCATGTGATGTCGGTCTTACTGTGTTGGATTTCTGCACTTTGGTATCAATTTGGTGAACAGTACTACATTGGACTGTCCGGGCTGGATCTTCCGCAGGTTATCAAGTTGTTGTCCCGGAACCCCGAGACTCGGTTTACATTGGAATACCATGTACCGTTTTTAAAATACTTGTTGATTTTTTCATTTGTTTTGGAGTTTTTATTCAGCGTTTACTTGAGCGAATATAACAAATTGTGCTTTCCCCTGAATTCGCCATATAATAAGAACATTTACATTACAATTAACAATATAAATGGAATACAAGATACATTCCAGAATGTTTGGTAGTATTTCGGTAGAAAGCCGTTATGCACCCTACGGGGTTGTCCACAACTTAACGATAAAAACTTCAAGCTTAAACTTTAATAGTGAAACTTGTATTGGAACTCTTTAGTGCCCTAAAATGAAACCTTAATGCATGCATACCCAACAACATGAAAACAAGCTTGCTAACCGCTTTCCAGTTCTTTGATTTAATACTTTAAGTGTGAACTTACGGAATTTCTGACGATCTGCTTGTTTACACAACTACACAGGGAAGCAGTATGAGTGTTTGAGTAAGTTCTGCCAAATCATGGATTAATTACTTCAACTTTCTTGCTTATAAGTATATATCATTAGCACCTTCAAAATTGGGTTTCACCCCGTGTCACCTCCATTGAGCGCCTCGAGGTGAAATTGTGATCAAGCGTGGTGATCATCCATGCTGACAATCCATCATTGATTAATTTCTCTGATTAGCGAATATAAAAATAATATGACGATACCTCCGTTTGTGTATTATGTAAAATAACCGTGAAAAAGATTCGCTTATGGTGAACAAAACTTACTAGTAGCATTTGATTTCCCTCACTTTTAGTTTCAGAACACTTCTAGTGACATCTCAGTCGCTATGTAAATTCAAAGTCCATTAATTCAAATTTGTTTACCAACAAAAATAACCCACACTGTCATGTTGTACAGAATCACTTGTATATAACAGAAGAATTGACCTATAGGGGAGATCGATTTCCCGGAAAAAATAACTTTTTAAAAATCAAAGTTCATTTGATATTTTCTACTGTACATATTTGATATTTTCTACTGTACATATTTCTAAATTTTTTGAATTTTCATTTAGAATCTAGCATATTGCACTTGTAATTCTTAAATTAACCTTCAAAGTTGGCTAAAACATCATTTTTGCAATAAAACGGTCTATTTCTGCATTAATTTTGGCCTAGAAAGCCATGAGGACAGGCCTGCCCTTAAAAAACACTAAGATATTTTGATAGGTTTTGAACGAAGGAATAAATTAAGAAAGGATTTTTTTAGGGGCACCCCTGCCCTGAGGTCGAAATTTGCAAAAAACCTACAAAAATTTTTAAAACTTATTTGTATTATAGTGGTTTATATATACGTGTTACAACTGTAAGGTTTGAATAGCTCAGTTGGTTTCACCGCTGTCACTTACCGCATATCTAAAGGTTTTTTTGTATCCTGGTTCGATTCCACCTGTTAGCATGATTTTTCTTTTTTTAAAATTATCAGTTTGTATAAACACCTTTTTATCTTTTTTTAAACAGGATTCTTTTTTTTTTAAACAGGATTGTGCATTTTGTATTTTACTCCGAGTTTCTTCCTTTAATGCACGTTTGCTTTTCAAATTGAAGACATTTATGAAAAAGTATGTACTGAACTGAAAGCAATCAACTGTAACTATACCTTAGCGTAAGCACGCTTTGTTTGAGGACAAAAATCATTCATTCTGTGTTACCCAAGACAGGTGCCGCGTAAAAAAATCATGCTGATTTTGAAAAAATTCGCAAATTTCGCGTTATCCTCCCACATTAAAGGCTACATCGCGTAAAACATCTGTACCAATGAGAGACATTTATATAAGAACTTGCTTGTCAATCGTTGTGAAATAAATAAGTTCAAATAAAAAAAATCTTGCAAAAACATTGCTTCTGATTAAAGCAAACAAATGTGTTTTTCTTGTTGATACGGATCTGTTTCATAAATTTTGAATTATCATGTTCAAAACTGAATGAGATATAAGGAAAATAAATACCCGATTTTAACGTCATTGTGGACACGGCATATGTAAGAATTCAATCATCGTAATTATGATCCTATACGGGAATGAAGTAAAATAACACATTCCTTATTTTTTAAAGGATATTGTGTTAATGTTTTCAATAGAATAAAAGGAAATTGATGCATAAAACGACCTTTGAAATCGCGTCACGTGAGACTTTCGATAGTATGTCCCTGGTTGCAAATAATCGCATATAAAGTACATGTATCGTATTATAGAAAGTAAACTGAAAATAAAATTTAAAGATAATAAAGTAAAAAAAAGCATCCATAACTCATACTGCTTGGACAATGACTGTGAAACTTTTTTTCAATCACTATACATGATCAGAACTAGAGCCTAAGAGTTTACTGTGTATGGCCAAAAATCAAGAAGTGGAACGGAAATCGATATGCTTTTTGTTAAGACGATGTTTATTTACAACCAGGGACATATTAGCAACTATCGAAAGTCTCACGTGAAGCAATTTCAAAGGTCGCAAACCCTTTTGACTCTTTGCGACAAATAATGCACGTCGCCTTAGTTTTTCCTGCAGAAATAACAGGAAGAGTGATGTTTGTAGATGTAGAAGGATTTTTACGAGGCGTTCCAACACTATCATCATTCACTGTACATTCAACTGAACTCTTTTCCGTATTAAAGCTGCATCCTTTGTATAAGGGGACATACCTGATGCTGGGATGGCAAGAGGACAGAAAACTCTAACTGACCCATCCCCATTTTTTTCTAATCTATAAACCTTCCTCCTGCATTTTTGGCATGAAATGTCACCAATGCACGTGTTCTTTGCAAAGAACGAACTGCATCTACTTTGCAGTACTTCTCCCACAATGCTACCATTTCCTATAGATGTTCTGGAAAGGCAACAGTTTTTGCTCGGCATGATTTTTTTACGTGGCACCTGTCTCGAGTAACACAGAGTAAATGATTCTTGTCCTCAAACAAAGCATGCTTACACTAAGGTATAGTTACGATTGATTACTTTCAGTTCAGTACATACTTTTTCATAAATGTCTTCAATTTGAAAAGCAAACGTGCATTAAAGGAAGAAACTCGGAGTAAAATACAAAATGAACAATCCTGTATAAAAAAAAACAAGGGCACCGTAAAGCGGAGCATCCCCTCGCGACATGACTTGTTGTAGGGGGAAATGCATTTTTTAGGAAAATACATGTAAATTTTTCAGATCAAAATTTATCAGATCAAATTAAATATAACACAAGTATTTCTAAAAACCAATTTGAATTCATTATATCTATTTTATCCTAATCCCCAAGCTTTGTAGTGTATAAATTGGGGTGTGTGTGTGTGTGTGTGTGTGTGTGTGTGTGTTACATGTACGTGGTTGCACAGTTTTCCTATTTCTAGCAGAAATTCAACACATGTACACATATGCCCTTATGAATTTCTAGGCCAAACTTAATGCAGAAATAGACCGTTTTACTGTAAAAATGATGTTTTAGCCAACTTTAATTTAGGAATTACAAGTGCAATATGCTAGGTTTTAAATGAAAATTCGAAAAATTTAGAAATATGTACAGTAGAAAATATCAAATGAACTTTGATTTTTAAAAGTGATTTTTTCCGGGAAATCGATCTCCCCTATAGGTCAATTCTTTTGTTATATACAAGTGATCCTTTCTCGTTTTACAGTAAGTCTTGAGACCAACATAAAATAGGACTTAGCAGATACTGCTGTGACCCATTCTTAATTCAATTACTGCACTATTTTCTCTGCAAAACTACTTACATATATTATTCAATTACTGCACTATTTTCCCTGTAACAATACTTACATATTCGGCCTTTCCTCTTCGTTTGCTGATGCGAATCCTCCCCACCAGAGTGCACCTCCTTGTTCTCCTTAGAGGAGTCGTCTCCTCCGGAATCGGACGAAGTCTGCTGCTGCTGCTGGGCATTTGTCTGTTGCTGATTGGTTGATTTCATGGTTGGGGTTTTCTTTGGGACCAACACCTTAAAAGATGTCATAAAAGACATGAAATATTCAGCTGTAGTAGAAATGTCTTTGCAGATTATAGATTCCCTGGCTCTTTAAATCCTGACATAAGAAGTGTCACCAACAGACTTACCTCTGATCTAATTTTAAAATTTAATTAATATTTCATTCAAGTATATATATAAATACATTAAAAAGCTTTACCTCTGTCACCTCAGCCAGAGCTGGCCAGTTTTCATCACTCAGGGGAGCTGATGGCTGTAAGAACAATACATCTCAACATTAGACCTTGCTTCATCTCAAACAAATCAACAATTTCAAATGTAGATTGAAATAAGTTTTCAGCAGAGTTATCACTTCAGTATTTTTATTTCCCAAACTTCTTCAGGGTTACCTTTTCGACTGGTTTTTCCTGAACTACGTCAGCGTCTGGCTTTACCACTGGTTTCTGTTTTGCTACTTCAACTGGTTCTATAAAAATAATTAAATAAGTGAAATAATTTTGCCCCCCAAAAAAAGTTTTCAAAAAAAGTTTCACTTAAAATACTGTTATTTTCACAACAACAAAAATCAATTATATAATTTTGCCAATAAACATTGAAAAAATGTTATCCTTCAGGTACTCTCATTTTCCTCACTAATTTGAGATTGAATGAATTTTGATAAAAATCTCTATCTCTAAATTTGTAGTGTTCATAATCATCGTCATTTTAAAATGAAGTAGAAAAAGCCCAGATAAAGTTGTCACCCTTGTAATTGATGCCTCTGTACCAATTTAATCCATTCTGCTGTCACATGACATTCTGCAGTGACCAACTTCTTAGAAGTTCATAAACATCTTCAACAATTCACATTTTTTCCTATCCATAAACTAGATTAATTGTGCTCTAATGAAGTTCATTTAAATACAATTCCCCTTATAAAACGCAATTAATTATTGATGTGGTTATTTTCCCCAGACAAATTTGCAAATTCATGAGACAAACTGAAAGTGAAGTTTTTTTGTGTGTGGAGAATACAACTTTTTACTCAATTTTACTTACTCGTAAGTAACCTTTTGCTAAAGCTGGATTAATTTTTTTTTTTACCAGATAGACATCGCAAAATCAAGCCTCAGGATTTTCTATTCTCTAATGAAGAAATGCATTTCATAAACCACAATTCACTTCTTTCTGTGACAATCCCCAAATCCTGCAGTGATTTACAAAGTATAACCCCTCACTAATCAGCCAGCTTGCGTGGAGGCGTTAGGCATTGACTCCTAAGACAGTGATGTCAAGTATTCAACTTAGTATTAAGATTAAATACTGTCTGTCTAGCAGAAGAAAAAAGTGAAATTTCGCATAGAACTTTTACTACAAAGCATGAGAGCTAGCTATTAACTGCACATTTATCAATTCTCTGTTCTCAATCGAACATTAATAACACTTAAACAGCTCCACTAATTAGCTGTGTTGCCTATAAAATGTCAAAATTTCTGCAACATATGGTAGTGATCAGTCATGAAATGTGGGATTGTAAACTTTTGTCATTATACATCAGTTCATTTAAAACAAAATATGGAGTGCAGACTTTTGTCATGTAGTGAAATCTGTGCTGAGAAATGGAGTACCTGTATGGTAAGAACTTACACCTGACTGCCGTGTCTCCAATCCTGTACAGTGTTTAATATATTTTAAAGTTATCGGGACCCATGACTTGTTACACCTGTCATGTTCTCGTAGATAAATGTCAGTCATTATCTATTTACAGGTAACACATGTGTCTTAATGGGGACAAAATTCAACATCTACATTGCTTCCCATCCTAACATTCAATGATCCTACCCCAAACAATGACAGGTCGGTGAATATCTGTATCTCCTTCCCTGTCAGCTCATCACATTTTCTTGCTGTACAGATGAAGTGCAGCTGATCTTATAACTATCCTTTATATTGATTTTGGGGGATTTGTTTGATAAAAACCAGCCTACAATCAATAAAATCACTTAATCTATCTTTTACAATAATTGAATATTAATATTATATATTTGCAAGAATTAGAAAGCAAACTTAATATTCCATGTGAAATTAATATCATACATCTTGACTTCAAGAAGACCATCTCATTTCTGTGATGAAGAACTCCATTTTCTATCAACAGTCTAACACATGTAACATGTAACTATTGAAGTTCTAATGACCCTCAACAAATGACCCAGATTCCATCTACCACTTCCACAAAAGGTCAAGGAAGCCATAGAGATTAACCACTTTAAACTCCTTCATGGTGACAGTTAGTAGGCAAAAACTGATCGACAGCTTCATCTTCCCTGAGAGCTCATGATAGCAGGCATGGTGACTGATTACATGATGTCCTTTGATCATGCCACTAATATTCACGACCATTTCTAATCATTAGGTAAACTGCAAGTTCGGACACAAATCATGTAATTCAAACCAATTAAAATAAAAATCAAATGTGGTAACAACTCATACTCTGTAACTCACATTACGTCATGAAAAATGCATGAAAATTTTTTGCTCAGATATCTGTATTTCTTGTTGTGTAGCCCATTTATAGAGACTATTGAATATATAAAAGCACCCAAACTGATATACATATTACTTGTACTGCTGCTTTTAACTCTTTACAAGGAAGTCTAAATAATGTTCATTAAATGATTATTTTCAGTGTGTGTATCTTATCACACTAAAATATGACACGAAAAAAGCCCTTGATCTGGTTATAATATGTCAGAGATCTCTACTGGGGACTCTACAGGGTGATCACATGGGGATTTGAGCAGGTATCCTTACAATGATTGGTCAGCCTGTCTGCTGCTTGAGCTTGTTTTAAGTATAAATGAGCGTGCACCAATTCACTCTAGTCTTTCATTGTCTATGCTGCATTCACTTCAACTTAACTAACTCCCTACTTATAAAAATCAAACAACGATAGCTAATCGGCTTTCAACATGTGCAGATATGCTTCATGGAAATTGTTAGTTGTGACAATGATCATCTGCCTTGAGGAAAAAACTAAAAATTCAATATCAGATTGTCAGCAAGCTCTCTCTTCATTTTTGCTGACCAAGCACCTGTTAATATGTCTATGTGCAGAAGTACACATAGTTAAAGTTTAAGGGCAACACAAATATCATTTGCAGTAGACAGTACACACAAAAAAGATTTTTTTACAAAATATGTGTCATCTGTTTGTCCACTTTCACACCAATTCTATCAGAAAATCTGCTCAATGTATTACCATCTGAAATATTGAGCGATGAATACTCTTAACAAGTGTCTTTAGTCCCGTTATTATTGCAAGATTTTTACACGTTTTTTTCTCCTTAAACATTTTTTGTCAATGTTTTTCAGTCTAATCTTACACATCATACAACGGAGTGTTACAGCCAGCCTGTCACGGTGAAGAATGCATCATCACTAAGAGCAAGTCATAGCTGATCAAACAATCTCTCTATAGTACAATGTAGTTCCATTCAATTAGTGCTAGAACAAACTTTCAAGCGAAAAATTCACTTAGTCTCACAAGTCTTGGTGGAAGTTTACAGATTTTTTTGGTTTTGTTTTGATAAATGTCACTAACAAGGAAACATTGTGTTCCAAAAAGCAATGGAGTAAGAGAAAAAGAATAAATGATTGAGAGAAAAACTACTTCGGTTAACTATAAAAATAGACATTGTACATACAAATCAATAAGTGCACTGCATCTTCCTCTGCACAAGTATCAGACACTTCATGATACAATACAGAGCCCTTACAATCATATACAATACTGTGATGAAAATATAAAACATCTTCCCATTCAGACATAATTTGCAGAATTGTGATGCACATTCAGGGTTCATGTACATGTTAGCAAGGACTTAGTGACATAAAACCACACATTTCCTAGATGTAATAAAAAAAACCTATAGCTTTCTTTAAAACATAAGTTACCTAACTCCCCTCATGATGGTTTCACTAACACAGGAACCTAATGCAGATATCAACTTTCAAGTAATTACCCAAAATTTACAAATCTAATCATGCAGAAAATTATGCTGAGGTGAATGCATTTCTTTCTAATCAACTGATGTAAGACTGAAATCAAGCTTATCATTAAGAAGACTTTGTACTTCATCACCGTACCTGGTTTGACCACTGGGGGTTTGGCAGCAGGTGTTGGAGAAGTTGGGGCAGCTGACTGAGCTGAGCCCTTCTTTCCTTTATTCCAAGGGTTAGTTTTGGGCAGTGGGGCCTCCACATAAGTCTTATTGTCAAACTTTTTCACTACAGGTTCCTTGGGTTCCTTCTCTCCCTTTTCTGGCTTAGCATCTCCATCCTCTTTTGGTGTGGCAACTGCTGGGGGAGGGTCCTTTGCTTTATCAGCAGGTTCTGGGGGTACAACTTCTTTTTTCTTCCAAGGGTTTGGTCTCTCCAGCTCTGGATTACTGCTTTGACGAGTGACAGTATTTTTATCTGAGTGAAAACTCTCATTTGAACTGGAAGCACTACTTACACTTACAGCCGCCATATTTCTAAGGCACAAGACTGTTTCACCAGATGGTAAAGTTTTCTAACAGCTACGTCTTCTTTGAACGAAAAAATCGTCGTTTACTTATCGAAATTATTACAAATTAATTGCATATTTATTCTTTTGATCGCCTGTAATGGTCAACAACACTTCGTTACTGTAGGTCAGAAATAGTAAACAAACCAAGAATGTCACGTTAGTACAGAGCCTCGCTTTGACATTCGCTAATGCAATCTTTTTCTTCGACCCAATATCATATGTGGTGTCACTATTTCCTTTTCCTGTGCATTGATTTTTTCGCTTACAACCAGTGACTCCCTCTCACTTGATACTATACTATGTTCCTCAAATGTCACAAAATAACGTCTTACAATTATATTTCCAAATCAGAAACACTGAAGCCACGTTGTCTTCATATGGTGGTCTGCAACTCAGTTTCCAGGTTATTGGTTGAAAACTTGAAATTAATTAGACTCCGAGGAACAAAAACACGTCCGACGAGATATCCTTTGCTGTAATTCACAGTATAACAGAATGTCAATGAATTAACTTGTTGACGTACATGGCAAGAGAAACCCAGCTTTTTCTACAAGCACATGTCGCCATTTACACAAGTGAAAGGGAAGCGCATGCGTCAGGTCGAACGGAAACAGCCGTGGGAATAATAAGTGGAGGATCTTAAAATACACCCACTTTTTTTTCTCCTCTTTTCAGTCAGTGTATCAATGATTAGATATAAGATTCTTTACCCTGATTTAGTTTG
>WFKH01011581.1:68113418-68134247 GCA_016163765.1 Magallana hongkongensis | reverse complement strand
TACTTACTGTTCTAGCTCTGGTTGCTGTAGTTTATCTGTACTTACTGTTCTAGCTCTGGTTGCTGTAGTTTATCTATAGTTACTGTTCTAGCTCTGGTTGCTGTAGTTTATCTGTACTTACTGTTCTAGCTTTGGTTGCTGTAGTTTATCTATACTTACTGTTCTAGCTCTTGCTGTAGTTTATCTGTACTTACTGTTCTAGCTTTGGTTGCTGTAGTTTATCTGTACTTACTGTTCTAGCTTTGGTTGCTGTAGTTTATCTGCACGGATGGAGCTCATGAATTGAAGGATTGGGTAGATATCATCCAGGGAATACCTTCCTTTTGACATGGAAGCTAAAATATGATAAAGCTCATTGGGCATTGTCATGATTTTGTGCTGAAAATTTGATTGTCCATTTTTAATGTTTACAATGTTTAAACAAATGGTCAACCAAAATTTTTAAGTTATAACCAAGATATATAGCTTACAATTCTTTGACATGTGAAAAAAGCTCTTTCCATTTTTGGTTCACAAAAGTTACACATTGATAAAAGTTTTAATTGTAAAATTTTCATATGTATTTGTATTTTCTACTAGTTATGAAATTTGTGACTATGCCCCTTTAAAGCAGATAGTCAAGAAAATAACAATTTCTTTCCAATCATTTATAGACATATTGTTTCACAATAAGTTGCTGCATCTATGTGTTTTGTTAGGAAATGTCATACAAACAAGCTGCCTGTTCTGAGACTTCGTACCTTTGACGTACTCTAATCCGATCTCTAGAGCGACCTCTGGTGTTGATGAGACAACATAATACCTGATGCAGTCCACTGGCCTTATCTGATTCTTCAAAGTTTCTGCTTCATGTAAACATTCCTCTAATGAAGGGAGAGATGCCTGTTGTATAAAACATGTAGACTGCATGATATATACAGGTATACTGGAAATGAACATGTTCATCTTTTAACAATTTAGATTATGAATAAACAGGTATAGGATTCTATCAATGTATATATACATATGTTTATGAAGTAGGTTATAAATATCTAATGAGGTAATAAGGTAGATCATGAGTCTTCTCCCCAACTTGGAAAAATAGTTTGAACTACTCCCCTTGTTGGCTTAAAATAACTAGATTATGTCCTTTGACACACTTTTACTGGACTACATACCTTAGTATGGAGGTAGTTGATTTCGTCACGGCTGGCAGCACACTTGGCACAGCACCGGATCACCAGGTCTCTGTTGTCTGGGATCAGCTTCAGCAGGTCAACAGCTAGCTCCCTGTATGACAAGGGAGGGGATCAAAAATCACAGCACGAAAACCCTCAACTACATGTACCTAACGAATCTGACCACTAATACACAGCTCATTTGTAATTTCATGTACATTTTCCTTTCCTTTTCAAACAAAATAACCATTCATTTCAACTGTACAAAGATCCATTACTCTCTAGAATCCATGAGCTATAATGATTATTGTGCTGATGAAGAGATCTGACAAATCCTTACCATTTCCCGAGATGTTCACACCTCCGAGACAAATACTCCAGGGCCTGGTGGGTTTGTTTGGACACGTTACCAAGGACAACACCCACTGAGGCTGCCAGCTCCAACTCATGACCCTGGATCAGGCACTGCACCGCTTGCTGTCAACAAGAGCAAAAATTAAGAATACTCATATGTAGATATCAAGAGTTCTAGTATCAGGAAAAAAAAATTCATTTTGAATTCCAGAAATCTCATACCAGTACCTAACAAAAGAATAACATACTAGCATGAAATGATGTCCATTTTGATCTTGGTCATTATGTTAGAGAAAGAATTTACCTACATGTATATCAATTGTAAACTGTTATAAATGCATACACAATTTTATCTCACTCTTTATTATTTGTGTGTATTAGCACTCAACAAAGCCATGCTGTGGGTCACTTTTGATGCATTTGTAATAGCTGAAAGTCCAAGAAAGGGCATAAAACATAGTATTCCTTTCCTTAGCACTCTACATTTGCTAATCATTTTTAAAACAGCAGTGTTTGAACCTGATCAACATAACTTTCAGCTATGACCTCAGTATGAAACCTCAAATCACTAGGTGTCATTTTTAGATTACTGTATATCCATTTATTTTTGCAATTGTCTAATTTTGGTCTTTTTGCGATCTCTTTCATTATTATTATCTTATTGCATGCAAATAATACAATAGGCAGAAAATCTATCCAGTATTGTTTGCTATTAGAAACTTTTAAAATTGCAAAAAAAAATCCGACTCAAATGGAAAAGGTGGTTATATTTTATTTACCCCATTTTTGCAAATTTTGGGACAGGAAAAACTCCCCAGATATACATGTACAGTATTTCAATTATTGGTACATTATTTTTGCATTGATCAACTAACTCGCAGAGGTTCCTGATAAAACTGTACCTGACAATCATCCACAGACATGTGACAACAGGCAGCCAGGACAGGGGATCCGTTGTGGAAGTACCAGTCGGCCAACTTCTGAACTGTACTGGTCAACAACCTACAACAGACAAGCTTGTCAATCACAGTGTTCCTCAAACAAGCCTGGGCCATTGGAACTCAAGAACTGGAGGGTAAAAGGCAAAATTCCACAACACCTAATACTTTTTCACCAAAACGTTTAGCTACTGTAAAAGTGGTTATCTATCTAAAAGTGTGGGAAATTTACCCTAGTTACGTGATAAGCTTACAACCACAAAAATACCCCTGCATGTATGGTTAAAAAATCAAAACTTTGTAGTGGTTAATCACGCATCCGTATATTTAATACCCATGCATATTGTTTGACTACAGAAAAATGCACTTAACCACCAGCGTAAATACTAGTAACCACTTTTACAGTATACATAACAAATGCCTTTGGTACAGGCTATAAAGCTCACTTTAAGTAGGATTTATATTTGGTTCTGTATAACCCCTAACAAACTTACATTTGGTATGATTTCTTTGGTTTTATTCCATTGCACAATCCCTTGTCTGTATGATCTGTCCGGGCCATTTCATCAAATATCCCCTCGCAGGCAACTTGAGCAGCTAGCACCGCATCAGAAAGCTGTCCACGAGCACAGGAGAACTCGACTATGGCTTCAGGGTCCCCGATAGCTGTACAGAACAGGATCAGGTTCTCGTCATCTTCTTTGGCTAAAAACTTTGTATATCTGTAAGAAAGATGAAAGGCTCAATTCTAATAGTAAAATACAAAGATATTGGCAAAATACACGGATACAATAAGAGTGTTTTCAGACATACAACACATTGAATTTAAGATTTTTGTTAAAAATGTTGTTACCAAACTGAATTTTTTTTATGATCATTTTTCATTTAATTTATGACGTTGACCTTTTCTGTCACAAATTCAAAAGTTGGAGGACAGTTAACAGTTGTAGACTGAAGGCCAAGAATCCCAAATCTTACACATCTCAGGGGTATTAAGTACATTCAGTATAGGATTCTGATTTCTTACAAATTCTGGTGCATTGTACATGTATGTTTCCTTATTGCCAAATCTGACAAAGTTAGCCCACCTTTTTGTTAGAGATTTCCAGTACTCTAATGAAACACCTGGGGCGACTGCAATGGCTCTCTCCCACTGCAAGAAAAGTAAAATGGGGTAAAATAAACATAACTGGCTCCTGGACAATGAGGTCACTATAACGACCTTTAACAGTGACTGACCTCTCCCAGCTCCACCAACAGTTCACAGTATCTCTGGAGGTTTCCCAGCCGGATGTAGATTTTGGCAGCTTCCCGTAGCCTGGCTTCTCTGGACATACTTCCTACGCCCCCGCCAAATGACAGCATCTTGACCATCTCATGCTCCTGGGCCTCAGACTGAAATAATGTACACATCAGAGCATCAATCAATATATTTCTTTGTAAAATATTTCAAGTTTCAGTAATACATGTATGCCAAACGACAGCATCTTGACCATCTCATGCTCCTGGGCCTCAGAATGAAATCACATGAGAGTCTGGTCACTTCATGCACATATCAGAGCACTAATCCCTATATTTCTATATACAGTAGTTCATGTGTCAGTTATTGATCATGATACATAGAAAACAATCTGTACAGGGATTCTCTCCCCATTCCTATTTTTCAGATGCAAATGTTTTACAGTCTCTTTTCTAAAGTTTTTAATCATCCAATTACAATGTACATACAGATATACTGTTACTAACACTTCTATAGAAATTTTCATTCTCACATGGTGATAGGAAAAGTTAAACCCCTGAATTAAATCCTGAATCACTCACAGCCTTAAACTTGGTCAGATGCTTGACGTGCATGATGCCTTTCTTGTACCTCTCAGACAAGAGAGAGTCATCCAGCCCTTTCACCACGGAGACCAGCTCCCACAGGTTATCTGCCCCTGTTGGTGGCTGAAAGAAGTCAATGTTGATGTACAAGATTGATATATACAAGTCCAATATCTATAGAAACACATGTATCTAGACAAGAGAGCAATTTTGTTGAGGCATTGATTTTATCACAAGAAACTGCATATACCTTTAATATACATGTACATGTAAATCTAAACAATAATTCTACACATGTACACTCTATAACAAAGAAATGATTCATCAAAAGCAACAGTGCTGATTTTGTTCCTTACACTGAAGAACTTGGAACACAATTTGACCAGTCTCTCTTTGTTGTTGCAAGGAAGTCCTGCTTCCATCTCCGCCTTGATATCTTTACTTCCTTTCCCACATAACATAGGGGGGTTTCCTAATGCCATGGCAGAATCTGAACGGACAAAAAAGTCAAAATTCCTATCAACTATAAGCATAGTTCATTAACCATCTAAACAAACAAAGGTGGATCACTGACCGTCTAACATTTTGGCCAATGAGTAGTTTTCGTGTTATAGTTGACACTGTTCTTTAACATTGCAAAACAAGATTTGACCCACGGTATAATGAATAGGCAAACAAATCTCTATGCCAACAATATATGACCCATGGTTTAACGTGTAGGCATCCATATCCTCTCTGTGAATTCAACACATACATAAATATATATATATACTAGTGAAACAAACATGAATCTACTGACCTGTGGTTCCTAGAACGCTGGCCCAGGGTTTGCCGGCCAGGATGTTGAGTTCGATGGGCTGAACCAAGGAATTAAGGGACCACAGTCTGACTGTTGAGTCTCTGGAAGAGGAGGCCATCAGAAAGGGGCGCTCTGGGTGACTCGTCAGTCCTGTAACAACCAAACACAAAATCAATTACCATGACCTGAAGTCACAAACATCAATAGGGGGCGCTCAGGGGGACTTGTCAGTCCTTTAGCCGACACCTCATGATAAATCAGAGAGAATCAATAATCCTAACCCAGCAGGGTCTCTATTAGATATGTTTACAGCATTGTATGAGAACATTGCGTTACTAGATAATCATGTGACTTGGTTAGAGTACAGACCATATACATCAGCACCGTGGTCCAGAAGAGTCTCCACACACGCCCCGTCTCGGATATCCCAGATCCGGATCTTGTAATCCCAGCTCCCTGACACCAACAGGTATGGGATCTCCGAGTTCCACATGATCCCCCTTACTGGCCCCTCATGGCCTCGTAGCACTTGGAAACAGGATTCTTGGGAATAATCCCACACGTGGATAGTGCTGTCAATAGTGTTAAGCCCATACACTAATCAAATACAGTCAAACTTCGTTATCTCAAACTAGATGGGACTGTTTAAAAACTTCAAAATATCCCAGTATTCGAGATATTGAGGGTAAAATACTTTAAAAATAAGTGGTTAGGACTCACAAATCACTTCGACATATCCATTGTATTCGAGATATCAGTGTTTGAGATATCGAAGTTCAACTATTTATAATTTATCGCTGTTGTAAAAATTTGTTCCATAGGTTTTTCATTTTATTTGATATACTAGTACTGATTAAGAAACTGAAATTTTTTTTCTAAATTACAATGATTGTTTCTAAAGATAATTTACCTATCATCGGAACCACTAGCCAGCATGCCCTCCTTCAAGGGAGACCACTTTATATGGAATACTTTAGCAGTATGACCTGAACATGTACAAGTTAATAAGTCAAACAAACAAACAATCTGCATAATACAACATTTTGAAACCATGTTCAATTTACATGTATAACATTTTAAACCCAGATTCTACATACCCGTACATGTTTTGCTGTAAAATATTGAAACCCATGCCTTTGAAATATTGGATCTCCAATTCAAAATATCATTGTTAAAATTCATGGACCCCCCCACCCCCCATCCAAAAAAAAAAATGACCAAATAATTAATCAACTCAGGACCAAAATATTGAAGGTCCAAAATATTCAAAATATCACTGTGGTATTCTCTGCTCAATATTTAAGGGAAATAATAATAATACTACCTGAGAAAATTTTTAATGGCTGATCAGTGATGGTAGCTAAATAATAAATCCTGACTAGTTTATCTTCACAACCAGTGGCCATCATGTCTCTGAAATTCACAAACAGAAGATGATTGTACAACACTACATATACAGAAAAGAAATGCATTCAAATGGTGATATACATATGTACAGGTCAAAGATCTTCTCTAAATTGGCAAGGACTGTGTTTATTGTGTACATATACTGAGGCATTTCATCTCTGAGTCAGAACCTGGTAATTAGATGTTACAAATTAGAGTTTTTAATCATTCTTTACTTGTTTTCTGGGCTCCAATCACAGCCATACACAGCTGCCGGGTGCTTGTACTTCTGGACAATCTCACCGTTCACTTGTCTGATAATACTGCAGGAAAAAATGTACCAAAGTAACATAAGTTTACAATCTTACTGTGTCAACAAGCATTCTTTCTAGAGTGGACTTACCAGTATCCATCAGCACCGGCAGACATTATTCGCTTAGAATCCTTCTGATTCCAGGCCACACAGAATAGGGCTGTTTTATTTGTCTACAATACAAGAAAATGTCAATCACACTGAACCATGTGCTGTTTGTAAATGACAGAGATCGACAGGTGTCACTCACATCCTGAAACCTCTGTATGATCCGCCCCTTGCCAACATCCCAGATAAACATGCCATGCTTGGACGTACTGGCTACAATGCAGTTCAAATCTCCAGGGGCCCAAGACAAGGAGTAGACCACACCCTCATTTCCCTGGGAACTGTTAATCTAAATATATATAGAGGTATTAGATCATTGACAACTGATGAATCTACTCATTCAAGATCATTAAATGTGTGCCTCCTTACTGCAGTCATGGAGGTGATGTCCCACAGTTTGATGGTACCATCAAAGCTGCCTGTTGCCAGGATATCTCTATTATAAGGACAGAACTTGCAGTCAAATATAGTCTCTATGTGGCCCTGTGTCAAAATAGTGAAAACACACCAGGTAAGTCAAAGACAAATCATCAAACAATAAAATTGCACCTTATGTATGTTGAATCTACAGTTCATTTACTCGAACTACTATACTACATAACAGTTTCACTCCCTCTTTGAATTACTACACAGTATCCACTGTGCCGGGACCAATGCCCCTGTTAACAGATACTCACCTGATCACGGAGGAAATCCCACTTCCTTCCACCTAGATCATACAATCCTACTCCTCCATCCAGGAACGCGCATACAATCTTAGCGGGTGGAAGAACAAAGTGTGAGCTGTTGGTGGTGGCGGGGGTGAGGGTGGGGCTGGTGGAGGACACCTGACCATCCCTCACAGCCTTCACCCTGAAGCGATGCTCCACATTTATTGTCTGTAGGGCATGTATCCCTGTTTTCTTTATTCTGATGTTTTCTATAGGTGTTGACTTTGATACATTCCACATTCTTAGAATTCCACTTTTGACATCTAAATAATATTTAAAAAATGACATAATATTTGTATTTTTTTATGTAATCAAAGAACAGCATCCAGGTAAAATAAGCAAGTAATATCTGACCCCCTGTGACAAACATCCCCGGGGCCCCAGAGATCCAGGCTAGGGTGTGGACATTCGCAGCAGCACTGGGCAGCTTGAACTCTGTGATGATGGTCCCTGACACAGTGTCTATCAGGCGCACTGGGTGGAACGTGTTGGTCATGATCAGATAATCCGCAGACAGGGGGTCCCACTCAAGGGCAGTAACTGGGTCATCCTCCTCCTCCTCCTCACTCTCTGGCCGACATATTCCCTTCTGACTTTTTCCTCCTAAGTATATGGAAATATCTTTCAGTACAAAAATTAGCAAATTTTTCTAACTAGAAGTTCCATAAGAAAATCACAACATACCTATGTTGCATATTGATATACTTCCATCCAGGTGACCAAGTGCAACTCTGCTTGGGTTTTTGGGATGCCATCTGAACTGACAGACAGAAGAGCTAAATCCTGAGGCCTCCTTGATGGTCTGAAGCTTTTGTTCTGTGGAGTAGGCCCACACGTACAGAGGTCCTGACCCCTGGATGAAGCATACAGCATCACTACCCTTGACGGAGGTCCAGCCCACAGCTTTGGGCGGGTCTCGGGTCACCACATCAAGCTTGGCCACCACCTGCTGTGTAGCTATGTTCCACACTATGACCTTTTTATCTGCCCCTGTTGTTGCTATCAGGTCTGGATTTGTGGGGTGAAACTTGACACAGTTGATGGTTTTTGTGTGTTCTGACATGATGGAAATCAACCGAAACTCATTGAATTTTCTATCAAGCTGGAAGAAAACATTATACATGAGATGAATAGATTACTTTTCAAAAACAGCATGCATTAAAAAGAAATGCAAACTGGAAAAGTAGTGGTTTTGGCTGGAGAAGAGAGCTGGATGAAAGTTTCACAATATGTTGAAAATCAGGTATTTGTCACTATTTTTCAAATACTGTTTATTTCCATGAATTACTGATACATGATAAATATTTTATCATCATTCTTATAATGAGAATAATTATGGCAAATTTGGAATTTTTTTTAATGTGTAGTATATGCTGATAAAGCATGTGTAATTATTCATAAATGTCTTGATGCAATTACATGTATAACAATATTGGAAATAAATTGAAATTGAACTTATATGGTTTTGTGAATTGTTAGGAATAAATTCACAATGTTCAGACAATAGAAGCACATATTGTGGATGTATGGTACATGGATATTTCCTTCATTCGTCAGAAATGCCAAATATGGAACCAATTTTTGTGAAAGAAATTAATTTTTACCATCTAAAAAATTAAGACAATTTTGAAGAATAAGGGAAACCTCTAATAAGCTACCTGATAGATGTACATGGCCAGCGTGGCACAGTAGACAAAGCGGTCGCCACTGGTAGCCACCACATCATTGTTCCAGGGCTGGCACCCCGCGGGTAGCAGGCCCACCTGTCTCACCATTACTCACAATGTCCACAGCAGCCACAACATCCAACTACAACCTATGTCATCTATGAACCTATAAAAGATATGTAAAAAGATAAGAGATTAATTTATAGTTTGTATAGTATAATTGGGAATGCAGTTTTCCAATATTTCTAGTGTGTATTCAAAGGCACATTTCAACAGAATGTTGAAACAGAATCTGAAATGTACATGGCATAGAGGAACAATAATTATAGAAATCGTACTCTAAGCTAATGGACTCATGCGAACAGGTAGATAAAGGAATGGACCAGGTACTTCGAGTGATCTGCATGCCGCCAGCTGTTTAATCTGACACAGCTGTTTTATACATTCTGGCATGCACATAATTATTTGATTGTCAAATAAGCATCGTTTAGACATGATCAAAAAGTATTCATAGTAATATTAAATTATTTATAATCACGGTTTAGGGTATTGGGCAATTTATTTATATCAAATTTAGTCAGAAAAATCATTGACCAGTCTTTAACATCAAATTGCATAGAAGTCAATGAAACAGTTAACACAAAACTAAAAAAAACCCCTTCATAGAGTGAATATTTATACTTATTTACATGTTTGCTTATACCTACTTACCACTGCTTACCGTGTATCGGTGCCAATGGGTATATCTAAATCTGATAAAAACTATTATAGCTATCAAAACATGAATTTTTCTACATTAGATATGTAAAAAAAACTACTGGATTACCATCAATGGTTCAAATAGTCACAAAACAAATGTTGTGTTCTCGTTTCACTGCTCTCCTTGCTACCATCTTTGTCACGTGATCAAACTTTCTAGGGTAGAAGTTTCCCGCGAAAGTTTGAAAGTTGCGGTTTGATAACTGTCTTGTCTTTCAACACAACGTAATTTTTTCAATGTTTTGAATGACTTGTATTGACCGTATTGACCAGTCTGTAGTTTACATATTTAATATTACACACATTTCTTCGTAATATTAAATCAAAGAAATAATGATCGATGAACGACTTCACTTTTTGATCAATATACCAAACCTATCTTCTTATATTAAAGAGCATTTCGGAGAAAGATCGGGGATTTTCGAAGTATCGTCTAGAGAACGTAATCGCAGTTATTAGAATATCACGAGAATGCTCATATAAACTAACAGTTTGATAAAAGGGAGATCGAGCCATTTCTTTGGTTTCGTATTTTTATCAGCATCAAAGTTGTCAGGTTAGTTATAACACAATTTTAAATCTTCACCTGTTTACTTACGGCTGAAAAATTTTCTACCGTGCCATTCCAGGCGTATGTTCAGATAAAAATTCGTCTATATTTAATTAACCTGGATTACATTTCAATAATGCGTAACGTTACTAAATCCTTATTTTATATTAGTACGTATTTTTGTAAAATCATAACTCTATCAGCATTTAACATTGTGTGCGTTCAGAGTACTGCCGTTGGCAGAGAAAAGTTACCACTGGTAATTTTTTTTACCATTGGTATGCCAACGGTACCAATGTTTGCCGATAAAATTTACCATAGGTAGACATTTCTGCAGACAATCTAGAGCTCTGTTAGCGATGGTAACTTTTTTTATGACGTCACAAAAGTGGCGGATATTGTGTATGCATTGAAGGCAACATATTAATTTCACAGCTTTTTCCACCTTAAATCCTGTTGTAGCTGAACAATTCGTTTAAAGCATTGTAAAATGCCAGAAGTACAACTGAATAAAATTTCTTTCCGTATGTGTAGGTATGTTGCAGGTGTTTGGAAACATTGGCAGGAATACTGATGACTTCCATCTAAAGCACCCAAAACATTTTGAAATTGAAAGTTTATTTCGAATTTTTTGCTTGTGGTGTGGGCTATCTATTCGGCCTTAATATTTTTCAAGGAGGATGATATACTCTTGTAACACAAGAATAAAAACTTCCTTTTATTGATGTTCTAAAACCGATCAGCCATATATCGAAAGCTCTCAAACGTAGTTTCCACAAAACACCAACAGAGACTTTTCAACATTAGGGGTAGGGCCCTTTAGATTGTTGTTGGCATTAACCATAGCATTTACTGTCAAATGTGTCCCTGGAGAAACGGTATTAAAATCATCGGGTGTATATGATACTATAGTAATCTCCTAGTAATGACTCACTCTAGCCATGTTTTTCAAAGATCTACGCTCGTTTTGCAGGAGAAAAAAAATGATTTACTGTACACAAATTATATTTCTGAATGTATCCTTTTGGTGTAAAATGATCAGCGAGGCAAACATATTGCATCTTGGTTTGACAATTTCCGCTAAATAATCAGCCAGTGTTAACAATGGTACACCAAAGGTACCATGGTTAACATTGGTAAATTTCTCACTATTTGTACCCCAAAACTCGTTCAGAGTACATATGGGTCCAATGGCACCAATGGCACAAATTGTTACCCTCGGCAGACAGGTATTGGTACCACTGGAAATACTCTGAACGCACCCCATGATAATTATGATATATCAGTGGCTGATCCAGGATTTGTTGGAAGGGGCGAAGTGGCCGGGGGTCTAGGGGCCGCCTTGAGGTCCCAATGCAGTGGGTCCAGGGCAAAGCCCGTTTGGGCCCATGGGGAAAAGCCCCCGGTAGCCCAAAATATCTGACATTTTCATGGCTTTTTAAACAATTTTGTTATTGTACTTGCTGGCAAGTAAAATAACAAAATTGTTAAAAAAGCCTGGAAAACGTGGCAAGTAAAATATCAAAATCATTAAAGAAGCCAGGAAAACGTCAGATAATTCAGACTCAGCCCCTGGCAGCTCTAAGGTTTTGGAGGTTTTAAGACACTTTTATGAGCTATTCTAGTTGTACGTGACACATTACAAGAATGATAAATAAGAACAGAAATTAATTTTTTATTCTTTTTCTATAGTTTGTTTATTATTATTATTTTTAATTTTGATCACAAAAGGGGGGAGGGGCCGGGCCCCCTTTAAATCCACCAGTGTGTATAGAACATGTTTATGATGGTAAGAATTAGATACCAGTGAATTTGTAAATAAGTATAATAGTATACAGAAGATATCTTTTGTTATTACAGGATGGAAGCCTCAGATAGCTCAATAACCAATGGGGATCCTAAAAGTGAACTGGTACTCATTGAGAGTAAAACTTTGTCAGTGGAACAGGAGGAAATTCTGTCCAGTGAACTAACCAGCTCTGACTGTGACACGCCCCCATCAGAACTGAACAACACCCTCACCAGTTTAACCCCTGACCCAGACCTAAGCAATACTGACTGTGATTATAGAGCAGGGGTACAGGACAGTGAGGATCCTTCATGCAGCTCCTGCCTGGACTCCAGTAGTTGTTTCACTGATGAAAGCCTCGATGAAGCCTCTCCTCAGAAACGCAGCAAAAAACTCTCAGGGTTTTCTTCACAACACTGGCACATGAGTCGGTGCTTTGACAGGTATTGGAAGCACTACTACCAGAGTATGGCATGGTGCCAAAGACACTTCTACATAATGAGGTCCATGTCAAACTTTATGAACTACACAGGTCACTATCAAAATATTAACTCTTCAAGATGTACGACACCTAGTGTGGCACTAGGGCAGCAATTGAGATTCAGTCCAAGTCAGGGCAGAGGAACTGGAAGGGGGAGGTCTAGAGGGATAGTGAGGAGGGGGGCGTGTCAGCAGAATCCTGGAGCTGGAAGACAGAAAGGTCAAAGTCAGGCCAGCAGAGTGGTGGATCCGGATTCTCATGGAGGGGCGGAGTCGGATGACAGCGAGGTGTATGAGATGGAGCTGACTGAGGAAATGGTCCAGTTCTTTGCTCACTCAGAGGAACATCGAAAACAAAGAGGTGAGCATCAACAAACCATGGAGTCTAGAGTTCACAAATTATGTGGTATTGTTATTTAATTGTCTAGAGTTCCCACATAATGTGGTTTTGTTATTTAATTTGAACTTTTTATTTTTTAAAATTTCATGTGTCAAAAGTAAATCAAAAGCAGGATGTTTTGTCTGACCCAGCACACACCCTTTTGATTCATTATCATTTTTATGCCAATGTCTTTAAACTTCTGAATCAGCATATCTTCTAGCCTAAGCAAACCATCTTTTGGAAGACACAAATTTCCTTTTGAACCTATGTTGTTTACATCTCTTTTATCTGGCTTGTATCATATTATTAACTAAAATTCCATTTCTTATCTCTGTGTCAATCCCATTGTTACTACTTTCCTACACAAATCACATGGTGACAAATATATTTATGATTACACTTAGATTATAATACCCAAATGTACTCATTTACATGCACATAAAAGGGGAAATGCTTACATTTGAGACACTATATGTAACTTTACAGACATGGACTGTCACAAACAATGACATTTAAAAAAAAAAATAGGTACCTTATATTCTACTATGAGTAAAATTTAATGTGCAAAAGTCTATAGTACCGGTAAACATGAAAGTCACTTACTAAATGTTATGTGATTTTGACTTTTAGATGCGTCTAAAGAAATCATTGGTGAAGATGGAAGAGTGCAGAAAAGGATTCAGATTGAAGAAGGTACAGTGTCCAGACTTGTTAATGTTTTTATCTACTTATTAATAATAAGTTTCACAGCATTCTGTACTGCCTATTCCCCCAAATATGATTTAATAAGTTGTAATATTTTCATCATAATTTTCATATCATTCACCAAGTAAAATGCAATTGGGTAGAATTTCTTACAGTTATATAGAGGAGGGAAGTTCTCATATTGTTAAATCTATGGGTTTTTTGTTTTTTTTAGCAAAGGCCAATAAGAGAGCCCCTACTGTAGAGGCACCCTCAGAGAGACCTGGGGTCAGGCGCACTGCAGAGATGACAAAGCTGTACGGGAAAGGGGCCGCAATGATTCATGGGATGGAAACGGCAGTTCAGATGTCATACGACCGCACGATGGACATACATCAACCCAAATTCTGGCCAAATATGCCCCTTAAAATTGTTTTTTCCTAGTTATTTTTTCTAGTAAAAGCATATAAGAATACTTTAATTTTTTCTTTTTGTTTGAATTTTTTCCCCCAAACAGTTACTGCAGTTCTTTAAAAGCTGGTATAAAAGAAAGAATGAAGTCATTATGATTATTGTTATACTGGGTATTTCTGTATGAGAGAAACTGTATGCATGTTGTTGTCTGCAGGTTTCCTTTAGTGATCAATCCGCCGGTTTGTCATTCATTTTCATTGGTTGAGAGCATATCTCCACTCCTTTGGCCAAGCGGAGCTCAACATTCACCAATACAGTGCCCTTCAGAAGAGGGTTACAGTGAAATTGAAACAATTTTTTAGATCAAAGTTCAAGGTTGACCTTTATATTGTCTAGAGCAAATTTTCTCTCCCCTTAGTCCAACTGCATTGTTCATGGGAAGAGGATGTACAATGAACCTAATCAAAAGTCAAGGTTAAAATAATAACTTTGTTCTTTGTCTGTAGAGTAAAGAAGATGGGGGGAATAAGGTAGGTCAATTAGGATGGACAAAATACTACCGGTAAACAAGAATAGATATGGGTTACCCCATATCCAAGATATTTGAATTTTAAATAACTTGAGTTTTCACTGTGCTCAGCCAATCTCTAAGTTAAAATCACTGAACTTGTTAAGGAACTGGCGTACATACTAGTAGTTCTTCATGTCTGTAGCAAATACTGCCACCAGTCTTGCATCACTAGCAAACAGTGCACACACCCTTAAACACAGTATACACGAGTGCGATCAGAAATGTGGTGCAGGTGTTGCATAACCATTCCGTCATTTAAAAAAAGTAAAAAAACACACATACACAATAAATAATTAACAGAGATTGTGTGATAACTAATGAACAATAATCATGAGTGTAATATAATTATTGTAACAATATAAGCAATATTCAGTAGTGAAAAAATTGTAAATCGAAGAATGACCCATATTTTCGTGAAAAAGACTGAGGAGGCAGCTAGGGTAGGAATATGAATACTTCACATTAATACATTTCTTGGGGAAAGGTGCTTTTTAAATTAATTTTACGTTAATTTTGATTTCTAACGCATATTACATATACATCAATATTCTAAACATTTGTTGTAATGTTGTATCTGCTGATGATGAATAGAACTATATTTTTCAGCGCAATTGTGTAAAGAGTACCTGACAATAGTAATATATCTTGAATAGATGGTAAGCACTGATCAAATATATTGAAAATAAAAATTTCAACATATATGGTAATTCTTTCAAAAATTCATTTAAAACGATATTTTAATATTTTAACATAACACTGATTTGTAAAACTTAAATAGGCTCAATACTTGGAATATACTGATTTGAATTCGTGTATGTGTACTAAAATCTTCAAATAGCACTACTTTTTAGAACTTTTAATAATGCCTTTCATTTTCTATAGTGGATCTGTGCTTCATATTTTTGTCAGTTTAATTAAGGTCTAATGGAAAACAAACCAATTTCAATTAACAAAACTTGGAGTGATTGCCCACCATACATTAGATTTATCATTTTGTATCACAATTGAATGTTGTAGGAAAATAGAAGTCCATAATGTAATTGCCAAAGTCACATATAGCCTTTAAATTTCTTTCTTGTGACTCATGAAATGCTCAGTGGTTAGAGCACCAGACCTTAGGTAACCTTACAGAACTGGACTATTTAGGTTGAGGGTTTAATACCACAAAACCTTGGAGGCAATATTTTTATTTTGGTCAGTTATAATATTCAAACTGACTATAGTTAGAAATTGTGCTTTTGCAAATTGTAATATATAATTGTAAAATAGCTTCAATGGAAAAAATTATAAATTTGAAATTGTATCTTGCCATTGAACCTATGGGCATTTGTGTAATCTTATTTACTCATCTTCTTTCAATTGCTACATGTATTTCTCCCATGACCCAGTCAGGCTCAAACTTTACCAATACAGTGCCTTTCTGTACAAGGTGAGCATTGACCTTGAATCAATTTTTAGCTCACCGAAACGAAGTCCGGGGGAGCTTATGCTATACCCCCGGCGTCGGTGTCGGCGTCCGGACCTGGTTAAAGTTTTTGGTGCAGGTCCTGTATCTAAGTTATTACTTGTTCTATCTTCACTAAACTTGCATGGATGATGCACCTGGACCTACTTATGGACTTGAAAGACTTGGATGCTGAATCTGGGCCATGAATTTCAGATGCTGGAGGAGGTTTAGGTTTTTGGAGCAGGTTAAAGTTTTTAGAGCAGGTGCCCTTTGATGACTATATCTTTGTTACTACTGGTCCTAACTTGACCAAACTTGCATGGATTGTGCGTGTTATGATACTTATGCACTTGACAGGCTTGAATGCTGAATCTGAGCCATAGATTTCGGATGCTGAATGACGTTAAGGTTTTGGGAGCTGGTTAAAGTTTTTAGGGCTGGTGCCCTTTGAAAGACAAATTTTTAGTTATTATTGGTTTAATCTTTATCAAATTTGATAAAGATGATGCATCTTGTGATTCTGATGCACTCCACAGGTGTGGATGCTGAATCTTAGCCATAGGTTTCAGATGCTGGAGGAGGTTTAGTTTTTGGAACAGGTCACATGTTTATATAGAAAATAGTACTATTTCAAACTTGCATGGTTGATTTAACTATATAAATGAATCACAGAGGTAGCTTCAGATACAGAGGATGATCTTGATTATTTAGATTTAAGATTTTGGAACAACTCAAATTGTATTAGGCTCTTGGAGCTGGTTATAAAATGAAGTAAATTCTGCTCGTACCTAGTCAGACTTAAACAGTTAATATTACTTTGGATGTGTAAATAGAGAAGGCTTTAGATACAGAGCTTGATCTTGATTATCTTGATGCTGGAGTTGGTGTAAGTTTTTTAAGTAGTTTGACTGTTGGAAAAAAGCTGTCCTAACTAACTTTCATGGATCATGTAACTTAAGGCTAGCTTCAGATACAGAGCCTGATCTCCATTATCAAGGATGCTAAAAAACATAGGTAATCACAGATTAAAAAGCTTACTGAGACGAGGCATCACCTTTATGAGGAATCACCTTTATGAGACCACCTTTATCATATTATATGAAAATCATAGTTAATAATGATCTTGGATATACATGGATACTGTTTTGACACAATATCGCATAATTATATCATATGTTAAAAAATTGTATAATAATCATATGTTCATTTCATACGGTATTATATGATACAAAGTTTATCAATACAATAATATAAAATACGATATTGCATCCAATGATACTTACAATAGGTATATCATATAATACAATAAAATACTGTAATAAATAATAATGATGAAATATGATATTGTAACATATGATATGACATTGTATTGTGTTATACATTATTGTATTTGATCACATAATACAATATCATAATATATAATATATGATACAATATAGTATTTTATGATACAATATCATATCACATAATACATCACAATATTGTAACATGATATTATATTGTATGATATTATAGAAAGATATTGTATTGTATTATATTGTATCCTATATGATACATAATAGGATATTGTATCATATGATACAATATAATTAGATACAACATTGTATCATATTAATTGATACAATATCATGTGATATAGTACTATATTATATCAAACAATATCATATGATACTATATTGTATTATATGATACAATATC
The DNA here is from genome assembly GCA_016163765.1 of Magallana hongkongensis. Classification (NCBI taxonomy): domain Eukaryota; kingdom Metazoa; phylum Mollusca; class Bivalvia; order Ostreida; family Ostreidae; genus Magallana; species Magallana hongkongensis. Next base: position 68,116,217 of record WFKH01011581.1, on the reverse strand, counting down.
ACATTATACAATATCATATAATACATTTTCTTGTGATATAATATTATATAAACCAATATCATATTATACAATATCGTATCATATGATACGATATATATTATACAATATCATATCATATGATACAATATGTTGCAATATCATATGAAACAATAGCATGTGATAAAATAGTATATAATACAAAATCAGATTATACAATATTGTATCATAATATACAATAATATACATAACAATATCATGATACCATATCATATTATAATGTACAAAAAAATTGATACAATATCATATCGTATCATATAACTTTTTAGCATCTTTGATAATGGAGATCAGGCTCTGCATCTGAAGCTACCTCTGTTCATTAATATTATAGTTAAATCAACTATGCAAGCTATTATCTATAAAATATGTGACCTGTTCCAAAAAAAGTTCCATGCAAGTTTGGTAAAGTTAGGACCAGTGGTAACTTTGAAATTGCTATCAAAGGGCACCTGCACCAAAAACTTTAACCTGCTCCAAAAACCTTAACCTCCTCCAGCATCTGAAACTCATGGCCCTGATTCAGCATCCAAGTCTTTCAAGTCCATAACTAGGTTTAGATGCATCATCCATGCAAGTTCGGTGAAGATAGGACAAGTAATAACTTAGATACAGGACCTGCAACAAAAACCTTAACCAGGTCTGGACGCCGACGCCGGGGGTATAGCATAAGCTCCCCCCGACTTCGTTTCGGTGAGCTAAAAACCCTCCTACCTCAAACTTGCTTGATAGATGTGTTTGTTGTTAAATGATGTAAGTAAACATGATTCCTATAGTACTGTATGATATGATACACTATTGTTTTATATGATACAATATTGTATCATATAATATTATATTGTAAAATATTATATGATAAGATATGATTTTGTATAAATCTTTTGTATATTATGAAATGATATTGTATTATGACATTGTAATATATTATATTATATTGTATCATATGATACGATATTGTATATGATATTGTATTATATAATATGTATCACATGATACGGTATCATATGATATGGTATCAAATGATATAATACAATGTTTATCAAATTATATTGTATCATATGATACATTGTCATATTATATATCATATATGATACAATATCATATAATACATTATTATGCCTCCTGTCAGTTTGTCTCTATATAATTACTACTCATCTATTTTCACATAGTATACAAGGGGTTTATATAGCGTAAGCATACTATGCCGAAATAGAGCTCGGCAAATGTTTTCAATTAAATCTTTCAAGCGCCGACAGCGGGTTCCGAACCCACGACACTAAAATCATTCCGTCCAACAGCCCAATGCGCTAACGTTACGCCACAGCAGCCGATGTAATAGGCGGTGTTTATATATATAAAAAAAACGTAGATACATACAATTAACATCAAGAAATTATAATAAATAATCTTTCCAAAAACGTCTCTTTATGGACGGGAATTTTAAAGTTTCTAATAAACTTTTAAACAAATTGATTGAAATTGTACATGAGGATCATGAAAACGCTTTTTTAAACGATGCTTGATAAAGAATGTAGGCCTACAAGAAAAAAATTCAATGAGATTTCGTCTGCTAAACTACTCGAGTTTTCTCGGTTAGGTCAATCGGGTCTCAATTCTCGGAAAGACTCAAAGTTTGTTGATTTTTTGTAATTGCACAGCAACTTGTTGATTAAATAAGAATCAAATCAATTGATTTTTTTGAAAGAGCAAACGCTTACTTTACAATGATTTTTTAGGGACTATAGACAGCACTAAAATGTCACAGGTAACGTTTCTTATAGCAAGGCATATCAGTATACAACAGTCAGCATAATAATAACAATAGTGTTGTGTTGTGCATGTACTATGCCTAAATAGTAGTCGGGGTTTGATATATACTGTACTCGCCTCCGGCTCGTGCACTATGTATCAAACCCCGACTACTATTTAGGCATAGTACATGCACAACACAACACTATTATATAAATAATGTATAACATGATACAATATTTTATCATATTACATGATACAATATCATATATTGATACAATGTCATATCATATGATACTATATGATATTGTATCATGATATATTACAGTATTATATTGTATCATATAATATATCATGACACAATATTGTATAATTGGATGCAATATCATATTTTATAGTAGTGTATTGATGAACATTGTATCATACAATATACTGTTTCAAATTTACATATGATATGATTATATCATACAATTCTGTATCGTATGATATACGATATTGTGTCAAACCTACAGTATCTAAGATCATTAACTATGATTTTCATATAAAACGATAAAGGTGGTCCCATATAGGTGATGCCTCATAAAGGCGATTGCTCGTCTCATGAGCTTTGTAATCTGTGATTACCTATGTTTTGTACATCAAGTGACAAAGTCCTTTGCTTTAAGCAGACCCTCATAGATGGTCTGTCGGTGACCATTGCAACAATTGTAGTTGTTACTACTCAGAAACAAGTTTTGAGTACATCGAGTTTTGAGTTTACATGTCAATATTACTTGTTGAATAATGTCTTTCGTCAAGAAAGCACTGAAATGCGTTCAGTGTTATTCAAATGGATATAGAGTAACCACTAATCATGCAGGCAGTGTCAAAACACCAAGATCTCTTTTGAACAAACTCCTTAATGCATGGCTTCAATTGCATGTTAAGGTTAATGGTATGAGGTGGAGCCAATTTAACCTTTCTAGCATTTACTGGTAACCTGCTGATAATCTCTGTAATCAGTAATTTGTTAAGGAT
>WFKH01011581.1:68088169-68102645 GCA_016163765.1 Magallana hongkongensis | reverse complement strand
TCCAAACCATTTTATATCGTATAAAACTAATAAACATTGAATTCATTGCTTATAATTTAATTTTTTTGCTATTAATTATAGATAAAAACAGTCATTTGACCTTTAAAATGACATCAAATTGTACAAAATTCAAACGTAACGTCAGGCGGTTTGATACGTTTTTTGACGTTAGTCTTACTATGACGTAGGCAACATTCTTTATACGATATAAAGTCGTTTTTTTTTCGCCAATCAGAAAGCGCGTTACAACCAGAATTAAATTATAAAGTTTTATCCTGCAACTACCCCTTGCATTGACCGAATAAAGGTAACCCAATAAACCCGTTCAAAATGCCTTGTGACGTCATCTTTCTTGCTTCGTTTACGCCATGGCGTCATGGTTTCAACTGCATATATGTAGCGAAATTTGTCGAATGAAGCTCATTTGAGGCGCAAAATGTGATATTATGTTGCAGAATAAACAAAATACATGATAACTGTCTTGAAATATAAGCGATATTTGGGCTCGGGTCGAAAACGTGAAGAGGGCTCGGCAAGCCTCGCCCTTTGTCACGTTTTCTTACCCTCGCCCAAATATCGCTTATATTTCCAGACAATAACCATGTATTTTATATATACATGTATCTATTTTGTAAGTCTTCTAGTTCGTCTCAATATTTATTGTTCATAGGTACGATTATACTTTCCACAACCCTGAACCGAACTTAACAATCGATTTGATGTGGAAACGAAATAAAAGAATAATAAAACAACGCCAATGTGTACGAATTTAAACGTTGAGCCAAGAAATATTGTTCCGTGTTTGATTTATTTTCCCTTTGCAGCGCGTAAATTACTTTTCATGACATCGTTAAGATAGGCCAGTAAAAGTATGCGATCAAAAAGAACAATTGATTTAAAGGAATCAAGCATTCTTCTGGGGGTGAGTAATTGCAAATAATTTCGCAATAATTCAACATGTCCTTTCTAAATATGTTTTATTAAATTTGACTAGAAAGACATGTTTATTGTATAAAATGGTCAATATCAGACACATTTTAACAATATGACATAAATGATCAAATTCATCGTCGTAGCAAATAACATAGAAATCAATTACAATTATAACATCCCCTACATTTGGACATGACTGACGATGCGTGATCGTCTTACGTCTACATAGAACAGGTTATCGAATGCAGTGCTACAGCAGACAGTGGCCAGTAGTCACTGTCAGTAGTCTACAGATATCGACAGTCCACGGAGGTGGGTGGGGGTTTATCATCTATCAAAGTCCTCGGGGGGGGGGGGGGGGGTGGGAAGCGGGCTTTAGTAGTCTATAACCTACGAAGTGGCGGGGGTGGGGGGGGGGGGGGGGGGGGGAGGGTTGCAACCTATCGACAGTTCTGTGTTGTTGGTATGGTGGAGCTTGTTTTTGTGGTCTATAACCTATCGACAGTCTTGGGTGGTCAGGGTTTATAACCTATCAACAGTCCTAGGAGGTGGGGGTGGGGGAGCAGGCTTTATCACCAAATCTCTGTACCCCTGTAATTGTCTTTTGTGCGGTAATTCTTCCAGCTTTTTAACACTTTGATTTTCACTGACGGGGCTCTTCTTGGGACCCGGTTTGTTACTGCTTGGAGAGATTGACACTTCCCTCTGCTCGATCGTTTTGAAATCGGAAAATGGCACTCCTTCCGGTTCTTGTTTCTGAGGTGACTTTGGAGATGGCCAAGCCCTCGGCCTGTCGCTAGCTTTGGTCTGTCGCTGGATCTGGCTGAGCTCGGACCTCGTACTAGAGCTGGAGTGACTAGAAGATCCCAGTGAGTTACTGGGAGACACGTCCGAGTCCTTCTTGAAATCCATGTCACATTGACCGGATGCAGACGGCAGATTCAACACGTTACCACTGGTAGAATTTTGAGAGATCATGCTTCCGCTCATGTTAGAAGAGAAATAATCACTCTCCGGGGTACGAATGTACAGAGTGGTGTCCTGTGAAGACGCGCTTTCCGTGCTCTGGACCGAGTACTGAGAATCTCTATACGACTTGGAGTTTCTAAATTCCGGCGGGGGCGCTATCTTTGGCGTCCTCGTAAGCTTTAACTCCAGTCTGTTTCCACAAGCATCCTGTGGCGGACACGGAGTTATTATGTGTTCATTGTCTTTTAGAAACTCCTGGTCTTCAAAGGTTTCGGTGAATCCACTGGCGAAAGGATTCCCCGTCACAGCAGCAATGTCTTCTACCACGTGACAGATCGTCCCGGGGGCAAAGCTCGACGGTGAGCTCAGAGAGATGAGTTCCCCGTTCAGAACGTTCTGCCAGTACGAAGTGTTGGAGTTTTGATACTGGACCGCCAGGCTCTCTGTAGACATTTCTTTGTGTCCGCTGTCCGGAGAATCTGTGTCAAAGTCTGTCACAAACGGTTTCTCGAAAGCATTGCCCTTGAAGTATTCCGGTGTGTAGACGGGACCCGCCTGGGGGGTGGTGGGGTCTGGTAACACAGGCATCTGGCGGTAAAACAAAAACAGACATTTTTCAGTGATACATTTCAAGAAAATCTTGTAAAACGTTATCAATTCTACGTTCGAATTGTTTTTACAGCTGCTACAGAGCGATTGTGATCTGAAGCAAACGATTTGTACACAAAAACACCAAGAATTTTACATAAAGCAGGTTTTGAAATAAAATTCTTGTGTTTTCTTTGGATAAAACCCAAGCGTTTTACAATTCAAACAATGTAATACACATCCAGTGTTTCTCTCTATAGAACACCGTTTTATTTTGTATACATGCAACTTCTGTCGATGATGCATCAATTATCACAAACACGTGCGCGGCTGACTTTTTTGCCGATTATGTAACATACGGACGCTCACCCGTAACGCTGGCGGGGGCGGGAGGAGGCTCTCTACGTCAGCAGTGCGCACGGCGCCCGTCACCTTCAGCTCCAACTCCTGTAACCTAGCAACCAACTGCGCCATCTGATCCAACATGTCGCGGTTGTGCATCAATAGTTGATGGGATCTCGCCTTTTGAAAGAAAGTAAATGGATAGATAACATAGTATTTAGCGATGTAATGAACTATCCCCGGTGTCAAGTATTTACAGGATAAAAGGCATAGCGGTTGATGAAATCAAAAGAGGAATAATATTATTATGAAAGTAATACTGGTAAAGCTGATAAGAATGCTTTGATGCAACATGCCCTACGAGATAAGAGCATATTTTTTTCATTTAGAGGCCACTCACAGCTATAAATTATTAATGTATAATTTTGTACATCACGGAATAAGAGCGTCGCTTCCGTAGGCGACTGACCACGGGAGAAAGTCTTCCGACTGAAGATTTTACCTGTGCCTCTATCCTGGCAGCAGTCTCCGATGTCAATTGGTCCTTCAGTAATTGGACTTGACCAATAGCAATTTGTGTTTGGTGCTGCTGTTGCTCTATCTGTTGTCTTAGCAACATGACGTGTTGGTGGGTGCTAATCGGCGCGGGGTCCGGGTTGCTGACCCTTGAGACCTCGGGAGACTGGATAGGGGACGGCCTCCCGCTGTTTGTGTTCTTAGTTGGAGACGCCTGAATTTACATAAACAAACCAATGCACTCAGAGAGAGAGAGAGAGAGAGAGAGAGAGAGAGAGAGAGAGAGAGAGAGAGAAAGAGAGATATGACGTCATTATTAACTCACCAAGTGATATGGTGGTGGACTTTCAGTAGAAGCATTCAGTTTCTCTTTAGATTTTCCTGAAATTACAAATAAGATTTTTTTTTTTACAAATTCTTTTCATTTGATTTCCATTATCTAGCCAAAAAAACCCTTCCAAATCTATTTGTGATACAAGATCGATATTCCATTACAAACCTTTCTTTTTCCTCTGAAACATTATGTATTCCTTGCCAAAAAACTCCAACAGAAACAAATAAAAAAGTCTATTAAACTACAATCACCAGACGATAGCGTCAAATCTGTTAAATCCAGAATTTGCTGTAAGAAACTCGGCCGTGCGCTGGAAGATGCATTATTATCTATCGTAGCGTGTGCACCTATTGAAATCACACACCTTACTCGCAAATCCCACCTACTCCATGTTATATAGCTAAAACAGAAGTTCCTATACCATCTAATGAGATTCACATATTTATTGAATTATAGACGATCGTTTAATTTACTTCCAGCTGAAACAGAGAGAATTTTTTCCGGAAAATATTATCATCCCTATATACTTAGATCGAGAAAAATGGCGAATTCCTGCTCGTGGTTTTATCTATCCCGCTGTTACAAAGAAGCTTTTATCATTAAAACCGAAGGAATTAGCATCTTCAAATCTACGAGGGCAAACCAATGTAATGTTTGGAGTTCAATTCAAAACCACTTGCTTCCTACGTCACTACAGCGATTTCTTCGAGTGGCAAATTACGCTTTAACTTCTTCCATCATAAACTTTTTATCAACACAGGTTAATAAAGATATATTTGGGTTATGAATCTTTACTAACATCAGTTAGGATGAATGGCTGTATGATTAAACTCAATCTTTTTTATTTCCCTTACCCCTGTCGACCTTCTGATACCTAATCGGATAGGAAGAGATAAGTCTTTAGTAAAAATTACCAGACTTTAAAAAGCTGCAGCTGTAGAATATACATCAAGATGAAAAAGGAATCCCTCAGCCGGAAGGACTACGTAAAATGGGTGGACTGTAAAATACTTCGGAACTTACGGAATTTATCTTCTTTATCGTAGTTCAATATCACGTGTGGAGGATGAAGTTGTTATCAAACCAACTTACAATTACTAATTAATTCAGCGAATGCAATCTAGGCTAAATACCGAAGAGTTTGTTGCACTTGGAATTGAACCATACTATTGTAAGAATTGTGTGTTAACTGACTGTTCGGAAACAAATAAGCTTGTATTTATGAATTGCGAAACAACATTCTGCTCTTAAACTACAAAACACATAAAGTCGAGTATTCTATGATCTCGTAAAGCTAAATTGGATGGAACGGAATGGAAAGAGCGAAGTACGAAGAGAAACACTTTACAGAGGAAACAGTCGGGTCCTCTGTTAAGTGTTTGTTCATTGCTCATTCTCAATTTTCTTGTCAATGCAGCAATTTACCCTTTTAAATGCTCATGTTCAGAAATGATATTGTATTATTGTAAGTAAACAGAAAGAGTAGAGGACCATTAACCAACTTACTCCTGCTGAAATTTACATCGAAAAATACATCGCAGACTTAATTGTTTTCGGGTAACTGCGAAATTTCCACACGTTGACGGAAATTAATTGTGTCTTTCTCGGCACAAATTAACACTGGCCGACGGAAAGTTAAGGTTCTTGTTCCTGTTGAAAGTGTAAAATCATGTCAATATAGCGGAGCGATGGATCCCATAAATAGCTGATTGCATGGAGCAAGCACTCCAGACAACGCACAGGTTAAAAATAGGGATATAACTCAGTCTGATAAAAACAAATGTAGTTTTAAACACAAAATGGTTTAAATTCAATGTAGAAAATATGCCGCAGATTCGATTCCATTTGCGATATGAACTTTGACACCAAAACGGCTTTCCCATTTTTCTTAATTTACAGACTAAAGACTTCGCTACTCTTGATATAATATACCGGGGGCACTGGTTCGATTCTCAATATTTGGTTGCAACTTCTGGTATGATTAGAACGTGACTAGGCATATCTAGGTATAGCTGCAGGTCTGTAGCTCCCGGTCTGAAAAAATTCGGATGGACGACCTGGGAGCTACAGTGCCTCCCATAGTAAAAAACTGCAATTTACAGCGCACAAAATATTGCTCTAGTTTTGGACTGATTAACCTTATTTCCACACAAATTCTGTGAAAACAATTAGTACCATTATATTTTTCAGGCAACTTACTACGGATATCGTCACTCACTTGCCTCAGACTTTCTCTAAAATACGCAAACCGACCTTAAAAGAATATCAGAGGCAAGTAAAGTGATGATATCTGTAGTAAAAATGTCTCAGGATTTTTTTGGAATCAAATATTTGTATAGAATGAGTTCAGAAATAAGGTTAATCAGTCCAAAACTAGCGCAATTTTTTGTGCGCCGTAAACTGCAGATTTTTACAATGGGAGGCACTGTAGCTCCCAGGTCGTCCATCCGAATTTTTTCAGACCGGGAGCTACAGACCTGCAGCTAATCTAGGTACTGGTGAAAGATGCCATGTCTTAATTTAAATGTTTTTCACTGAAGCTATTTATATATGTATACATGTAACGGTAGCCATAGGCAAAAGTTAACGAAACAATCCTACAGAGGTAACGCATATATATAACATATACCAATATGGAACTTCCAAAATATAAAGCGGTTACGACAAAAACCCCAAAGGTTTGTCATTCACATCACATGTTTGAGATTTGAAGCATAAAATTCTGATGGTAGGTGAGCGATGTGACCAAATTGCCTTCATTTCTTAAGATATCGAGCTCAGAATGATTGATTAACATTTAATGCCGTGTTGGTGACGGTGAGGTCCCATCATGGCGAAGAAATAATTTTAAACCATTAAAAGTTTCTAACTTTTTGTGAATCAATTGACCTGTACCAAACACCACTCTGGTGTTTTGTATTCAGACGTTTATAGAGGGGCGAAAATCTTGAACAATATTTAATGCAATGCGTAATGGTTATCTCGAAGCTTACCGAATGGCTCCTCGCTGGTTTTCATTGGTAAATGTGTTTGCGCGTCGAGTTTATGACAGACCTCAAAAGCCTGGCCTATGGTACGAACAATTCTTGTAGCCTGGTTCTACAAAGAGGTAGAACAGTATCAAATTTAAGTCATTTCCAGGGAGATGTTTCCTACATAAACCAAGTCTTGAAGCACATTGAAAATAGGATAAGTATATACTAGTAAAACAAGTGTTACTGTGTTACTGTTGATTTAGAAGCAATGTGAGCTATATTTTTAAGAATCTTATAATGCTTTAAAAAAACCCAAAAAACAAAAACAAACAAACAAAATTGCATGCCATTATTATAGTATTACAAAGACTTACTAGTTTAATTACATGTGTTTTATTAGAAAAAAGATTCTCTACTATAGAATATATTCGAGGCTACGGGGTCTTTTCGGAGAGGATGGGGGGGGGTGGGAAGAAAATGGAAGGGGGGGGGGGGGGGGGGGGCTAGATAGATTTATCAGAAATCTTGACAAGCGATAAAAAAACCAGAAAAAGGATTATGGTTATAGTTATGTCTAACTTTGCAAAAAAAAAGTGCCCCCCCCCCCGGGTTCCGACGCTATGGGATGACATTAAAGCAATGATGTTTCAATAAGAGCCTACACGTTTATTACTCACTATTAACCACATAATAATAGAAGACTATAAAGCATTACTTTTCTGTTTATTTTAAAAGTAGTAAATTTACAATTTTACACACAAAAAATCGAAATAGCGAATTCGCAGCTAACGTCGCTTTAGAATAAATGAGGGTTTGAGATGGGTGAGGAGTAAATAGTCCGTCTAAGGACTGCGGAAGGTTATCCGGTAGAAGTGATTTCTATTGTACTTGAATGTACACCCAAAGTTTCTTCAAAGAGAGTCTTTTACTAGATTCTTTAAAGAGTTTTTTGGGGGCAAAAAGAATAGAAACTAGGAAACATTAATTATTGTGCTGTTTCTCATGCATGGTTGAGCCATTCTTTATAATTTCTTATCTTAGAATGAGAGTTTATAGTTTTTAGAACATTAGGAAGTCGGTTCAATGCGAAATATTCCTGCCTTCTTTTGTCTTGGGAATTTTTATATCAAGTTATCTCAAACTTGTCAAATTTTATTAGGAATATTTCTTCATACTCAAACGGAATAACAAAGCATAATAAATAGAAGATAACATAAAAGTCCCGTGCAATATGTTTTATGTCTGGCTAAACATTGGGAAAAGGGTGAGAATTGAATAACTAGGTCCCATATGTTTTATTTGCAGATGGATATTGATAGTGCAAGCTGAACTCTGTTACACAAGAGGGCGACGGAGCGCCTTGTGTTGTATGTAAGGGGAACGCCCTTAACAAAGCACAGAGCTAGACAGGGGCACATTGTCTACCCCAGAGAGAGAGAGAGAGAGAGAGAGAGAGAGAGAGAGAGAGAGAGAGAGAGACAGAATTACAAGTTCTCGGCATATCATAAAAGAGAAGTAAATTAATGAATTACAAGTTCTCAACAGACCTATAACAGAGAGGTAAAATCGTTAACATCGTTTATTTTTAATTATTTGTCGTCAAAAATCTATATTTTTAATCTCCCATTGGTACTCTCCTTAATCGTTTGATGTTTAATGAATGTGTCTTCAGTTGCAGACATCCCCAACAATACCCATTATCTTGTCATTAAATTTTGTTTCCTTGGGTTTTTCATTAGAGAAGTGGGTTTTGAGTCGATTCTTTCATTTAAGAAACTGACATCTCACCTTTTTGAAGGCCTTGAACACGGAGCATTTGAAACAATTGCTTGGGCCGTCCCTGGCTATGTAGCTCCATATCTTCAGATCCTGGGAATCATGAGACACATAGAATATCCTACAATATACAGGAACGTCAGATACATGGTGTCTATGTTGTGTTATTTTGTTTCCAAAAATACTCCAAAACAATATTACTCTCCTTTGAAAAAAAATTTCGTTTTTTTTTTCTTTCTAAAATTGAGTCGGCGGCTCCATAAAAATTCTTAATTTTAAGAATCTAGAATTTTGTAAACGACAATTTGTTTATTAGAGAAAGCTTGAAATTTTCTTTGTTTTATTTGGTAAATGGTCTATATTATTTTTTGTCATGAATATTATTTATTGAACAAGAAATAATAAACGTTTACCGAAATATGGGATGCTGCGCTATAAGTTCTCTGTTCTCCTCGGACGAAGCAGACGACATAGACCTCTGGTAAAAAGACAGAAATTGGCGCCATTAAAATGTTTCTTTTCACTGATGGTTAATGCATATCGAGTCTCTGATTCTCCATTATAGCGACCTTTGGCCAATTTTCTTAAAAGGTTGGAATCCTTTTGCATTCATTATAGAAATCAGTCTACATTCATAAAATATATAATGTTCCTTGGTAAGTGTTTGGAATGGGGAGAGATCAGCAATTTACATCAATTACATGTATGATGTTTTTATACACAAAACTTGGCTAATACGAATTAGTAAAATTGTTTACAAAAAATTTGCTATATACATGTACGTCCGGGAAAAAGTTCCAAACAGCAAAAGATTAGGATTAAATGCGGGAAAATACCATTTTACTTACAAGATTGGAATGTAAAATAAAAATTTAAAAACATTTGCCGGGTATTTTTCTAAACATTAATTCACAATAAAATTTTGATTTTTAGCTTTCTGATCTATAGATTATTTTTCCCTTCTTCGGACCTAAACTCTATTTATTTATATTCAAAATTGTATCATCAATCTGCCAAAATCTATGAAAATCATACGTTTCAAACATTTAAAAATAAGATGTTGCTCATAGCCATACAACATACAAATCGCACTCTCGATCTATATTCCTTCCAGCCACTAATAATTTTTTATTAAAAAAAAACAAAAATGGAAAAAAAAGTTGAGAACAAAGTGCAAGTGTGAACTTCATATATTAGTTTTGTATACCTGTAAACATTATTATTCTGCCAATTCAAAATACCAAAAAAAAAAACCCAACAAAACCCATAAAAATACGGTTATTCAACCGGCATTCGTTATAACCGTGTTTGTAAAATATAAAGTTCTCCTGGTAATAATGAATCTGTTAAAACAAAAATTCGCTTTATCCCTGTTCGCCGTGTAGTAAAATTACTTTCATATTGTTCAGTTCTTACTGCTTTTCGTAACCACTATCTATACACTGTGCAACTTGTAACTTTAACCACCTCAAAGTATTTGAAATCAATTCTATACAAATTCACGATAAGCAATTCATAAAAACAAATAAGCATTAAAACCTATGAAATCATTTTATAATTTCCATTTTTCGTACATTTAATTAATCTGCGTTATTCTCCGACCTTTAATATATTTTTTTTCCACAAAAATTTTACAAGTGCAAACTTAATGAACCCACAAAAGAATAAGCTGATAATATACCGTACCCCGGGGATAGGGAATGATTATAGAAAATAACAAAAATAATATTCATGTCACAGAATGTGTTCGCCTCGTGTAATGATTAGAATAATAGCACGGCTCCCATTGGAGCTGGACTACAAGGAAAGGCTGATGATACAAGGGGCAGTCTAATAACCCAAAAGAGAAGAAACGACGGAATAGTTGGATATGACAGACATACAATGAATCAATAGACCGGCGAAGGAGCTCTTTGTCAGCAGATTTAGGATGCTGGATTATCATTCCGTCAATGCATCAATACGTCCGGACACATGGAGTGAGATGAATTAAAGAAAACTCACGCCTCTGTGTGACGGAGAAGGCGAGAGAGACGCTCTCTCCGCCATTAACTTATATTTCTACAGCAGTAAAAGTTCTAGTAATTGCATTTTCTGTTTATACGTGTTCCAAGCGCCGATTAACGAACGGAAAAACAAAGGCAGTCCACACCTACAGTCATATTATATCCCTGAAAGGAACAAATTGTTCTAACTCGATCTTAATAATGTTATCTATATACACACACTAAACAAATTGTTTTCCGTTTGCTTGTGGATAAACAAATTTCACGATACTGTAACTACGCCAGTTTTTTTTGGGTGTATATTGTTCTTGTGTTTTTTACATTCTTTTTTCTTTATACAATTCTTTATTATATTTAAAATTACTTTAAAGTTTTGCAAATATACGGGTGAGAAAAAATATGAAGAGGAAGAGCAAATATTGCGCATGCCCAGTCTAAGTTTGACGAAAATCCACGTGCAACACTGACAGACATTTCGAACAACAGACGAAAAAATAGCCATCTCCCAGAAAACTGTTCCAATAATACCTACTTCCTTTAGGGAATGGTACAGAATTACGAAGAAAAAAAACCCTCCTTTAAAAAATAGCCAAGGCTATTGATTTCTAATCACTCGCTTCTTATTTACAGGAAATAAAAGGGTTTTTAAAGAGGCTACGTTTGGTCGATGGATGGGTAGCGGAAGCCGGGGGTCGTTAGAGGGATTCTAATTTAATCCCCGGGCACCGAGTGTCGACGGCGGTATTAATTGACCAGCAGCCCCCCGTTCTGTAATCCTCAGACCTCTCAAATCCGGACGAGCGCTAATGACGAATGCATAGCTTGATGGAGAATGGCTAAATTACGACAAAACGACATCTTCGGATATACGTCTTAGATTGGATATACAGAAACTAGTACAGACGAAAGCAGCTCTGTAATTGAAGAAATTACATTTTGAAGAGCTCTATGGATCACCAAGTTTGTAGCTTGGAATCGAGATGCCAACATGAATGCTCCTAATCACGGTGCTTTAAGCCGCCCTTAAAGACACGAACCATTTAATTTCTGCCTTAAAAGACCCGCTCGGAAATTGTAAAGTTGTGATCAGAATATATCAAAAGCTTTGGTGTCTTCTAGTAGACTGAAAAATAATAAAGTGCAGTTTGCGATATCATAAACACGAAACATCCAGATCATTTCTAGGGAGAGCGTAACCAGGTATTTGCCAAATACTACAATCAAGGCATCCCATCAAAGTTAGGATGTTAATATCCAAGCCGAGAAAAACTTAAGACTGTCTACATAAGTCATAGAAGACCAAATAGAATTAAACCCATGAGGTTTTATTTCTTCAATACTGATCTACTGAGTCATTCTGATCTGAAAGAAGATGGGTGGACAAGGCGTGTAAAATACCTATATAAGGATGATAAGATACTGAACAATTAAAATATATATCAACAAATCTAAATTTTTTTTTAAATCATTCAAAACAATGTATATTTTATATAACATCGATTTGTAAACCTTAAATATGTTCAAAACCTCCAAATAGTGTCATTTTTTAGAACTTTAATGCCTTTTCTTTTATAGAGTGGGTCTGTGCTCCATATTTTTGTCATAGTCTAAATAAGGTCTAATGGAATCAATCAACAACAACGTGGAGAGATGATCCACTATACATTAAACATATCATTTTGTATCCCAACAATTGAACTTTTTAGAAAAACAATGCAAGTCCGTAAATTAGTGGTCAAAGTCGCATATAGCATAATATAAACAACGAACTTTGTTGTGAATGAAATGCCTCAGTGGTTAGAGCATCAGATATTAAGCAACCTTATATAGCTAGGGTTTTTAGGTTGTGGGTTCGATACCACTAAAATTTAATATCAAGGCAATATTTCTTTTTTCTTATCGTTTGTTAAAATATTCAAAACTGAATATAGTTAGAAACTGTGCCTTTGCAAACATGTATCATTACATATTAAACAGATGTAATTAGAAAAAAAATTAAATTTGAAATCGTATTTTACGACTAAACCAAATGAGCATTTGCGCTATCTTATCCCCCCCCCCCCCCCCATCTTCTTTTTACAGCTCTTGAAATCTATTACAAAATATAAAAACGTTAGGAACACAAGAAAAACAGTGCATTTTCAAACATGATTTTTAAACATATGTTTTAATGTAAACTATGATTTTTACATATCATACTAGTATCATAATATATTGTAAATATATGTAAAAAAATGGGAACTATTTGCAATATATTGACTGCAAAGGTTAAATTAATATAAAGAATACATTTACATCGTATAAAGAACTATAGTTAATATAGGGTATGCTGTACTGATGGTAATGTAGAAGATATAAGTTATCTTTTATGTTGTATCGACTGTTTAATAGAGTTACAGGGTATATTGTATGTCGTATCGACTGTTAACTACAGTTACAGGGTATATTGTTATGTCGTATCGACTGTTAACTAGAGTTACAGGGTATATTGTATGTTGTATCGACTGTAAACTAGAGTTACAGGGTATATTGTATGTCGTATCGACTGTTAACTAGAGTTACAGGGTATATTGTTATTCATATCGACTGTAAACTAGAGTTACAGGGTATATTGTATGTCGTATCGACCGTTAACTAGAGTTACAGGGTATATTGTATGTCGTATCAACTGTAAATTAGAGTTACAGGGTATATTGTATGTCGTATCGACTGTAAACTAGAGTTATAGGGTATATTGTATATCGTATCGACTGTTAACTAGAGTTACAGGGTATATTGTATATCGTATCGACTGTAAACTAGGCTTAAAGAATGCATTGTATGCCTGTCTGACTGTAAATTATAGTTACATGGTATATTGTTATGTCGTATCGACTGTTAACTAGAGTTACAGGGTATATTGTATGTCGTATCGACTGTAAACTAGAGTTACAGGGTAAATTGTATGTCGTGTCGACTGTAAACTAGAGTTATAGGGAATGTTGTATTTCGTATAGACTGTTAACTAGAGGTTTATGGTATAATGTATGGCGTATCGACTGAAAAAAAAAAACTAACTAGGCATATTGTATTTCGTATCGATTGAAACTATAGTTATAATGTATATTGTATGTCGTATCGACTGTACACTAGAGTTATAGAGGATATTGTATATCCTATCGACTGTAAACTAGAGTTAGTGTATACACTCAACAAAACTTCTAAGTGTTCACCCTGATAAATAGAATAATTTTAAAATTACGAAATAAAATGATGTGAAATTTTCAATATTTCGTAAATGATATGTCTTCTTATCAAAAGCACAGATAAAATAAAACAACACCAATGGAAATCAATTACCAGTGACGAAACGTCAAACCAATTAAATTGATATTCTTCTGCGCGTGTTAATATATTTGGCAATTTTTTTGTGATAGATATTAGTCTTTGGTGATAGTTTCAAAAGGAAACCACTTAACATGGCCAAAATAATAATTGAGAACACAGCCAGAGCCTTTGGAATATTGGTGTCTGCATTGTTTCTACAACAGATTGTATTCATTTTAAATTTGCTGATTGTTTTGTCCTCGACATTGTTTTAAACAGTAAGCGATCCGAAGGAAACGCTATTTGGATATAATTTTTCTCTTTCATAGGTGTAACGTCATTTCCATCGGCAACTTAAAACAATCCAAAAGCTCTGAGCGAAATTCAACCAAACCGGAAGTGTTTGTGATATTTAGCAAAGGTCAAGGTCTTGGGTCGCAATCAGAGCTCAAGGTCAATGCATTGTTTTTGACAATTGAAAGTTAAGTGGAAATCAGTCACCCCGACGGCAAGACAAATAAATGTGCTTATTTCACATAGTAAACACATTATACTGGGTGAACACTTAGAACTATGGTTCAGTGTATTGTATAACGTATCGACTGTAAATTAGAGTTACAGAGTATAAAATGTATTTGGTATCGACTGCTAACTATATTTATATAATTCATTGTATGCTTGCCCGACTGTAAACTGGAGTAATAGGGTACTAGTATATTGCCATATAGACT
>WFKH01011581.1:68037579-68074294 GCA_016163765.1 Magallana hongkongensis | reverse complement strand
CAGGTAAACACCACAAACAGCATCTACCACAATACAGGTAAACATCACAGTAGGCATCTACCACAATACAGATAAAAATAATTTGCCTCGCTGTCGATGAGATTGGTCAACCCGATATATTACTGTAATCAGTCAGTAACAAACCTAATAAGTAATAATAGATGATAATCTCTAGGTGGTATCAGACACTTTGCGATTTCAATGTTGATAATAGAAAATTATATTGTTGCCGTTTTAAAATGTTATTAATGTGCAAAATTTAAAATTATTTTTAAGATAAAAATTGTAAAAATTCCTACTTTGTTTCAAACTATTGTGTAATAGATGAAGTTGACAAAATAACAGGTTTTGCAACGGTGTTTGCTAACAAGAGTTTTTACTACATGTAAGATACTTGATTAATTGCAATTTGTTCTTACAAAAATGCAAATTTATTTAACATATATTTACGGGAGCACAAATCTGATGCTAATTTAACGGTTTCGTTTTACGTATTCAAATCTAAAAAATATTAAAAGCTTCTGAATGCATCACTCCCTGGAATCTCTGAATATAGTTAGATTTTCTATGCGGCCCCCAATCCCCTCCCTCTAAAAAATCCTGCAAGCGTACATGTTCTTCAAATTTCCCCTCAACCCTTCCCCCCTCCTTTTTGAAATATTTCTGGATCCGCGACTATTTTGCCCCATTCCTTAACTGTCTCAGACGCATGTTATAAATGTTTAATTTGCATACCAGGGATATGTATATATTTGATAATTTTGAATGATTTGTGAAATTTCTGGTATCAATCATATCACTATCGATTTGGGCTAAATTGATTAATGTAGGTTAGAAACGGTATAAACATGTACATAAAATTTCAAATGTGTTTAAAACATTAGTATGACATCATCCTTTGTTCTTTTTTAAAATACCTTTCAATGCTTGAAATGACAAATACAATCCAGTAAGTTAGCTGTAACCGTCAGTAAGTTATAAAAGCTGTCCATTACGGCCCTCCAACAGTTCTACGGCATGTAACCTTTAAATAATGACGAAATTCAAAATATAATAAATAAGGGGGTGGATAAAGATATTTAAACAGCGTTATATTAAAACTTTGCCATGTGCAAGTGCATCAAAGGACGCCTTGGGGTTAAACACACTAAACAATACACAAAATCCGAAAAGCCTTGGTTTATTTGTAAATGTAGAGGGGTGAGGGAAATTTCAAAATGTCCACATAAATAAACGCATACACAATAGAATTAAAACTACAGATTCCAAAGAAAACCTGAAAACAGCAAGCAAAAATTATAAAAATGTCATGGATGAATCGATTAGATACTACAGAAATGAGCTTTCAAATAAGTTAAAAAAACATGCGTACCAATAATACTTAAGAATACTGGAAAATATTGAACAGCCACAATAAAAACAACGACTGGGCAGCTGATATAGATGATCTATATAACTTTTTTAAAAATCTTAATTATGTCGATGCAGGGGACACTCACACATTCGAGACACAACAAATCACCCGGAAGTGATCGCATTGTCAATGAACATATTAGTGCCACCATTTCAATTTTCTAACCTATATGTGAGAAACTGTTTCATCTTATTTACGACTCTGGAATGGTTAATAGGGATGCTAAAAACAAAGGGGACCCATTTGATAATTTATTGATTTTACATTTTCTGATTAAAACAATTATTAATAGAAAAAAAAAGTTGTACTGTGCCTTTGTTAATTTCAAACAGGCCTCCGATACTGTTTGGAGAGATGACCGTTGGTACAAACTACTATCAAGTGGTGTTAACGGAATTTTTTTATTTTTATTAAAAACATTTATGCAGGTATTAAATTAAAAAAAATAGGGTGAAGGTATGTCGTCTGAATTTTTTAATTGTAATGCTGGGGTCCGTCAAGGGGAAAATGTATCCCTTTTTATTTTCACTTTATATTAATGACCTAGAAAGGTATCTTATTGAAAAAGAAATCAGTGGTTTAGAGAGTTGAATATCTAAAGATATTAAAGATGATCTTTATATTTATATGAAACTGTTGATATTTTTCTATGCAGACGATACTGTGATACTAGTACATGTATTATCTGAAACACCGAGTTATCTTCACTATGCACTTCTTAACGAATTTTCTGTGTACTGTGAAACATGGAAACTCCAAGTTCATGTTAACCAAACTAAAATTGTCATTTTTTCGAAAAGACGAGCTCCTAAACATACATTTGAATTTAATGGCGAGGTCATGGATATTTTCAAAGAATTTAACTATCTTGGTATTTTATTTTCAAGATCATGATCATTCTGTAATTCAAAGAAACATCTTTTTGACCAGGCACAAAAAGCAATGTAAGGTATTATTACGAAAATTCGATTACATAACTTACCTTTTGACTGTCAGCTTGACTTATAAGACAAAGATGTTACTCATGCCCTGTTGTATGGATGTGAAATATGGGGTTTTGAAAATCTTGATATAATTGAACGTTTACATTTAATTAAGTCTACACTTATTTTTCATTTGTGTTAACTATTTTTATAAAAGATTTCTCTGCGTTGATAAAGTCAATTTACAAAAACATGTTAAGTATCCATTCAAAACATCAGCAAAATATGCAGATTTTTCTTGCAACATTCTGATAAAACCTATTTAGTGCTGGGTCATTCAGTTTTGTGATGACGTGAATTAATATATATTATTTTAGCCCAAATATTCTTATTTTGGAATCTTTATTTACAGTTAGAACTCAGCATTGAGGCAATGCAGATATTACAAGATACATTTTCAAATTCATATGGGCATTGGCACTTTATGCATCCAGAGTGACTTTATTGGACTAAATTAATGCCTGTATTGATTAAAAAATGAAGAGTTGCTCAATGCAGGCATCGGACCATGGTAGAGTCACTCAATACCTACATTGGATGATCAATAAATCAATAAAGAGAATTTTTAAAAATGATTTCCGCTGCAATTATAAATGCTATGTGTACATGCATGTTTATAAAAAAAACTATACATAACAATGTACCTTAACCATGGGAACATTGAGGAAAAAAGTGTTCCACTTTCGAAGAAAGGAGGACTTTAGATGACAAGCATTTTGTGTTCCCCATATCTAGAATCATCTGCCTCCAAACTTCAGGGTTTTTTTTTTTTTCATTCCGGCCAAAGATTAATTTTTTCTTGATGTGGCATGTGCTCTCCTATGTTATCACTAGAGTTGCTGAACCTGCCGATGCTTTCTGAAATTGAGAGAAACATGTGCCAAACACTTATTAATTAAGATAGATAATATGAAGCTAGATACAGTGTAACCTGTTTAATTTGTTTCATGTATAGCTAGAAGATACATTTTGTGTCAGAATAATCAGGATATCATATCGCAGTGTAAAGATCATTGTAAATCTTTTTATTAACCGAATTTTTTAAAGGAAAAATCCGGTTATCTTTTGGAAAGTCTGATGGGGATCAGGCAAAAAATGCATAGAAACACAGCATCTATAAAGCCTTCTATAAAGAGCTCTGGTAAGTATTTCATGTACAATGCGCAATTATAATCAGCACTTTGGAAACAATCCCCCTCCCTTACTCTTATACATGTATCTCTTGCAGTGTATTCTACATTTTACACAATAATGACAACAACTGGATGAATAGTTGGACTAATACAGGTAGACATTTGGATTAATAGATTAATTTGGAATGTTTTCTAGATTGTCCTTTCAGAATAAGGCTGTGAAATATGATAGTTGTCATATCATTTTATTCTAAATCCTTATCTTAATTTATAACAAGAGGAAAGCTGTCAATGTGACAGCAAACCGGGTTTTCTTTTGTGTGAACAGAATCCATAATCCATAATTTGTCAGCCCCGAATTGATAAACACTACCTATCCAGAGAAATGGGGCACTCTATATAAAATATTTTGCCAAAAAAACTAAGTTCAACAGCTGGTATTTTTTTTCCATAAATTATCAAAATCCAAGTATTATGCACATCTCTGATATATGTACAATTAATCCGCTAAACAATAAATTCTAATCTTGAAAACTGTAGGAGGAGTTATCCGTACAACCGGAGTACCCTATATGCAATATATGCGAAAATAACTAAGTTCAATAGCTGGTATTTTTTTCAAAAATTATCAAAAATCAAAATCCAAGTAATATGCACATCTCTGATATATGTACAATTGATCTGCAAAACAACAACTTCCTATCTTAAACATAGGTAATCACAGATTACAAAGCTCACCGAGACGAGGCATCACCTTTATGAGGAATCACCTTTATGAGACCACCTTTATCATATTATATGAAAATCATAGTTAATAATGATCTTGGATATACATGGATACTGTTTTGACACAATATCGTATAACTATATCATATGTTGGAAAATTGTATAATAATCATATGTTCATTTCATACGGTATAATATGATACAATGTTTATCAATACAATAATAAAAAATACAATATTACATCCTATGATACTTACAATATATATCATATAATACAATAAAATACTGTAATAAATAATGATAAAATATGATATTGTAACATATGATACGACATTGTATCGTGTTATACATTATTGTATTTGATCACATAATACAATATCATAATATATAATAAATATGATACAATATAGTATTATATGATACAATATCATATCACATAATACATCACAATATTGTATCATATGATATTATATTGTATAATATTATAGTATGATATTGTATTGTATGATATTGTATTATATTTCATACATATTAGGATATTGTATCATATGATACAATATAATTAGATACAACATTGCATCTTATCAATTGATACAATATCATGTGATATAGAACTATATTATATCATACAATATCATATTATACTATATTGTATTATATGATACCATATCACATTATACAATATCATATAATACGTTTTCATGTGATATAATATATATTATATAAACCAATATCACATTATACAATATCGTATCATATGATACGATATATATTATACAATATCATATCATATGATACAATATGTTGCAATATCATATGAAACAATTGCATGTGATAAAATAGTATATAATACGATATCATATTATACAATATTGTATCATAATATACAATACTATACATAACAATATCATGATACAATATCATATCATAATGTACAAAAAATTGATACAATATCATATCGTATCATAACTTTTTACAATATAATATATGATATAATATTGTATCATATAAAACAATAGTGTGTCATATCATACAATACTATATCATAGGAATCATATTATATCATTTAACAACAAACATATCTATCAAGCAGGTTTGAGTGAGGTAGGAGATCTTTTTTAGCATTCTTGATAATGGAGATCAGGCTCTGCATCTGAAGCTACCTCTGCGGTTCATTAATATTTTAGTTAAATCAACTATGCAAGCTATTATCTATAAAATATGTGACCTGTTCCAAAAAAGCATCCGAAACCTATGGCTCAGATTCAGCATTCAAGCCTGCCAGTTGAATCAGTATCATAAGACGCATCATCCATGCAAGTTTGGTGAAGTTAGGACCAGTAATAACTAAAATATAATCATCAGAGAGCACCTGCTCCAAAAACACCAGCTCTTAAAACCTTAACCTCCCTCCAGCATCCGAAACCTATGGGTCAAATTCAGCATTTATGCCTGTCAGGTACATCAGTATCATAAGACGCACCATCCATGCAAGTTTGATGAAGTTAGGACCAGTAATAACTAAGATATATTTTTTAACATCCTTGATAATGGAGATCAGGCTCTGCATCTGAAGCTACCTCTGCGATTCATTTATATTATAGTTAAATCAACTATGCAAGTTTGAAATAGTACTAATATTTATTAAACATGTGGCCTGTTCCAAAAAACTTAACCTAATCCAGCATCCGAAACCTATGGCTCATATCCAGCATTCAAGCCTGACAGGTGCATCAGTATCATAAGACGCACCATCCATGCAAGTTTGGTGAAGTTAGGACCAGTAATAACTAAGATATAATCATCAAAGGGCACCTGCTCCAAAAACTTTAACCAGCTCTAAAAACCTTAACCTCATCCAGCATCCGAAACCTATGGTTCAGATTCAGCATTCAAGCCTGCCAGGTGCATCAGTATCATAAGACGCACCATCCATGCAAGTTTAGTGAAGTTAGGACCAGTAATAACTAAGATATAATCATCAAAGGGCACCTGCACCAAAAACTTGAACCAACTCTAAAAACCTTAACCTCATCCAGCATCTGAAACTTTGGCTCAGATTCAGCATTAAAGCATGTCTGGTGCATCAGTATCATAAGATCCATGCAAGTTTGGTAAAGTTAGGACCAGTATAACTTAGAAATTGCTATCAAAGGGCACCTGCACCAAAAACTTTAACCTGCTCCAAAAACCTTAACCTCCTCCAGCATCTGAAACTCATGGCCCTGATTCAGCATCCAAGTCTTTCAAGTCCATAAGTAGGTCCAGATGCATCATCCATGCAAGTTTGGTGAAGATAGGACAAATAATAACTTAGATACAGGACCTGCAACAAAAACCTTAACCAGGTCCGGACGCCGACGCCGACGCCGGGGGTATAGCATAAGCTCCCCCCGACCTCGTATCGGTGAGCTAAAAATCTGTAGGAGGAGCTATCCGTACAATGGGGTACCCTTTTGACAGCCGCCCGCCCGCCATTTTCACCATTTCAATATATTTTTTGTATTCAAATGCGAAAACTTGATGCATCTCTTTATGTAAAGAGTAAAATACTGTATAAAAGTACATTTATATCTAGAAGAATTAACGTAGAAATCTAGAAAAAGGGAGAATTTGTAATGCAATGAACCTCATGCAAATGTTAAATAACCTTACTTATTTTGTAATTTATGTTCTTACAAAATAGTAATGATTTTTTCCTTTATGGTAGAATGTGCTTTCAATTCATTAAATTTATATGTTAGTCTTTGAAATTAAGGAGCATTCTAATATTTTTAAAAAATAATTTATGCAAAATATACCAGCTGTTGAGCTTAGTCATTTTTTTAGCATAGCATTCAAATAGAGTACCCCCGGCCTATTGTACGGATAACTTATCCTACAGTTTTCAAGATAGGAAGTGTTTGTTTTGCAGATCAGTTGAACTTATATCAGAGATGTGCGTATTAATTGGATTTTGATTTTTTGATAATTTAACTTTATGCAAAATAATACCAGCTGTTGAACTTAGTTTGCATAATATTGCATACAACATGTATAGGGTACCGGGCCCCTATTGTACGGATAACTCCTCCGTAGGAAGTGTTTATCTATTCAGGGTTGACAAATCGATTACGAATACTGTTCATACGAAAAAAACCCCGGTTTGCTATCTCACTGACAGCTTTTCTCTTGTTTCACAAATGATTGGACGTGATCTGAATTTGTTATGTTTTTGAAATTTTTGTTGACGTCACTTCCGGGAAACGAATTATCGTTGATTTTGTATTTTTTACGACAAGTTTTTGTGCAGAGATAAACTTAGAAACTATCAGAGATATGAATTTGAAATTTTCAGGATAGGTAGATTATAGTTTGATTTGACGCCAGTGGCGCCATTCATTCGAGCTCGCTATGAGTACGAATTTTTAATCAACATTTTCAGGCGTTTTGTTCTGTATCTTTTTATCAATTGATATTTTTTGAAGACATATATAACAAAAGTGGCAGAGAAATAAAAGTTCTTTCCTAAAAAATCAAGAAAAGGGGACTGGTCCCTTTAATTAGGGACCAAGAGAATTGTAAACTCAATTACAAATAACTTAAAAACGATAAAAAGTTTGTAATGCTATATAAAAGCAAAGTTGTTGATCGTAACAATATGTTTGAAAAAATAATTCTGCACTCATAACTTTTACAAGATCGTATCTAGTTAAGGAATCATTCTTTGAGTATTATGAGGTGATAATTTTGGTCGGGGCGTGATCAAATCAAATAAAGCCCAAAAGGCTTTATGATAGATTTGATCACGCCCCGACCGAAATTATCACCTCATAATATTCAATGAATGATTCCTTATTACTTATATTTATATAATTTTCAGCCATTGTACGAATAAATATTTGAATATAAATAATCAAACCCCGCTGGCGCCCCAAATTATACGTCATTTGAAGTTATTGGACTGTATAGTACAAAATCGATACGTAGTTTTATCACAGGCAAAGACACTGAAAAATGTAAATATTTACTTTTATTTTCATAAATACCTCGTTTCAAGATTGAATCTGTTTGCTAGAATGAAAACGGGCACCTGTGACAGTATAATTTCAATTTTTTTTATTTATTGACCAATTAGGGGCCATCATGGTGCAACAAGATAATTGTACATGCAGATAATGATGCAAATAAACACAATGCAATGAGGTAAAGAGTTGAATGATTAAAATGATGCAGAAATATTAACATTTGTACATATTATACAGTACACACTCATAAGGGTTTTAAATTTTCAGTATTAAGATATATATCTACTAAAAATGTAAAACACTTAAATGTATACTGTCCTAGATACAATACTAAAATACACTGTAATATGTGTGTCTGCATGTTTATAGCAAAGCATAACTATGGGGTCAGGAATTATGTACCCTGAATTAAGTTTCAGAAAAATGAAGGTTCCTTGATTGAAGACATTTAGTTTAATATCATGAATCAGAAAACACAGTATGATGATCTCTACCATTAAATGATGGTTTTAAAAGCCTTCATTGTTCAAAGATTGCCTGATCTACCATGTTTTAACAAAGCTTCAAGCAACAAGTACATGTATCATGATATAAATACAATCAGATCACTTTATACCTCATAACTCTGTTGTTTCACTGAATTAATGTACCATACGTATAGTGTACCTTTAATGGTCCATTGAAACCTTAGCATAATAAATGGCACAAATTAACATTCATTTTTTTAAAGGTAATAATTAAATCTTCAACACTTGAATTAAAAAACTCGTTCAAAGTGTTGGTCAGGATTGGGCGCGGTTCTCTGGACTGGGCCTGCCGGAATTCTTTGTCCGGGGCGGCGGGGAGGGGCCAGGAACTCAAACATGGACGTAGAATGCTGGGACAACATGTGGGCCAGTTCACAGGGCATGGGGTCTGACCAGAAAAAGTCATGATTAAGAGCAGTGTCACTGTCTATTCGCTTTGATGGGTCAAGGGTCAGCAGCTTGTCAATCAGGTCAAGGGCATACTGATCCTTGACATACACCTTCAGACGGTCTTTCACCTTGCGTTTCTGTCCCTGAGCCAACTCCATCTGTCCAAACATGTCAAGTTTTTCTACACTGGGCCACACCTCCTTTGTGATGGACCCACACAGCTGACTGATCAGCTGAAGCTGGTGTTGTTCTGTCTTACCCTGCATGATGGGTGTTCTGGTCCACATCTCAGCCATTATACACCCTGCCCCCCACAGGTCAATGGGGGGACCATAGTTCCTCTCCCCCAGCAGTAGTTCCGGCGGTCTGTACCACAAGGTGACCACTCTGTTCGTGTAGCGGTTCTGTTTGTCTTTGCCTGCGGTACTGAAGGCTCTTGCGAGTCCAAAGTCTGCCAGTTTCAGAACGCCGTGCTTTGTGATGAGTATATTTGCGGCTTTCATGTCTCTGTGTAGAATCTTGTTGCTGTGAATGAAGTAGAGACCATTCAGGAGTTGCTGCATGACTTTCTTGATCTCACCGATGTTAAATTTCACATTGGCATTGCTCAGAAGTCCAGCTAAATCATGTTCACAAAACTCAAAGATCAAGTAGAAGGTACTCTTCATTCTATTGTATGCAGTGGCTGAAAATTAAAAAAAAATAATGAAAGGAAGCTCTTATTAAATTTTCGTCATTAACATGTGTTATGTAATATTTACATTCACCAATATTTAAGTTTGCAATTTAATATTCAAGCTATAGATAAAAGGTTTATTTTTTTACCTCGAGTTCTAGCGATTTCAATTAAATTAACAACATTTTCATGTCTCAGCAATTGCAATATCTTTATCTCCCTCAGAGCTGTTATAGGAAACTGAAAACAAAGACCAAAAGTAAACATATGTATTAAGTAAATGTGTTCATGTGCTTATTATTGATATTGATTCTGTGTACATGTACCTTTACCAATGTTTGGGTTTGCCCTTAATTGTATACTCCATTAATTTTTGCATACTGTCATATAGGAACCAGACAAGTCATTGGGTATTTGGAATACAGTAGGACTTCGATATCTCGAACACTGATATCTCGAATACAATGAATATGTCGAAGTGATTTGTAAGTCCCAACCACTTATTTTTTAACTATTTTACCCTTGATATCTCGAATACTCGGATATCTCAAAGTTTTTAAACAGTCCCATCAAGTTCGAGATAAGGAAGTTTGACTGTAGTTTCCTCATTCCAAAACAATTAAATTTGTCATGCTTTTGTCATTGTAACACCTCTCAATTAACTTGAATGAAAATTACTACTGGACATGGCATTGTTCCGACTCATGGACATTTGTATGACAGGGCGAAGAAGTTCAAAATGTCTCTAGGTTGTTATGTTGCATGCTAAATCATAATTCTATTAAATGCTGGGCTTTTTTAGAGTTTCCTCTCTGTTTACTGTATTGCCATTACATAACCTGTCCAATTAAAGAGATCTGCACATTTCACAATTAGGATTATTTCTCCTTTTCAGAGATAGCTAGATTATCCTTAAAACTAATCTTTTCGGTAGATATAAAAAGTAAATGATAAACCGGCAGAAATGGATTTTGAACATTTGAATACCTGGTATATCAAAAGAATATCTTCATTCTCTTTAGCAATTTTTTTTTGTAATTGAAGGATTTGGTTATACATGTATATGCAAAACTGCTGACTAGCAAGAGATGTTAGAAATTCAAAAGAACAAATATAAATTCTTCTACTTTTTCCAATCATATGTATTCATATTTTAACAAAAATCTTCAATCTTTTTTATATTCATAATTATGCATTTGTAATTATCACTTCAAATAAGTGTGGTTTTCTAATCATACATACCCCTTCTTTTTCATTTTCCATCAATACTTTTTTCATGGCAACAAGTCTTCTTGTCTGACGATCCCTGGCCTTAAAGACCTCTCTAAAAATCGAATGAATTTCATTTTTATAGGAAATATGTAATGCCTAAATTACTTTCAATATTTTAAAATTGTTTCATGATTTCTGTTATCACACTCCACTCATCACCTGCCCTCGTCTTCACTAGCCAATGGTGACAACCCGATGCTGTTCTTTTTTCATAAACGAGGGAAATAATAAGATTATCACCCTTGGCTGGCAAATATGAGCTGGCCTACAACATTAAAGCTGAACACCGCTCGTAAATAGGCACCATCACACAGGTACCTGGTATATAAACCCTTCGATTTCGTTACACCCGATTGCACACCTAAAACTCGTGGCCGACGTGTAGTATTCATTTTTTGGTCACTGGATTTTATGCATTTATTTCTTATAATATGTGCATATTCTGTTTGTAAATGATGCATTTAGCAATTTATTTGATGTTAGTATTATCTTGGCTTGAAAAAAGTGCATAAAATTTGATAATTTCATCGCGACCGAGTAACACAGCTAGGCAAGATGTACATCCACACGGGCGAGACCTCTACAGCAAAATACTTTGAACTGATTAGAGGTCTGCGCCTTATATAGGGGTTGTAGGGACTTCAGTGGTGAAAGAGAAATATGGCGGACAGTGCCTATTTACGACCGGTGTTCAGCTTTAAGTACATGTACTGGTAAAACACTGAAAGCACCCCGAGAACATATTTATGCTACGCATATCAAAATTATTCTTTAAACTCCATTATATGCCAATTTTCACCTAGTTGTTGAAATCACCATATTCTATTACATTGGCTACAAAATAACCCACATGGAGTGGTTCAGAATGTCTCATGTGAGATTTCTATGGAGGTTGAAATCTGAAGAGAAAATGGGGAATGTGTGATAGTGTGTATGATAGGCTCAGTACCGCCACGCTCCTAATCGCACTGGCTAGTGGGTTAACCCTCTAGGTCAGTTGGTAGAGCATTGTCTTTTAAACAAAAGGGTCTTGGGTTTGAGCCTAGTTGTGGACATACCCTATTCTATTAAATAGAAGTTTAAACAGTATTACAGTTTTAGTAATTTACCTACAGAAATGTTTTTATTTTTAATTTGAACAAGTTGTTTTCAACTGCACTGTGCAGAGCTTGGAAAAATACCTCATACATATTAAGATGTTCAAATTTTTAAACAAAATGAAGTTGTTTCCAATCAACTAAAAATTGGCTAGACAGCCTTGAATTCTTCTTTGATGTCAATGATATATAGTACTGAGGGTATATCTACAACCGATCTCATGAGCTAGCCAGGCAGATATCAACAGTCAATCTATAACAACAGTCAATCTATAACAATCTATATACATGTACAGGAAAGTCTTCTTCTCAAAAATAATCTTCTACCCTATATCCGGTAATTTTCGCAATGATCTAATTTTCGGGTTTTTTTCGCGATCTCTTTAAAATCGCAAATTATATTCTGTATTATTTTCTATAAGAAACTTTTTAAATCGCAAAAAATGACTGACCCAAATTAAAAATGCTACACATTTTTCCTATTTTCGCAAATTTTGTGACACGCGAAAAAAAAAGGACACAGTAATTTGGCAACATTGCGTCTAATGGATATCATAACCAGGTCCGGCACAGACTGTCATTTGGTGGTTTGACTAGTTTCTGAGGAAAACGCATGTCACATTTACCAATAGGGGAAGTACTCTGACATGTTTACTTCATAATAAACAAGTGAAAAGCTGTCAATGTGACAGCAAACCGGGTTTTCTTTTATGTGAGCTGTATCCATAATCCATGTCAACCCTGAACTGATAAACACTGCCTACCGTATCCAGAGAAATGGAGTACCCATAAGCAATATTTTGCCTATAAAATGACTAAGTTCAAAAGCTGGTATTTTTTTCATAAATTATCAGAAATCAAAATCCTACCAATATGCACACCTCTGATATATGTACAATTGATCTGCAAAAGAACAACTTCCTATCCTGAAAACTGAAGGAGGAGTTATCCGTACAATAGGGGTACCCTATATGCAATATTTTGTCAAAAAATGACTAAGTTCAAAAGCTGGTATTTTTTTCATAAATTATCAGAAATCAAAATCCTACCAATATGCACACCTCTGATATATGTACAATTGATCTGCAATTGATCTAATAAGATGTTGAACGTAATGCCACCCGACATAATGTCCTTAAAACCACATGCATCGAACGTCGATCCTATTATGAATATCTTCATATAAACATCCCACAGTCCAGTGCCCAGGAAAGCTATATATTGCGTTAACTTCGGGTAATGTGGACATTTCTTTAGCTTAAACCCCATGACAACATGTGGTGGACTTGGAGTTGCGATACCCGCCATGTTGTCAAGTATCTACCAGGGACCAGCCTAGGGCAAAATTTTAGGGAGACTTCACTTCTCCCTAACAGAAAAATAGGGAAACGTTTGAGAAATCAGGGAGACTACCATAATTTGAAAACAGCATAATGCTAATGATGATATACAATTTATATTGGATTGAAGCAAAAAAAAAAAAATAAATACAAATAAAACAACTTCTAAAAAATTTAAAATCTTATCCAATTTGTTAAATTTAATTTATTTGATGTATTCATATATTTTATAGATGAATTGTTTTGTAATTGTGTTGGCTAAATGACAAATGATATCAATCTCTGTATTTCTGTGTATTTTGGAGGTATTAGTCCAACCCTTTGACCCAATTACAACCCTTTTTAATTTTGAAGATAACTGTTGACAAACAGTTTTAAGATTATTTTTGCATTGATTTGACAGTTATTAAATAATTACAAGTTACCAACTAATTGTAATATCAACACTAAAAGTAATAAACATCGGTTGTAATTTTCAATGCACAGTATGTGGTTGCATCACCCGCCCGTATTTATAACCCCTAAAGATAAGACAGTCGGTAGTTATTAATCACAACAGGGATTAACTGTGGCTGCTAAAATTTCTTTTGAATTAGATAATTATCATTTTATTGCCTTTGGGGTTAACTTACACCATCGTGAACTCAGAATACAGGGCAACTTCAACTTCTCTTTCGGAGGAAATTCCGGCGAAGTTACCAATACCCAAGTCGCCCCCTAGGTTGGTCCTTTATCTACACATGTAAAATCTTTTAAACGCTTGAAAAGAGGTTTTTTTTAATTCATTTGTTACAAGCAGTTTTAGAAGAAATTACAATACGTAATCCTGATTTGCAATAAAAAGTGCTAGGGTCGGCGCGTAAAATTAGGGTCAGTCGGGTTACCGGAAACACACATATTTTTTTTTTGGCCTTTAAAAACATAGTAACCAGGGGTACACTGAACATCACTGAGGTATATAATAGAGGAAACTCACAATAACATTAGTTTCTGGAAACATTTCCGTATTGATAGATTTTTCGACAAAAGGATTTAACTACCGCGATATCATAGGACCGGCTCATAGTATCATATAAGTCTGTACATATGTCCCTGATAATATATGGAAATATTATAAATTACCTATTATATAAACTGATTCTTTTTCTATTACTTCCATTGACTCAAACAAGACAGACTGTTTGTTTGGTTATTTTATTTCAGAAATCCAATAAAACATGTGTAATTTTGGTTTTCTATAGTACTTTATTCTTGAAAATGCTAAACTTAATGGTAAATACAATATATCGGACATCACATCTGAAAATATTGTATCGTATCGTATCGGAAAATCTTTACCAATACACATCCCTAATATAAAGGCTTATTGATAGAAATTCAGAGGCCTGTGAATAAACCCTTACCCAAAAGTCCCTTGGCCAATTTTAGCCAGTTTTTCATATTTGTTCGCATCTGGACAGTAAGGAAATTCCATGTCCTCTACTTTACCACTGTAACTTGACAACCCAGTGCCCGTATAACCCGAGCTGCCTCCACTAGCCCCGCTAATGTTTTGAGAAGAGGAGCTAGATGTACTATGTCCATGTTGCATGATGCCTTTTTTTTTAACCGGAAGTTGAGAAATGACACCGCTTAAAGCATTATAAAAAATAATTTTATCATCATTTCAAAAAACGTAGTTCTAATTTTTATACAAATCATTTCAGCTATTAATGTTCTATTTTATCATATTCTTTATTTGATAATTTGAATTAATTGGATTTGTAATGTATAATTTTTTTTAATTGTTATAAGAGATGTTTTTAACGTTCAACACACGTACACGACAGTGAACTGAAAATCATTCAAAATGCCTAAAGTTGTATCTCGGAGCGTTGTGTGTACAGATGTCAAAGACCAAGAGGAGTACCAAGGAGAAAAACCACTTTATGTATATTATTGTATTTGCGGACAAATATCTCTAATTTTAGGTGTGTCTCCAATAATATGTTTTACGGTGCGACCATAGGGGACTCGTCACGAACTTTTTGTCTTCTTACCATGTGACCATAGGAGTCGGCAATTTATCCATAAAACAATGTAAACACTAACCAGTGAGCCTCGCGAGCGTAGCGAGCGGGAGTTACAGGTCTGCAGCTAACCAAAATCGTTAAAAAAGCCAGGAAAACGTCAGATATTTCGGACTAGGAGCTACAGTGCCTCCCCAAAGTGAAAAACATCTTCACTAGCCAAGGGTTTTCGGTCCACTCCGCTCCCCATAAACCCTTAGCAGATCTCATTACGAAAACTCGGTGACAAGCTCAGTTTTACGATTGGCTGCAGCTGCAAAAGCCGATCCAATCGCAACGTTTAAAACAGGCGCTTGTAAATAAACTTTAGAAGAAATACACGTGATCTTTGGTAAAACATTCGGTGCCAAGTGCTTGAATACAGTGCCTCCCTAACGATGGTCTAACTAGATCACTTTAAGAAACGATCGTTTATTTCACTGCATGGGATTGAACAGAGATTTACAAACTTGTTAAGGCTCGCGTGATAGTATGGAAGTAAACATGGCGAATGTAGAAGTTGCCTATCCTGTTAGTATATACGTCCCTGCATATGGTTATTGCTTTTAAATGTTCAATGAGCTGTATTTTATTTAATTTCTTTTGTCCGCAATATTCACGACAACGATACCTGGTTTTATGGCATAAATACTTTCATCTATTAGCGACTTCACTCCCTACAGATCCCTACCAACACTATAAATAAAACATTCCTTGCTTTCTCTAGGTTATATCTTCATTCCTATTTTATAGCATTGTTAATTATGTTCCGATTCTCGCTAGTCAACTTGTTTTCAAGTTGTATTTATGCCGTAGCGTGTATATTACCTGTTGTTTCATTCGATTAAAATGTAAATATGCAAGGGGCGCAACTCAAGTTGCTCGCTAGATAGCGCCACCGCATCACCAAATTTTCGTAATGAGATCTGCCAAGGGTTTATGGGGAGCGAAGTGGACCGAAAACCCTTGGCTAGCGAAGATGAGTAAAAAACCGCAATTTATGGCGCACAAAAATTGCACTAGTTTTTTTACTGATTAACCTTATTTACATACAAATTCTGTGGAAAAAATTAGTACCATTAAATTCTTTAGGCAATTTACTACTGATATCATTACTTTACTTGCCTCAGACTTTCTCCTAAACATGCTAACCGATCTTGGATAATGTTAATTTCACCTCGAGATCGAGAGTCGCCATTTTTACATGTAAACAAACTGCACCACATTATGGGGCTGGTGATGGTGTTTGAAAGAATATCAGAGGCTAGTAAAGTGACCTTAACTGTATTAAAATGTCCGAGGAATTTTTTGGGAATCAAATATTTGTACAGGATATGTCGGTAATAAAATTAATCAGTAAAAAAACTAGCGCAGTTTTTTGTGCGCCGTAAATTGCAGTTTATAACTATGGTAGGCACTGTAGCTCCCAGGTCTTCCATCTGAATTTTTTCAGACCGGGAGCGACAGACCTGCAGCTAAGGGATGGTCATATAGTAAAACGACAAAAAGTTTGTGACAAGCCCCGCGATACGAACGGTACGATTTATTTCGATTTTGTTTCTTTCAATGCAGATGGAGTTCTTTCCCCTCTTTAAAAAGTGATTGTGACCTCAGAGTTTACGTTGGCATTACAGGTTTATTGTCGTCTGGTTTTCCTTTTTGCAAACTCTCCTGGCTGAGAATTAACTACGAGAAGCAGAATGTTTTATTTACATTTTTAATGCATGAAGTTCTTAAAATTCATTTTTACCTGTTCTTGCGAAATTGGTAGCCATATGCAATTTACACAGAATTGTGGGTATGATACTGACGAGTTAAAGGGAGCAATAGTTCAAATTTTCCCTTCACCCAGGTGTTGTCGTTAGAGCTCACAGTGCTTGCTGGCACATCGCGCAAGCTAGCTGCTCTCGCTAATATACCCATAGTTAATATTATAAATGCATTCATACATCTTTTATTTGGTATTGAACATTTGTTAAATGTATGCTTACTTTCATTACTATGAATATCACTCCTCTATAAAACTGATGATGTAGTACATATTAATAATGTTTATTGTTTTAGCACAGGCAGTTTTATAAAATAGCTTTGTTTGATAATTTAGTAAATATTGTTCATTTAATTCCGTAAAGATAATTGTTATTTTTACGTTTTAATGGAAGGATATGTAATAAATTTATTATAATGAACGAATTTGATTCCAAGAGTCTCTTTGCCAGACATGGAGCATAAGCTCAAACTCGTCAATATAAGTCTCATTTGTGACTTGGTGATCCCTGCCTGGAAATTTGAAAGATCTGACCCTTTGGTTGTTACTTTTATTACAATATCTGACTGTATTAAACAGAGGCATGCTCAGCAAAACGGGCACTTGTGAGCGCTTGCAAAATTTGTGTTACAAATATAGGGAATTTTTGCAAGCGCTTGTAGCACCCACTTTGCTGAACATGCCTCTGTAAAATTGTTAAATTTAAAACAGTCTAATCTCTCTCACTCAAGTTTTATTGGCACCTTTAGTTCAACAAGCAGACCCATCATTGCCATTATTACAATTTTTACATTGTATTTTATCGTAGTTATCTGTTACATAAAAAATTAAGGGGGATGAATACAACTTCGCTCAACTCAAGACCCTGTGGTTTAAAGTCAAAGTTCAACCATCTGAGCTTAAGGGCTAACCCGCTAGTGCTTGTAGGTTCTTGGCAGTACTAAGCTTATAAATATACTCAATCACAGTTATCAATAATATCTTTAAATGTTTAATGCTTGCATTCATGCAGACTGTCCCATTGATAAGCTGCCCATGAGGAGGAGAGACAATGCCAGAGTCATTGACAGCCAGAAACATGCTCACAAATTAACCTGTGACCCAGATGACATTGTCTACTTAAAAAGGTATCTTTACTGTTAGCGTCCCACAGCTAAGATAGATAACTCCTATCAAGAAATAGTCTCTGGTTCAAAGTACATGTATGCTTAGTACTTTATTGCATCTCTTTTTTTTAGACCTCAGGGAATTGAGAAACAGTACAGACAGAAATGTAAAAGGTAATTTAAAATGATTTTTAATCTCTTTTTCCGAAATTTTTCCACTCTCTCTCCATATATTTTGTGGTCAAGTAAAGGTTATGGTTACAATTTCTGACAGATGTGGATTATGGTTATATTACCATCACCAAGGAAACAGTGGTGTTATGTTTGTTGTTGATGGGGCTCTCAAAAGGGATGCTGCTAAAACTGATGTTTACAGTCAGATATCGGAGCCAAAGAAGGTATTTTGTTGATTAATGACTGAGCATTGGAGTAATGTCTTAGACTAAGATGTATATTATTGTCTTTTTAAAAAAAAAATTAGATAAAAAAAGTATTTACGGTGTATTACATATACCGGGTAATATGACTGTAACTGCAAATGTAAAAAAAAATATCCATTTCGTTGTACTATACATGTATTTTGTTTATTTTGACACCAGGTAACACTCACCAAACACACAAAGAACATGGGTAAATTCAGTTCTGTGACGGTGTCGACAGTGGACGAAGAGGAGGACGAGATAGAAGCGGTCAGTAAAATAATTGGTTT
Source organism: Magallana hongkongensis (assembly GCA_016163765.1). Classification (NCBI taxonomy): domain Eukaryota; kingdom Metazoa; phylum Mollusca; class Bivalvia; order Ostreida; family Ostreidae; genus Magallana; species Magallana hongkongensis. The sequence goes on along the minus strand of WFKH01011581.1, from coordinate 68,055,098 downwards.
TATCGATCAATTAAATTATTATTATTATATTATTACATTGTTTAAAAAACATGATTAAAAAATATCTGCTTTTAATATTTGTTAATCACATATCTTTCAGTAGCATTTTTGGTTATAAATTTCTCATGAATTTTTAACGTATCAATTGGTGGACATTTCAATATTTTCATTGAAATACTCAGCATCTCCTCTGCTAATGCTACCAACTCTTGATGTCAAAGCAGTATTATTCCTGCAATCATTAGTGATTGAATAGTTTATTTGATTTTGTAGAAAGAGATAGCAGATTCATATGCAGCCAATGCCAAAGTGATAGAAAAACAGCTGTTCAGGAAAGGGATGAACAAGAGAAGACAGGAAGAGGTGATTGGTCAATTTTTAAAATAGATTACAAGAAAATTTTATGTATCCTGGATAAAAGAAAGAACAAATATAATCATAAATCATTATATCCTAGGAAAAATTATTCTGTATAAGTTGAACTAATTCTCCATTCCTGTTTGAAAAGTATTCCAAAGCTATAGGAAAATCATGTAACATTTTAAATAAAATAAAATGTTTGCTGTAATAAAAAAAACCCCTTTTTTTTTTACCTTATCTATATCCAGTTTAAAGTATGAAAAGATCATTTGATTCATTGAGTTCATGAAGCAATAATGTTACCTGTACAATTATCCAAAGCTCGTATATTTTTATTTAACTTGCAGGCCGCTGAGGAAGCGAAGAAGAAAGTGAAGGGAACTCTAATTGACAAGTGATTAGAGCGATGATGTGTGAACATTGGACTCATTGTGTTGAATGCTGTAAGAGAGAGGATGAGGAGAGTGTGTGTGTATGCATGTATGTAATTTGATGTGAATATGATTTGTTAAAGGAAAAGGCAAGATGTTTGTTTGATATCATTTTCACTAAAAGAAACTTTGTACTTTCATATCTTTTGTTTATTTGTTAGGACAAAATAGAACTCTTGGTTAATTAGGGCTCCACTCTGTGGGCGCCCTATGAGGGTTTCACACCTGTCACAAATTCAGGAAATATTTTTAGAAGTCAACTTTGAAATTCATAATTCCCCTTTTGGATTGTCAGACACCCGACATTTACATAAGGAATAAATAAGCTTAATTACCAGCAACATTATATAATTTAGGAGATATATCTTTACTGGAATGCTTACAGAAATAAAATAATTGCTTTTGAGATATGATTATTATTATATAAATCTGCTATTTGAAAATTATTAATGATCTTATATACTAGTATATAAAAAAGACAATTTTTAATGTATTCAAACGTGGTATAATTCCAATAAAAAAGGCAAAAAACCAATTTTTAAATATGAATACTATATTGCCTACTTTCATATAACTGTACTTTTTCGGTTCTTGTCAGCTTTCATAATTCCCGTTTGGATTGTTGGACAACGCTGTGTGTTTACGTAAGGAATTAGGCTTCGAATTAATTTACTCACAAACGATGAGAATGCATTTTTTGCTAAACTGCTAAAAAGCAGTGATGTTTCAACTATCAATGCACTGATTTAGACCCTTTTTAACAAGAGCTTGGACTTCGGGCAGTACGTGTCAAACTCCGACTTGATGAGGGCAGGTTCTATTCATGGTTAACTGTCCAGTCATTGGCTAATAGATATGAATACATTCAATGCAATTACACTTGTTTGACTTCATCTAGGGCTGTACTGATTTCAGTTGAAAGACGTCAGAGCAGATCTTGGCAAAAAGCTTTCCGATTTTGACAGTTTTTGAATATTGATGGGCTTCTCTTAGCGAATAAGAAGGTAGAAGGTCAATTTTTGACAGCTTGTTTTGATGAGCAAACTACAGATAGTTGCATCCAAGCTCTTGTTAAAACGGCTCTATATGTATTAAAACAGCAGGTGCCGGAACATCTTGAAAATTGGTACCCAAACGTCTTGGAGCCTAAACTTCTTAGCTGGTGCATAAACATCTTGGGGTCTTAACGTCCGAAATTCATAGTGATCAGTCTGTCCGTCTATTCGTCTGCATGTCCGAGATCACTTGTCTAGCATATTTTCTATTTTATTTTTCTCCCTTTAACCCAATCTGGCTCATACTTCACCCAAAGAGTGCCTTTGTCAAAGAGTGTGCAGTGACCTTAAACCAAGTTTTTAGGTCAGGATTATCTCATATACCTCATTTAAAATTCTTGTTCGGACCATACATTCTCTATCCATAGCCCTCATCATATATTATCTTGTGAAAAGACCAAATTAGTCAATGGCTTACACAATTTGTCCTCAAATTCACCTAAGTTGTCATCTTCCATTCCGTTAACATGGCAACGAGGCCAATAATCATGGGGCGTTCAGCCTTCTTATTTATCAAAGCGCAGCAAATTCATACGCTGATCCAGAATTTTTTCCCGCGGGGGGGGGGGGGGGGGTCAAAGGGTTATCTAAGTTTGCCAGGGGGTCCAAAGCATATTTTCTGTAATTTTGGGGGGGACCCGACCCCCTTTAGATTTGCGCATGAAAACTATATAATTACCAGTATGAATTGATGGCAATGGGTGATTATGCGCGGCCATCAAATTACAGCATCTGCAGAAAATACATGTTTTAATAAAATGTACCAAACAAACACACAATCCAAACAAACGAAATATCCACCGTCAGATGTACTAGTTGATCGGCGTTATGGTAATCGACTGACTGCCACATTATTGTTTGCTCCCTAATGTCCCGCTATATAACCTCTTAAGTAGTTATCATGTTCAACACATTTATCTTTAATTTGATAAGCCGTATCTTTAGTTTATTGTGCAAGAACTCGGGTATATTAAGAAACTAGTGTGAATGTCTTATCATTTCAACAATGCGGTTTGTATATCAACTCTTTGTCTTTCTTGTGTGGGGTAAGTTTTACAGTAGTAAATATAATTATGGAGCTATTTATTCAATGTTGTGATGGTTTCATACAATGCAAGCAATTTTTTTCAATACGACAATGTTATAAAACTGTACATTTGTTGACAAAATGTATCAGAGATAAACATCCCCCGGCAGTTTTGTTAAATTGACGTTATATGGCTCAAACGCCGCTTTAATTAAATGATCTCCACTATTAAATCTATCTATAGCCCATAGAAATCACATTATGAAAAACGACAAAAGAAAGAGTAAATTTTAAAAAGGTGATATTTATATACAATGAAAACTAGGAATAGAATAGGTTTTTTTTTAAAGAAGGCTTGATGGTAAAAAACTACCAATCAGATCTACCTTCAAATTTTAAATACGATATTTTTGGCTATTAACTATTATTTATAATAGTAAAGATAAAATTATTTTTATATACCTATAGCTGTATACAAAGCTCTATATCAATTCATAAGGATATTAATATATAATCTAAAATGGCCATGAGCACCCTGTCGTCTTAAAAGGAAGAAAGAGAATCAGTTTTAGTGATTTTTTTTTTTGGGGGGGGGGGACCGGTCAATATAAGCACACATATCACGCGCATGGAAATTAGTATTATTTGTTTATCTACAATCAGTGCAGTTGGTGAGGTTACAATTCCCCGGCCTTCAGGTTTCCATAACAACAGACGGTACGTACAGTATCAAGGTCAATGGCAGGCTATGGCTGACCAGCGCGCCGACCTATTTCATAGCGGACGGGGCGATGTATATTGGCGGGAAGAACGGGAATCTTAGTCTGCTACAGAGCTCGGCATCCAGTGGGTACGACAGGATTGGAGAGTGGCAGACGTCCGATTTCTTCTACTCTGCCGGAAGTAGCAACATCACCGCCTCCATCAAAACGTATCCATACGAAGTGGAGGATGATTTTATTATGTTTTCACAGGTAAATTAAAGCAAAATCTTACGTAATAGAGTAGGTATGGATCGAACATTATTTATTTTAGCTAAAATCACGGCTATATACATTCTGCAAACAGTATTAATCAAAATATGGAAATCCTGCGGTGAACAATGACGTTTATTTAAAGTCTGATGAAATTGTTAATTATTGTCACTGTAGACGTATCACAATGGAGCCACGAGAACAAACCAAGCTGACGTCAGTTCCGTTATTGGGAGATTTCCCGCCTTTAGCGTAGGAAGTCACGACCCTCAAGTCAGCCTGTTTTATTTAGCCTACGGGGGAATAATGGTTGGGGACACAGGAAAAAGCATAGGAGTGTGAGCTCTTCATAAGAAAAGTTGTATTCGGTTTTGCAATTGCGAGTTGAATTACTTATTCTAGTTTTGTTTTCTTCAGTTGGAACAAGACAGATGTTACCATGAGCTACGGGTTGTCGGGAGGGCCGCTGGCCATCTTTGATCAGGAGGGAAATACCGTCATCATTTCTCCCTTCTCGCAGTTCATGGCCGCCTCTGTCACCCACCCAGACTTTGACAACAGCGTGGGGTGGGGTGTGATGGGAGGTGTACAAAAGGTCCCACCCAACTACCAGTATGACACAATCCTCTATTATGCAAAAGGAATAAACAAGGTACATTGATTAAAAAGAAAGCACCGTCTAAGGAGCGATCGCGCATGGAGTAGCAATCACAAGGGTGTTTGGTCTTTTGCAGGCTTTTGAAGGCTGGGGTCGATTAATGAGAAAATGGTACGGAAGAATGGATGGCTTTGTTAAAACAGACCTAACCATCAGTCATCTAGGCTACTGGACGGATAACGGTAAACTTATGCTGGCACGTCGAACTATAAGATATAACAAACTTTAATACACTACGAGATTAATATTACTAGGTGTAACATTGGAAGACTCATGGCCGAATGTTTAATTTATGATGTACAAAATTAGTTCAAACCTCAGCCATGATCAAATGTTTTCGAAAGCATCTGACCATGAGGTTTGAACTAACTTGCCATTGAGGTTAACACTGTTTACAAAGCGACAGGAGAGTTGAGCTGGATGGGCTGCTGAGATGCCTCTTTTTAATGTTATTGTTTTAGGAGCGTATTATTACTATTTGACGGAACAAAACAAGACCTATGAGGACTCCATGTTGGACGTCAAGAACTACGCAGACAGTCAGAACCTTCCATACAGGTCTGTACCTGATAGAACTCTGTCACAGGAAGAGTTAATCTGCTTTTTTAGACAAAGATATATGCTCAGCTTTTTCTTAGATTTTTCAAACTAGTATTAAACCTCTGCTTGTCAAGATACTTTGATTCATTTAAGTTTTGTGTTGCATGGTATGTAATTATGTAAATATGTTCATTAAGAAGTTTCCAGTCATTGATAAAGCTATGTTGATTCAGATACTTTCAGTCATTGATGTAGCTATATGGTTCAGATAATTCCAGCCATCAGTGTAGCTATGTTGGTTCACATAGCTATCTATGTGTTTTTGAAAACTCCAGTCATCACAGTACTATTTTAATTCAGATATCTATTCATTTGGTTCAGATAATTCCAGTCATCATTGTAGCTATGTTGATTCATATATATCTATTTGTTTCAGATAACTCCAGTCATCGATGTAGCTATGCTGGTTCAGATATATCTGTCTATGTTGGTTCAGATACTTTTAGTTAATGGTGCATTTTTGTTGAGTGATATTCGATACTTTCAGTCTTGGATGGATCCATGTTGGTTTTGTGATTACTTTCTGTTTGCTTCAGATACTTTCTGTCATTGATGTTCGTTAAGTGAACTATCTCTGTTTCAGATACTTTCAGTTTGATTCCTGGTGGTACTTCAAGGGGGCCGGTAACGGGGTCAAAGAATGGGAGCCTCGTCCTGACATCTTCCCTCACGGATCTAGGTCAGTCTTCATGATGTTATTATACTATGTCGCATTGAACCCGATTTTTCGTTTGATAAATAGTTAAGATCAAACATTTTTACATACATTACAGAGCACTAGTTCAGAAACTGGGTTTACCTATCGCCTTGCATAACCGATACTGGTAAGTTACAGTAAAAGTTAGCAAAACTAATTTGTCTGCATTTTTCTACTCTTTGATTTCTTATATGCAGAATGTTGCTTATCTAATTAAAATTGATTCCAGGTCTAAGGACACGGTCTATGCTGTTCAGAACAAAGGAAGGTATTTGTTTCAGATCGATACGAACGGAACAGTCTCAGCCCCCATCACACAGGTAACATTTACATCTTGACCCGTTGTTCAGTAGGGATTCAGAACGTTCAGTTAAGACTGTCTGCTGATATATCACTAAAATTATTTTACCTTGGATAATTTTACTGTCATATCTGGAATGAAAATAAAATCCCAGTTAAGTAAAAAAAAAAAAAGCATAATTTTGAATTTATAAAATTGTCTTGTTTTGATTGACAGGATTTCTGGAATTATCTGTTAGGACGCGCCAGAGACGAATGGGGATTGGTTCTTTACGAACAAGTATGGTATTATATTCTAAAAAAAACCAATAAAAATCTCATTTCGTTACTAAACATACACATAAAATACCGCTAAAACTAGCTAAATAAATTTGATGTTGCTTTCTAGGATTGGCTGAATGTTGAATTTGCCGGGCTCCCGTCCTTCTTAAACAACGTAAATCTGGGAAATTTATGGCTGGAAGAAATGGCGGATGCAGCAAAGCTGTGGAACATTCCGATACAGTATTGTATGTCCAATACACGACATGCCCTGAAGGCTGTACAACTAGATATCGTCACGCAGGTTTGTTATCGTATGTCAAAAAGTATAATCTGTAGAACAGTCCGAGACAATTTTCTATGTCAATAAAATATTTCAATTTTAATAAACCATGTGGTCTGAGAACTTTACAATAACGTTAAATCGCAAAAACTTTCTTTAGAATTAGTCGTCAAATGTAGCAAAGTTAAATTATAGAGGAACGTAGATAAAAACAACTTGTTGAACATTCTTAATGTTATGTACATATAAATCATAAAAAAAATAAATTATGAATGGAAAACGTACCTTGCACGATGCTCAGTTGCTTAAGAATACCCGTAAAAAAGTTATCTGCATGTACGTGTTGGTCTAAAAAAGCTACAAAAGGTACGACACATGCTCCGTAAGTGTATGAGTCAGTGTTGTTATAGGCCCGGGTGAGCGGGGACTACCATCCCGGACACGACCAGTGGAGGATCGGAATCTCCTCTATGCTGGCTGACGCCATTGGACTCCGCCCGTTCAAGGACACCTTCTGGACTACCACCAACCAGCCCGGCAACAAATACAGTAGGTGGTGTCTTGCCGTCAATAAATGGGTTGAAAGCAGTGCGGAAAATAAACTTGAAAATTCTATTTCAAAAGATAATACCTTGCAAAGCAATAACAAGGATTTGTGAAAACAGAGTTAAACAAAGAATTGATACACATGCAATTCTTAATTATTGTATTTAGGCTGGATGGAAAACAGATGGTCTATGCAATCTTTTCGAAAATCAGAAAGTTTAATTACTCGCAACATCTTGAAAAGTTTTTATTTTCGTTCTGTAACATTATTGATTTAATTATAAAAATAATATATAGTTAAACATTCCTCCAACTTTTCTTGTCGTAGGAAAATTCTATAAAAAGACAAAGACCATCAAACCTCGTTAAAGCTTACCGAAGTGTAATTAAACCACTTAGAGGGGTTAAAAAGAATATACATTAAGTATTAAAAATTTCCTTCTTGCATCACAGAGTCTACTGAACCGTACCCAGGTTTGAATGCGGTGGTGTCCACCCTCAGTACCGGACCAGTTGGGCCCGGAGATATGGTGGGCGGTACCAATAGATCCCTTCTTATGAGGTAATGTCATTTTATTGCATTAAGTTTGATTATTAAAGACCCTTAACAAAATACAAAAGTTGTATTGCTGCCTGGCATTTATGAATAATTCTGTTTCGTTTTTGAGGTGTTGCAACGAAGACGGATTGATTCTGAAGCCATCAAAACCAGCAACATCAATAGATCGTCAACTGATCATGGTAATGAAAACTATATCCATCAGAACTGGTTACAGCAAGATACAAGTGTACAGTGTTGTTCTAATGCAATGGTCACTTACTTCCTCTCTTTTTTAGTCTGCGTCCGGAGCTGTGAGGGATATGGAGGTTTGGAGCACTTACTCAGCAATGTCTGTAGGAGGTAACGTGTTGTACTTTGGCATGGTTCTGGGTGTAGACACAGCTGGATTTAAACTCATCGGCAAAGACTTAGATTTCATGGTAAGATGGAAGTTCTCTCTAAAAGAAAGCTGGATGCTCAACAATTTGTAAACAGACTTTTGTAACACGTCAAAGAATGCTCATATTCTCATGCAAAAAGTTAATGTACATTGCCAATTGGCGAAGTCATGATTTGCTTTTGTCAGTAGCAATCGGAGAAAAGAGAAGAAATGTTAAAAGTGTTTTTCAAAATTCAACAAAATGTACTGAAAAGCAATCCTATTAGCTTATCTCTGGACTTTTCTTTCTTTATTAGACCTTTTTAATAAGTTATCCTTGTTCCGTGATCCACCGTTCATAACATCATGTTTGTGTTTTGTTTTGATTTGATAAAAAGTCGGAGACACAGAGGGATGAGTACATCGTATTCGAACACCGCTCACCACAGAATCACGTGACCTTTACTTCATCCTTGACGATGCCAAACTGTACCAAAGCAAACTTCTGTCTCTATCATTTTATTCCGGAGATGAAGATAGGGTACTCAGTATTGTATATTAGTATACCTAATGTTATCTTTCTACAATTAGACATCTGTCTAACAAGTCATTCACAAATACCATAGGAAAACTCATAAGATTCACAAACACCACCATTGGCCTCTTGAACATTCATATACAGAATACTGCCAGAATTATATACCAGTATTACTTTCATGAATACCTTTTATACTATAAACATATAGACTATGAAATTAACAAATATCACAAGGCGAACCATCAGGATATTTTTAATTTTGACAAGGTCATTAGAAATACCATTAGAAATAAATGGGTTTTATTTCATTGGACAGTAATACTCACTCGGTGTTCTTGATGGGAGAGACAGATAAATGGGTGCCGGTGTCCGAGCAGCGAATCCTGGCCATCACCCCTATACAGGACACTGATATTGTACTCACAGTGGCTGGGGTTCGGGGAGAGACGGTCCGAATTTCCTACCTCCTCGACGGAACTCTTCAGACTGTTACTTGCACATTCAAACTAACGTCCTCACTCATGCTTTCTATTTCTAATAAATCATGTTAATCCAACATGAGGTTTTTGATTTATAGTCGATGCTTTTTGCTATCTTACTTACGATAAAATAATGATAAAGAAATGTTTGCGCATTTATCGTAAATGCTGGTGTTTTAAACATAAGTTAAACATGCAGTTCATGTATTTTATGTCATTTAACCTTATAAAGTTGCCATCAGAGATGGTTCAATGAAAATATGTAAGTATAGGGTAAGAAAACTAGTAAAAAAAGAGATGAAACATAATACTATTACTCGTGGGTTTTTTTAAAGAAAATTTATTGATAATCTTTCATAAACTTTTAGAAATGAAGAATGTCATAAAATAACGATCAAAGTTACCTTAGTCAGACAGACGTTACCTGAAAGATAACTGGAGAGTGAAACATTATATAACTCAACACAACTCACATGTTGGTGAAAAACTATTAGATATCATTTGCTGCATAAAAAACAATCATCAATTTCCTTCCAATCTCTTCAATGTACCTCTGTAATTATGAAATCATCGCATCGAAGTCGCTATCTAGCTTCCACTGATTCCACTGATATTACAAGTTGTATGTGGAGTATTTATCATGCTATTACAAACATTCAATGACCATGTTTAAGCACTTCATCATCTTTAAAATTATTGTAAAAGACGAAAAACTTTGATTACTATGTTTGTTGTTTACTTAATCCACTTAATCTATAATTTTTATAAATGAGAAATTACGTCTTTTTATTGAAGAACAAAAAAGTTGATTTTGTTATAATTGTTTTATTCATTGGTAGCAACGTACATGTTTTTACACTATATATGTAATTTAGTACCAAAAATAATTGAATTGAAAATTTGATTTTACCACCAAATAATTTGATAAATTTGCAGTTTCACGAATATCATCAGAATTGACATTAGATTTTGCAACTATCAGACTGTTGAGGATTTCTTTATTTTTCCAAAATCTCATCAGAAATCTTAGTACATGTTATCTACCACTGTGAATTTATTCAACTTTCATTTTCTCAAAACTTAAATATTAATTTTTAAATTTTCCTTACGTTCAATCTTTAGGGAGAGCATAATTAACCTCTATAATCTTCAAAAATATGATGTAATTATCATGTTACAACCATGGTTGTTGCTTTGACAGGAACAGTTTCTTTGAGATCGTTAATCTCATCGTCTCAGCAGCGAATAGGTACCATCATCCCTACTCAGACATTGGCAGATATTTCCATGCTAATGTACGAATTTTTTTTATCGAGTATATAAATAAGACGCACATTATAGTATACCGGTATATACATATAAAATATATACTTGTAGTATAATCATGCACCACATTAATATTGTTCCAAAAAGTGATTCGTCAAAAAAGTACATGTGATATAAAAGATATAAAAAAGAAAGACAAAAGTACATCTTTTCATTTTAAAGAAAATTTATTGATAATCTCTAATTTATGAACATTTTAAAATCGTGCAATGCCATAAAATATATAATTTATGCTACATCAAACAGAAGTAATGTAAAAGATAGCTTAAGGGTGAAGCACCACGAAGAACTACTGTACAACTCACATTTCTGTGAACACACATAAAATACCTAATGCTGCCCAAAAACAATCAATTTCCTTCCAAAAATCTCTCCAGTACCTCTACAGTTTATAATTATCGAAATCAATATCGAGCTTCTACTGATATGTTTTTTAGAAGCTTCAATTTTTTGGTTTTCATTTTTTCATGCGAATAATAAAATTTCGATGACAATGTATATTATGCAGAATTCTTTGGACTGAAACAAAACACCAAAGAACCTGCGTAAAGGTCCGTTTCGCACCCAATCATTTTGTAGATGCCAATGACAACACAAAAATAAAATCATCGGTCGTAAACAAATCTCATTTGATTATCAAATGAAGTATTGTAATTAATATCACTGCTGGATAATAATTGTATAAAAATATCTTTGCAAAAGCACAACATGTATGATATGACTATATATATGTAACAATGGCTGAAGCAGTGAAGTGAAAGGCACGGGAATCAGAAGAAGCACAGACACAAACAAATATATTAATACTTCCAATTACACAAAAACATCTGTAGAAACGACAAAAAGTATATCAAAATTTGTTCACAATCTTCTTAACTTGTTATCTAGGTACCCAATTTATATATTTAACAAAAACAATGGAATTTCACAACCAAGTTCAATTTTATTGTAAATGTTAGAGTTTCGTACAAAATGTTCGTGGAATGTAGTCGAAATAAGCAGAATTCGAGAAGCTGGAATTCAAACAAAACTTGATAGAATCAACTCTCCTCAAGTCCTTAGTTTGTGATGGTCATTTTGAGGGAAGCCTTCTCCTACAATGTAAATCAATCAACGTCAGAGACACGCATATCATTTGATAGACTTCTCATATTAAAATAATAAATGTTAAGGCTGTCTTCAAAGTCGGAAAATGTAGAAAATAGAAACCAAGAATTTAGAACTGTAAGGTTTTGACAATAATTGCAAAATCTTTGGATAATGAATATAACAAAGATATGGTGTATTTTTCTCGAGACTTACGTTATTGTACTCGTCAGTCAACACGTAACTTCCGCCTCCGGCGTGCCAGGTGAAGAAGTCGCAGACGATGTCGCTGTCCGACTGCTTCATGTCTGCAGCGCCACCACTGAACAGCTGTAAAGAATAAATAGGGGAGTAAATTTAGGGTCTTATAATTCTAGCAATCTTAAGAGCATCCTCATTTTCTAACATGTATTTCTTCACGCAACTTGGGAGTTCTCATTATAAACAAATACATATTCTTGATTCATATGTGTCAGCATCATATACTGCTTAATAAAATATAAATCAGGATTCCTTTATCAATACCTTGATCTTCTGTCCTGGTCCGAGCATGAGGTCGTTTTTGAATTCATACGTGCACTTGGTCTTGCCTCCAATTTCGCGCCTAATTTTCCATCCTTTCAAATTGACCGTCTGAAAAAGAATGAGTTATACATCCAAAAACTAGCATCATCATATTTATAAAAAAACAAATAAATGCAAACAAACAAACCAACGAACGAATAAACAAACGAACAAACAAAGGAAGGAACAAAAATCGAGTATCAAGAGAAAAGTTTTAAAATCAAAATGAATAAACTGAGGGATAGGGAACAAAATAAACAAGTAAACGGTTTTTGGTCCATGTTTTGTAGAAAACCACGCCCTGAAACGAACTAAAGAAACACGTGGCCGCTAATTTCTACGAAGTGGAGGATAGAAGAGAGAGAGAAAGACCTCAGCCAGGTAAAAATAGAACGTTAATCCTAATTGGTGAATGTATATTATGGAGGTAGATGGTGACGTCATGGGAACTGTTAACTCCGTGCCTTACCTTATCGCGGGACTGACTGCCCTGATAAATAATGGGTCACTTGTTTAATATACGTAGTTGTAAAATTTTATTGGTTAGTCATTCATTCTTAAAAAAAATTATCTTACTTTTTTCACCTTTCAAAAGAGGAATATGTGGTCACTAATATTTTCAAAGAAATTTTAGTATTTACTGAGTAAAATATCAAGTCTGCCAATATTTGTTTGATAATAATATACACAAGAATTAATTTTACGGACAACTATGTGATTCAATTCAAAGACTTTTTAAAAGAATATTTATAGAAAAATACGTGTTTTTTATTTCACGACCTCCAATTCATCGTGAAATATCTTAACAGTCCATTATTTTATGGTGGTAAGTTGTAAATATTGTGATAAATGTTAAATAGATAAACATAAATAACAGTGACTGCAACCTTGATGATTTACGATGATCTTGGACTCTACCGTAGGGATCTATTTTTCAGTATAAATTTAGTACCTTGTTATATTATTTATGCATTTAAAAACTAAGAAAACAATCCACACTTATTTAATATTCCAATGGAGTAGATAATATTGTAAAGAAAAGTATCATAAAGATCTCTTACTGTACTGAGATGGGGAAATAAATTACACTTCATTTTTTTAATTATTTGAATGAATGTATATCGACTGGAATTACCTTTCCTTTGGCACCAGAAGTGTTATTTTCGATGCCCACTTGGCTGCCGTCTGGAGCGGCGTCTGAGAAGGCGATGTTTCCGCGGCAAGATCTGTGTACTGTGAGTTTACCAGTAGATTCGCTGGATCTCAGATCTTGAAAAGAAACAAACAAAAACTCTCCACTTACAAAAACCTGTGTTTATGTGCCCAGATTGTGGCCTGTTAAGTTTACGTGCTTTATATGTCAAAAATCACGAAATTAAGTGAATTTGCATATTTTGTTTCAGATATAAACGTGCCATTCATGTATATAAAAATCGAGTGAAGTTTTAAGTGATAATTGTTTTATGAATGAATTTAATTTCCGACAGATAATGAAGTTATATTTCGAAATTACATCAAGTTAAAGAGGTACGTATATCATAATCATACATGCTTATACTTTTGGTATGTCGTAAAGAAAGTTTATATTTCATTTCATACTATAAAATCTATTCTAAGTTAGCGTTATCCATGCTTAAGATGTCTTCTGTGGGTGGATGCATTCTTCAAGGTATAAGATCCAAAAATACAAAACCCAAAAGCGATTTGATGCCCCTGAATGGTAAAACGATTATTGCTTCACATTAGATCAGCCTCAAGTGCCAGCATTAGAAAAAGTCACTGCAAAAAGTTTATTCACGCCCGTTGTTAAAAAAGTAGATCAAAAGTTCCTTCACCAGCATATCAATCAAAAAACTCAGCAATAAAAGCACGTCAAAGAAAGTTCTCTGAAATAAGAGCATGGTCAGTTGAAGTGACAGCTGGAAAGATACGTGCTGCATAAATCAGCAATTTGCATGCGTTTTGCGACAACCAAACATGGTTCTGTGAACACTTTGTGATATGAGTATCTGTCAACCACCACTTCCGGTACCTGGTTGTCCATAGTTACTACCACTTGTACTGGACAAGCTTGTGTTTGAGTACTGTTGCCCTGACGACTCCTCGTTGTAACGTGACACGTAACTGTACGAGGACGAGGTACCTGTGTACGATTAAATCTCGTGTAAAAACATTGTTCACCATTTCAAAAAGCCTTTCTCCCGTAGTTGTTATTATATCCCGGATGCAAGACCATTTCCGTTTTAGCTCTGGTCACTTGTATTGCATGCAACAACCTTTACATTATTTCCATGTTTAGAGTTTATTTTTACACTACATTTGTTATGGCCATCTTTACACCGATCATAGCACTAGCAACAGACTCCTTTCTAGTAAACCTATAGTATCATCAACCCTTTACAGGTCAATCAAATACCACCATCATGCAAGAAGATTCAGTTGTTACTACTTGTTTACAAATGGAATATAGAAAATAAGGTTCATTTCTTAATGGCTATCAAATAGAGAATTCTATTCTAAAAAGGCAGGTTTGTATCAATCTAAACAGGACAATTATAAAACTTTCTATTTAAAAAAAAGGTGTACATTTCTTCAATTTGGTTACGATTGTGTTATTTTTGTCATTTATATAGCATGGGTAAAATATAAAAAACAACTGTCCACAAGTTCCGTAGTCATGCTGATGATCTCCTCTCTTATTAAATGCAACATTTTCCGTTACCATGACAACCAAATTAACCAAAAATCTCACACCAATCTTAAGCCATCTCTGACCTTAACATGCAGTGATTATAGCTGTATTTTGAGTTAAGATATAGATAGAGAGACAGTTTAGTGCTACCTACACACTAATGTTAGACTATTAGGAGAAAAAACTCAGAAAATGTTATTATTAACGATCAAAACACACGCGCACATACAGAAAATTGAGAACGATATCTTTTGATGAATAATTTTGAAATAAAAGAATTGCTAGAGTGACTTTAACTCAGTTAAATAGAATTTGGAGTTAAACTTTAGTCGATATTACAAAGGGAGAGATGGCTTTAAATGATATCCTGTTGTTAGTGCAATACATTCCTTATAGTGCACGTTGAGAATTCTGTACACTTGAATGTTATCATATACACAACTACCTATATTATATACATACATAATTATATATATATAAACCAATGCATATTAATTATGATATAAGCTTTATTAGCAATAGTTAAAACAATTCATAGCCTACATGTGCCAAATTAAATTGGAATGTATAAAAAGTCAATTCTCACATCTATTGTTTTCTACTCTCAAACTAGCGCATAAAGGCTAAAATATACATAGATTTATTAAAAAAAAGATTTAAAAGTTTAAAATGATTGTTCCTCTGAATTCTCTCTTCAAACAGCACTGTCATTTTTTGTCACGATACGAAACTTAAAACACATGGCAAGGACCTTTTAGCTCCAAATATAGCATTTTATATAGCTAAATGATTATCGCTACAATTTTCTGTATGCATGCACATTGACGCCACAGGAACACGAATTTTTTGTTTTGAATTAGGAGTACTAACTGCTTTTCTGCACAATGTCGGCCAACTGGTTGGCTCCCTTGCTCCTGGCACCGCTTGAATTTTCTACAATATTTTTCAAGCTGAAAGAGAAAACCCACCATTTGTGTTAAAATCAAAAACACATCAACAAAACATTTGTGTTACTATAAGCAAAACACCAAAAATTTATTTAAATAAACCAATTTTATACTAGCGATTGTATCTATTCTGAGTAATGTTGTGTAAAACAGACGAGAATAGTATCAAGATTTAATCCGAATATAAGTCCAAATATAAGCCCCCTTATTCCACGCGTCCCTCGGAGTCCCTCGGGAGGCACCGTGTCACCCTTTACCTGTTCTCCTCGGACTCCAGAAGCTTCCTGTAGCAGCTGATCTCCAGCTCCAGGGACAGCTTGGCGTCCTGGAGGACCTGGAGTTCCCGGATGACCTCCTCCAGGCTGTTCTCCAGACCGGCGATCCTCTCGGCGTTCTTGTCGTTCTCACGGTCGTGCTCTCTCTGCATGTCGGACATCTCGCTCTCCAGGGCGATGATCTGGTTGCGCAGTTTGGCATTCTACGTGAGGAATAAAATTCATACATTTCTGTAACTTCTTACTTTTATCGCAAACAATTTTCATATGATCAAGTATTTTAAAGAAAAATATTGTTTTGTTTGGAATATTCCAAGGTTATTCAATCATCCTTACCTCAGCCTCGAGTTCGGCAAGACGTGGTCCGATATCTCCAATCCTGCTCTTGAGTTTTCTGGTTTCCTCCTTGGCCTGTTGAGCCTCCATATTGTCTCTGTTGACACCGGCTTGCAGCTCTCTAAGCTAATAGTAAAAGCAAAGACGTGTCAAGCTAATACACCACAAACACAGAACCAAGAGGACAGATTACATCCGCTGTAATGGCGACCGGAACAAGGACCGGAAGCTTACCTGGGACTCCATCCTGCTCTCGCAGTCTAGCCGGATCTGGTTGATCTGGTTGTCGTACTCCTTCTGGAGCTCGTTGACTGCCTTGGACATTTCTCCCTTCCAGATGTCCCTCATCTCCACGCCCTTGTCTCTGTCGATCAGTGCCTGCAACTCCTTGATCTCCTGCAGAAAGGAAAGCGCGGAGCCATCATAACGATTATAATGATAATCATTTGTAGGATACTCAGTATGCTGAAGGATTTTAAAATGCATGTACATACCGCATCGGCAACATTGAGTCTGAATGTGAGATCTTCCTCAACAGCCTGTGCTTTGATTTCAGCCTCAATTCGCTTTCTTGTCTCTTCATCCAAATCCTACAAGACCAATTCAAATTGAAGAATAGTCTATATTTAACTGATTTCGCTGTTTGAAAGTACATGTTCAGGTTGTTACTAAGATTATGCTAACAGGATTGTAAAGATGTACTTACGGCTCTAAGACGAGCGATGTCGTCCTGCAGGCGTTTGTTGGTGGCCCTCAGTTTGCTGACTTCATCCTCCAGACCACCAATTCTTCCTCTCAGGGTGGCGATTTCTCCCTCGTACTCTCCGATCTGGTCGTTCAAGCGATCCAATTTGTTCCTAAGTTCGGCACACTCCTTCTCGCTGGCAAGGCGTCTAAAATAATAGGTAAATTAAAAAATTAAGTAAAGATATATATACGACCAATTATAACTTTGTTAAAGAAGACTGAACTGATTACTCGAGGCAATGCATCCAGATTTCCAACTTAATATTGTATAGAACTATATTTTTGTAGATCAGCCATACGATATACATAAAAGGCCATCTTTGATAGTTAAGCGCGCAATATACCTACAACAAAGAAAGAGGCTCTACAGGAGAGAGAGAGAGAGAGAGAGAGAGAGAGAGAGAGAGAGAGAGAGAG
>WFKH01011581.1:68010879-68037569 GCA_016163765.1 Magallana hongkongensis | reverse complement strand
GAGAGAGAGAGAGAGAGAGAGAGAGAGAGAGAGAGAGAGAGAGAGAGGAGAGAGAGTATGTATACATAGCTGTAAATTAAGATACGCAACTTTAGGTTTGCGAGTATCAGTATAAAATGTTCTTTTCAAACATCATTTTTATTCATGTAATGCTATGTTGTCCTTTCCAACAACAATAATGAAAAATCAATCCTGGTTTCCTGATAGGATGTAGAGAGTATCAAAGACAGAGTTAGGTTCATAGCCCCGGCGATTGGAAGCAATCAATAGGTCCTCTTTTTGAAGTCGCGCAATCTGAGTACGGCTTTTTTCGCTGTTCTAAGAAAAACTGCTCTGTAAGCCGTTTTATGACGATTTATATTTGAAAATATTTATATTTAGCTTAATATACGAAATCTTATACTATAAAATTTTATTTGAAAGATGTAGTGTTTTCGTGTCAATATATAATAAATTTTTGTTTGTCATTATATGTATTGTTAATACTGTTAAGATGGATTGGCCTAATCCCAAATTTATTCACAACGTTGCATACCGTTTCTTAGTTACGCAAAAGATATTGCATTTCTGTGCAGAAGATGCGAAGAAATCAATCTAAATCGAGACGATTAGTCTAGCAAGAACCCTGGAGCCCGGCGCAGTGTATCGATTCCTTCAATTCCCCCGACTTTATATATGAAAGGCCTGGTTGCCTGCTTCATACAGAAATCATAATTCGTCATCGAACACCACTACCAGAAGTCGTCTATTTATATACTCGGTAAATGACCAGAATACGAGGGACGCAGACAGTAGGGTCAATTAAGGACACGGATAACAGAAACAAGTCATTCAAGTTACATGTACAAATGTCCAAATATGGATAAACCCTATAATATGCAATTTCTGGATTCGACCCAATCTACTTAAGACTTTGTAAATGGAGATCCTGAGTTTTAGAGATCAGTAAAACTGATTTACAACGGTGTAGGTGATATGGCCGGCTCTAGTGAAGTGGACGCCCATTCTTGAACTCAGAGGGATATAAATAAATCGCTAACTATCTGTGATAATTTTTATATACCCATCACATTCCTAGTTGTCTCAACCCGTTAACCAAATTTGATTTTGCATTTTGACAGCTAATCACCACAAACTTTGAAGTGGCGGGGTCAGGAGATAATCGGCAAAAATATTCCGCGGCGAGGCACAAATTCAAGTTTTATTTCCCTCGAAATCAAGACTATGGAGCAGGTCGTAACAAAGGGTGGGACAAAAGACTGGTCAAGCCTGACCCCCTCCTGTAAATCAGACACCCATATTGTCGGATTTCAAATCACCATAAATCATCAGATATAACACGGGTTCTGAGAACTGTCCGAGTCGTTCATCTGGAAAATATACATTGGTGTGTATTTATGCGACTTAAAATAACGCATTATTTCCCTTCGAATCTGTTTCCCTCACCAGAGTGAAACCCATTAACGACGACAAGTCTGCGAGAGTGAGTCATTCTCCTAGGTGTGCATTCTCTACCTGTTTTCACCTGTAGTAATGCTTATCGTGCAAAATACATCTACCACCCAAACCCTAATGCGTGGGTATATTATAAAGAAACTTAAATATATGCAGGTACTGTTGAATTTACCAGAGCAACGAAAAAATTACCCAATTTATCCTAGTCTGCGGCGGTTGTAGAATTATAGCATGACAAAAGTGCGGGGCAATCAGGTGTTGCTACTTTAACAGCGATGTTAAGGGGCTTTCAGCCACTTTATCTAACTTTTAATAAAGTTAAAACCTGTTATAAAAATCAGCCATGTCAGATTCTCTCTCTCTCTCTCTCTCTCACACACACACACACACACACACACACACACAAATTAATTCAAATTGCATTAGCTAGTTTTTTCTTTTATTATGGTTAACTCAATACTCTAATGAAACTGTAAAAATATGATGAAAGAATATAGCTTGTTATATACATGTACATGAAGTGTTATATATATAACACCATTTAAAGGCCGGTTTTTATCAACCAATATTTAAACCTCTATGTGGTATTTGATAAGCTTTAAATTTCGAGGCGATTTGCTGGATTATGCAAGTTTAATTGAATCCGGGTATGGCCCAAGGGTAACGTTCCCCGATCTCTAAACGTGCCGCATACATTAATTCTAACACGATTACTAGAGTTGTGAAGTAGTGTACTCGCAATCCCGACACGCAATGCCATTAGAAAAAAAACAGTTTAATAAAAAAAAAAAATAATGCCGGAGCATTTAAGCCTATTTAGTAAATGCTGCAGATAAAATATTTGCATATGAAACAAATTTAGTAGATACATAGTTATTTATTCCGTTTAAAGAAGTTTGCCTCGGGGTGTCTTAATGTCTGCAAACATCTGGGGCCATTTACTCTGCACCCTTAATGGTTTCCCCTTCAATATCTTGCATTGCCTTATAAGTTAACATATGTAGTTTGTAGTTTTCAGTATCAATCTTTTATTTTTGTCGTGATAAACAAGGACATAATTCAACCTTGTATTGACATTTAATCAAGGCACATAATTCAAGGGAGAGAGAGAAAGATGGAAGAGATACCGAGAAAAAACAATATTGACACTACATCAAAGTAAACCTGGTCGGGCAACCCCACACCACCTTTCCACGGCCCAGCGCACACAGTGGGTCTCGCAAACATCAAAGTTTGACAGGAACTATTGACAGTTGTTACCTATACGCTGTGAAGTAAGACATGTGCAGCATATACCTTAAATGCACACCTGCAAGTCTAGAAGACTCGCAAATAAATCGTTGTTTATTTGGATTTGATGGGGTTTTTATTGTCACCTTCTTATTCATCACGTGTGATTTCTTACCGATTTCCTTAAAACCTTTGTACCTGTCTGCTCTAGTACAGATATTAAGAAAATGTAAGCCAAATAGTATGCCCCAAAAAGCCTACTCCTTTCTCCGAATACTGCATCGGGATTAACTGGGTAATAACATGATGATAATTCTGACTGCGTGGATATTTTTTCACGAGGCCATTGAGAACTGTTTTCAGAAAACGGCCATCGCAAAGCCATATGAAGTCTAGAAAGGACATGTTAGAATAATATTTATTTTCGTGTGAATGAGGACGGGGGCCTTTAAAGCAGTTCCTTCTGATGTGAAGATAAACAGTTTCAAATCTTTAACTCCAGTACTTGACTGGACGTGTTGTCTTCAATTAAAAATAACCGAAGACAGATTTAATAAAGCAGAATTTGAGTTGAAAATAGTTATAGGGATATAGTTACATAACATATATTAATTTCTATTTAAACCTTTCTAAATGGCAACAAAAAATGACCATCTAAGTCTATTCTTGAGAACCGATTTTCCTAACACCCTTCCTCATAATCCGTGGACTTATCCTTTCCGTAATCTCCACTAAAGTATGAGCATAATAGTCAGAACTTGCGATCCGCTTTAAATGAACTTCGGAAATCGCTCTAATTCAAATTTGCAAAACGACTAAAGAGATGAAATGAAAAAGGTGTTACAATGTGGTCCGTCAGTGTCCAACATTTCACTGCCGTACTCTCCCCTCTAGTTCTATGCTTTCGTTGTCAGAATTAAAAAGCGTAATTTTCATAATGTGACTATTTTTATAAACATAGATATAAGTAAATTGGTATCTGGTTTAATTACCGCTGACGTCAAGTTACACAAATTAACACAACATTTAAGAGCAGGATACTACATATTCGTTTCAAAACCAAAGACAAGAATTTTACGGTAAAGTGAGTCAAGTAAGACAATAGGCGTCGTGTTTTCTTTTTAACTCCACGTCGCATGACATTTCTGACAATATCTATGATCTTTGTCAGCAAGACCTAACCGTGGTTCTGTCCCTGCACAGAGTTCAAGATCAATAAAATTTTGGCTTCGTTTAAACATGTCAAAACCAACAGGTGTGGCTTATATCTAAAAGACCGGGGTAATCCTTATTTGCAATTTGGAGAATATTTATATCTTTAGACTTCTTTGGCTGTAAATGGCTCTCAATGGATCTTAATCTGGATTGCCAAAATTTAAAATGCACAGTCTCAGCAGATATTTTATATAGTTTGCATGTTTGTTTAAAGGTTATAAGGTTGGGTCATGTAGTTATACATGTAGTTGCGAAGGTTATTTAGGTTTTCCACCTGAAACAATATTTTATTGCAATAGTGTCACGTGGTTTCATCGGTGCATGCATTACGAAGTTCGAAGTTCACATGGGCGTTTTCTGAATTACCGGCAATATGCATAATGAACTTCTGCAAAAATGCTACTATGTCAGGAAGCTAGATGCTTGCAAAAGTAAAACGCGAAGCATTATATTACATGTAATATACTCATTATACTCACTCTCTCTTTTCGTCGTCCAATGCATCCTGTAGTCCTACTAAAGTGGAATCGAATTTTGCCTTTTCCTTAGATAATTCGTCAATAACATTTCTAGATTCAGCGATTTCTTGCTCATAAAGTTCTTTAATTTCGGAGACGTCGAATCCCTTCAGTTTCTTTAGTCTCTCTATCTCAGCCAACAGCGCCTTGTTCTGGGCCTCAAGAAATCTAACTTTTTCAATATAGCTGGCAAATCGCTCGTTCAGCCCTTGCATATCCTTCTTTTCCTTGTCCCTGGTTTGGATGACATCGTTGACTCCCTTGTGGGACAGTCCAGCGAGGGTCCCGGCGGAGAAGGCCGGTCCCATACTCAGCCGGCTGGTGGAACTCCGGTGCATCACATTTCCAGATCCGGCGGGGGTTCTCTGGATGACCGTGGTCCGGGAGGAAACCACGGGCGCGGTTTTCACGCTCCTTCTAAACTCAACAACTTTATCCGAAGACATTTTTGCACAGCTATATTACTTCTCAGCCACCCTACAAGAAAACTCACAGGCCTTAAAGCTTTCTTCTTCTCCCCTGATTCGGTCGTCTGCTACGGAGTCCTCCCGGTCGATCCAGTGGAGGAATTAGAAGTGACGCCGGTACATAGGAAGCCCGGACTAGTCAGGTGTGACTTAATATCGTCTGCTCTAACTTCATTGGTCTATTTCTCTGCCTACTTACTCATTTGCAAACCTGTAGAGCAAGAATTTACTATAAGTAACATCACTATTTGTATGAGTAAAAGAAAACTTGTTTATTAAGCATTAGTATCTACTGTTCGTGAATGAAATGATTTGATTTGTGTAAATTAGATTTTGTGTGGGCATTGATCGTCTCGGCAATTTAAAACTTCTCAAGCTTGGTCTACCTTGCTTCGTAAGAATTTATTTATGTACTTAAAATGTATACCTACCGTCTTTCTCATGTTTCTTATCCTTATAAAATTTAATGTACAAGTCAAATACAAAAATTAAAAGTTAAAAATGCCAACTGGCACATAAAGTAAACAAGTTAATTTATTCTATAGGTAGGTAAAGTCAACTTTCGAAAAAAGTAAAACTGCATTTTAAACGAAGGACATGTTTATAACATGGGCATTCCAGACAGCATTAAACAGCAAGATTGACATTAATCATAGTAGTTAACTTCTCCAAAACAATTTCAGCAAACCTGTTTTACAGACTTTGGAAAATGTTTGAGTAGACTAGGCCTCGGTATCCCATGTACAAGAAAAAAACCCCACATATTTCAGCTTATCTTGGTCAGAAAAAATATGAGTCAAATCTTCAAAGATTAATTTTTCACCATTGTATTCCGTATTTTTTGCAAGGACATGCCTTGAGTGTTAAGATTAGGAGTTTTATGAATACACACCCAAAGGATTAAGCCTTACAAAGAGCCCACACCACAATCAAAATTAGAGAAGTGAACTATTTCTAGTGAACTTTACAGGAACGCATTGCAATAAAGCTTCTTTGTGGAAGAACTTGGTCAAATTGGGAGCAAAACCAACCAAACATGTGCTGACATTGCCTCTTCTTATTCCTGTATTAACAACTACTTTTACTGCTATAACGACAACTACTACTACTACTACCACCACCACTACTACATGTACTACTGATACTACTACTGTTTTAAGGCACCGTTTGTAATTTGTCCATTGACACCTGATAGGTAAAAAGATTGCAGGATGTGTTTAACTTTATCATTTTATAGGACCTTGAGAATGTTGCAAAAGCATTTGCAGCATATCTAGTATGACAACATTGGGATGGATGCGTCATTCCATCCGCCTCCCAATTACATTACATCTCATTACAATGAACAGTGGCCTCCATCTACATGTAGTTCTCTTTTAAAACTTTCTATTTTTCGCTATAAAATAGTTTGTGTAAATTGACTCTTCGTTCAGCATTGAGATTCAATGCCCAATGTTTCATTTGATTTTGCAAACTTCTGGCTCTTATCTTTCAGAACAAAATGACTTAGCTATATTTTCCAGAAACTAACTAAATTATGTAATTGTTAATCTCTCTTATTGAGCCTAGCTTTCATGAGGCTTGTTTTGATGACGCCTAATGCGAGCAATGCCAGTCACATGCGGTCAGGAAAAAACTCCGGAAATTGATCTCGACTGTATGTACTGTTTTATTTGAATGGACAATTTGGTCTATTGTCGGCAAAATGCGTAACATTGAAGATAAGTGTGTATATTCAATTCTACTTTACTACAGGGGGTAAGAGGTTTAATTAAGGGCTCTTAAGAAATGAAACTCCTTAGATATTTATTTTATTTAAATACAAAATTCAGTGGTTTTCTCCATTGTTTGATAAGGGTCAGTTTAAAGTCCAACAATTAAAATGCAACAATTCAAGGCATTTATGAACGGTTTAAGACCGTGATTAGATTGCGTGTCTCTGCATGAAGGACTTTAATTATACAGAGGAGGTTAAATTACATCCAGAAGGTCAAGGTCCCCGGCTTCTTAACAAAAAACTGCTAAAGTATGTGATGTAGCTTATAAAACTTACCAAAGATAAAATATACAGAACTTTGAATCTAAGACCAACCATAAATGAAATATACAAAAATTAAGCATAAAAGTAAAGCTTGAATTGTGTTAATACCTTAAACTCGGCCTGACCCTAGCAATCGCAAATGAAGCACTGAGAGACGACAGAGTCCCTGATGTCAATGGAGGTTTGCAAACGGTACATCACAGCACGGTACCAGTCGTAGTACTAAAGTGCAAGAGTTAGAGTCGTGTGGGGACAGGTCGATCCCAAAATAAATCAGGAATTGATGACCACGGATCGTAGCCTGGTCATATTGCGAGGGTCACGTTAATATGTCAATATTTATTATGGACGAAGCCTTCGTATTGTCTAGCCATTAATCATGTTAGTATATTTTGACCACCTGTGCTGTGGTTTACCGGAAAATATGTTTGGAGTATTCAAACAAGAGTAAATCTGTTATTATCTAGGAAAAACAACATTGCCATGAACGCAAGCCCAGTGGAGCGTACATAGAAAGTCTAGTGGCTTTCTTTACTTGCGTAAGATGGATCGAAAAAGATCATTTGAAGGAGTTCAAACGCGAAAAGGAGCTTACATTGACGCTAAAACCTGAAAAACAGGTTCCGGAATTTCTAGTGCTTCTAAATTAATGATCAACCTGGCGAGGTTTTATTCAAGAAAAAAATACATGTAATTTTTAGACCTTTATGATATAGCAGTGTCCCACGTCTTTGTATTAAAAAAGTGGTCGCTATTACATAATCAAATGAGTAGAATATAATCGCTGATGTCTGTCGAACGTAGAAACCTCGGAGGAGCTGGATTTTCTCAATGTAATGGTCCTTGTTTGATCTACCTGAGAATAAATTAGAGCCGCAATCGATTTTGTCTCGTCTAATTTATTCCTCAGACATTTCTGTCACACCTTCCGAATTTTTAATGAAGTATTTCGTACATGAATCACTAAGGCGAAGAATTTAAGACAATGCATACGTATTAACGTACAAACGCAGCTACGTAACCCACTGTAAATATCATACAGAAAGTCCTTGGACAGCCCCCTGCCTATTTGTGGTAAATATGATTTATCTACATGTGTGGAGAGGAGCTCTAAATAACCGGCATTCTCCATTGATCTCGATTAATTGACCATTTTCTGATTCCAGCTGAGATCAGCCCTGTACATTCCTGACCTCTGACACCCCCCCCCCTTATTTGTACGTCGGTTCAGATCATAGTAAAAACTGATGAAGACCTTTGCCTGTTTATACAACAGAGACCATCTACCACTTGTCGTAAGACTTGTTTAAACTGCACGGGTTATATTTTATATGAATATCTAAAAAAGCATACTTAATTATAGCTGTTTATCCTGTCACAATGAAACGAACAAATCAAATCGTTTTCAACAATAGTGCTAATATATCAAAGTTGTCACTGCATAAAACATGCAGTGATTTTGATTGACTTAATTTAACCATAAACGAGCTATATGATTCACCATGGAAAGACGACACCATAACATTATAAAATTCTCCGGATTCTAAGCCTTACTGGGAACTGTGAGAAATTCGATATCCCGATACACAAGAGGACCGATATAAAATATTAACGAGACGAAAATGAGAAAAAAACGCTAAGAGCATTAAACATTGTTTCGACATTGGATGATGCTGCTGCATGATAAAACAATGAAACAGAATACGGAGTATAGAGGAGTTCGGATATCAGAGGACGGAGCACCGGCCTCTGTCCATTGATTTCCTCGACTCACATCAAACCATACTCAAAGAACAGTAAACAAACAGTAATTGCAAGGTGTACACATATCCACAAGTGTCGGATAATCAAGGTACTTTGTTTACACCTGAAACTAAAACCAATCACCATATCCATTTTAACGAAAGGTACGGATTAAGATGTTCAGAAGGGGTAAAGACTTTGACGGTGAAAAGTCATTGCCCTTTTTTGGTGTCTGACTTCAAAATAAATAAATTTTGTCGTCAAAGAAAAAACTGTGTGTGGAACGCGACGTTTTCTGGCAATATGGTCTCTTTTGATGAGAAGACATATTAAGTTCGGTCACATTCTACCGACAGACAGACATACGTTTATTCCGGACATGGAATTTTGACGTCCGTGCGTGCCCACCATTCTTTGCTTATGGCATTCAACAAATTTTAAGAAGGTTTTTTTTTCTTTCAGGAGAATGTATGCTGTATTCTGCTATTGCTTAGTCGATAGAAGCAGGTAGGATTAATTCTAACTGCCGGACATTAATAAACTTCTTATCCGAGGAAGATAAATTACACTTTTTTCCAAACAGCATTACCAGAGCGATTAAGTTTCATTCACAACAAAATCTGAAGCACTCTGAACAAATCCATTGCGTGTCATTTTTCTCTAAAACCCGACTCCTGACACTCGATATACGTTTGCCTAAATATGTAATAAAAAGGCCCTCAATAGGCCGCCCTGTATAACATCAAACGTATCTATATAAATTAGTCCGATTATATGAGTCAGATCTGTAGGTGTCAAATGTGTTTATTATTCCCGGTTTGATACAGAAAACAGTTTTGAGGAGTCAAGCGGGCCAAACGCCCACACTGCTTTGTCAAGAAAAAAAAATTGGCAAAACATTATCTTTTGAATTAAAGGGAAAATTGAAAGTGAAAGATAAGAAATTTACATAAAGCATTAATATATTTTAGTTATCTAAAATGTGTTTGAAATATTTTTGAAAGTAGTTTAAAACTAATATAAATAGAAAACCGAGGAATCTTTTCCTACTTATGTTTACTAGTGCATGTAGTTATATTGAGCAAAGAGCGAATCAACAATTCCCACCCAATGAATTCTGTTCCTATTTCTCTAGATGTCGAAAGAAATATAACAATGATCAGACAAGTTGATCAAATTAAAAATAGAAATTCTTCAATTAGACAACATGGAGTGGATCCTCGAAGATGACAATATCTCTGTCCTTCATTTTTGTTTACGTCCCATGGCCGGTCGAGACTAATTGGAGGGTAGCGTAGCATGTCGACAGCGGGGGACCGGTAGTCTTTCTGTGAGGAATAAGCCGAAATGGGCCGAAAGTTAAGTAACGGCCTATAACGGTGTGGCATGAATGAACTATCTCCCGTGTTAAGGGTGGAGATAAAATCTTTCCTTTGTACGGTTACGTCTAAATTGGGATGCCATGGTCGACGACATGCCCTAAAAGTACACTAGTCTATTCATTGATTACACATAGGTAAAATAAAAGACTGTCTGAACATGCAGTGAATTAAGCTTTAATTCTCTATTCTGTTGAGCCCCCTTAAATAGTCGTTTCCTGCATGTTTGAAACGTGATATTTCGGTTGGCCAGCTTAATCACTTGTTTTCTCCCCTATTACCGAGCTTATTAATGGAATTGACAAAAGTTTTTTTGGTTGCACAATTTTCAGGGCTTTAAATAGTTCAAAAAAAATTATGAGACAGTACATGTACTGGTTATATACAAAATTTAACAAACTTGTCAATACAGAAAATTAAGTAGACCAACCTGAAGCCAGATCTGAAGCTGGTCCGACCAAGGTCGGGTTTTACAGCTTTCATCGTTGGAGGGCTTTAATTTGAAGGTCAAATTGGTTGTGGGAATTAAATGAAAAACCAAGAAAAACGGACCATTTTAACGCGATTGACAAAGAATTAGGGGTCGGGTAATAGGCTGTTCGTCGGAGAAATGGAATCTATAAAACAGGGGGAATTAGCGCCTATTTTAACGTATTTGTGAAAATTGAAGCAGGTTTTTTATGATGATCAGAATGTTAAACCGGTTTTTATTCCAGGTTATTTGATCGCTACTGTATGTTTGGAAAGAGTGTTGATATGGTGGTGTTGCATAGAATGGGTCTAAGTTCCAAGCTTGAATAAGGTTAATACAGTACTTATAAAACTTGTTGTCATCATATCTAGACAGATGTCATATAGCTTGCACATAGTCACATCCTTCAATTTACAAATAGAATACCCCAAACTAAAGACTTTGTGGAATTGCTACAGGTGGTCCGAGATCTTGCAGAAAGATTTGGGGTTAATTCTCGGAGTATTTCAGTCAATAATTTAGGCGGGTGCATTAACCGATTGCTTAATTCGTCATGGATGTAGTGTTGTTCTTTGCAACGTCATGTTACAATGAGGCCAAGAAGGCAAAGCTATTTTTTTAACAAGGGTAAAACAGTCCTGCGACCATTGAAATAAACGGAAAGATTTGTTGCAAACATTTTGTCAACAATTGTAAAACTAATAAATTTACATTGTGTACCGTCATATTGATGGATGTGAGATGTGAGTGAAATAAATTGAATTGTAAAAGGAAGAAGAAACGCGAAATATTCTGACATCGTCATCGATTCGTCTGATTTCAATCGTCTGCTCTGACCACACAGGATTGCAGGAACAATGTCTAGTAGTGTAGTACAATGTCTAAAAAACCGCAACCATTTATTAAAATAAAATCGTAAACAAGTTTGTTTTGCAAACAATCCCATTCATTAAAGAGTTACGCGAAGACTTTAGAAATTAAAATGCTTAGTAAGACGATATCTAGGTCGCCCTCTATAGGTATCAGGAGCTAAAAACCGGAGGGATTCAAAGACCACGAATGTTTACGACTAACGTCAATTGATATGTGCACCCATGAAAGAGATGAATCATGTTACATCGAACAAGTGCAAGATGAGTCAATGATATCACCGATTTTACCATATTTACGGCACCGACCCGTACTTTGATTTGATAAGGTTTGCAGACGGGTTTTGGTAGTGTTGGGTGTTCGGGGTATATAGCAATGCAATCTCCTACTAGTGCATATAGTTCATTGTAATATAGTCAGTTGGTGTAAACTCGGCTTTTTCGTTGTTTTTGCAATGCCATCCTTTTTACCAGAAATTCAAGTCCTATCCAGCATTAACTAATTAGACAGCCATGGAATCTGTAGACAACCCTGGGAGACGTTTGACGCTATATCAGTTACAGCTCAATGAGTAAGACACTGCATGACAAATATTTGTGCGGGAGCACGGTTGTTTTGCGTAACAAACGATTCATAAGAATTGCTATATAAGGCGAAAAGTCAAGAAGTGCTGAATATCATATCACTGAATTTGGCATACTAATGATCAGCCTTTCCACGCTTGAATGAGAAAAACATCAACGTACGTTCTTTAACAAGTCAATCCTTTCGTCTCTCAGCAGGGGCTTATAGATAATGGAAATTGTTTACTTCAAATAGACCTTCAAAATCACATTTACAATGGATAACCTGTAAATATTGATTAGACAAATGGCTGCTTTAAACACAACATCAACATACCTTTTTGCTGTTCTGACCAATGTTTCAATTACTGACCCTATCCCGATGACCAGGACAAATAGTAAATGCATTGACGAGTTGCTGAACTATGTATTAAGTTTCCATACCTGGTTAATTCAAGTTTATTTGTATTTTCAAGTCTGTGGACAAGTTTGTTTTTTTTTCGAAACGTGAAGGAAAAAATTAAGACGCCTATTGCAAGGGTAGGGAAGAGGATATACAAAAAAGTCAATAACAAATTTCTCACTTCTACCTCTTTAATCATTAGTACAATTGTACACTGCTTGTCTTTAATCATTAGTACAACTGCTTGTTCATTTCTGCAAATCAATGCATAATAGACATGCACAATGGTGCATACGACAATTATTCCCTCTTCACATCCTTCCTTTTTGGAACTGAAAATCCAAAAAGTAAGCGCTCTCTCTGTCGCGCTCTCTCTGTCTCTCTCTCTCTGTCTCTCTCTCTTACACACAATCCAACATCTCGGTCTCCATTTCACTGACATCATCTTCCACCTGTTGGTCGTCCATAAGATCATACATATTTAGATCTTCCATGTCATCAAAGTCCTCCTCCTCCTCAGCTAAATCCTCCAAATCATTGTCCTCAGCTAACTTTTTTGGTCTGTGTTTTGCTTTTGACCCTATAATACAAATACATGTACATAATCAAAATAGTTATCTTTTCTCCTTTTCCAATTGGTTGTAAGTAGACTACAGAAAAAGCTCATAAAAACATCAAATATCATATATGAATGTAAAAAAATGTCAAAATCCATTTGTAGCTAGTTTTCAGCGAAACAAAATTTACTGCAAACCCCCTTTCTCTAAAACTGCCTGAGCAATCTAGTAAAAGTGTGTCATCTGTGCACCACTTTGTGAAGGGGTAACTTCTTTGTGCAAATAAAGATTTAGAAAAATGTAAACAATAAACGGCCATATAAATTACCCTGTCAAGAGCTTGGTGGGGGGACTTGAGACACAAGCCGGGATCCACCTATAGTGGGCGTTAGCTGTCGCCGGCTTGCTCTCAGGGTTTAATAATCATCCAAAAAAATTCCACAACAACTGGTGCAGAATTTGGTATTTTGATATAAAAAAGAACTCTGTTGAGGAATAGTCACGCAACCAACAAACAAATCTTGACCTAATTTAAAGAAATCCCTTACCCATGTATTTCTTAGGGTGGGCGTTTGGTGACAGGGTGATTTAATAAACTGATAAACTTCAAAAGGACTGTGCTTTATGATTATATGCTCCTAATAAAAATCATGGATAGCAGTGAATACACTGTAAAACACTTCAGCTACCTAAAAATTAACTCTAAACAGACCTACATGTACATATGTGAGCTGCATGCATCAACGACAGCAGTGTTGAATACTACAGGTAGTAACCTGGTAAACCTTTCAATGATGTCATAATGTAAATGGAAGAGAATAAATGTGTTAGCATGTGAGCTTGAAGTGCCGGATTTAGGGGTCATAACCAGGAGACAGTAGATCTGAATGGTGGTGAGACCTAATGTATTGCCCCAAAATAAGGAAGAAAAGAGCAGATATGAAAATATTCTTCACCTTCCTTTTCTAAAATTTAAATACACAAACATGATTCTAATCTTTTTAGGGAGGTAACATAATGCCAGAACATTTCAGATGCCAAAGGTTCTATAAAACTCTTGACAAGGTTGAATTTTCCCAGACATTTTACACACTCACAAACAGGTCCTTTAACCTCTGCATCAGTAGGACAGGAATGGGCTCATTAGCATGTCAACAGATCTTCCTGTTGCATACATTACCCATGCTCAGTATGCAACCATTGCAGATGCAACCACCCCCAGAAGGTCAAAGGTTATGGATATGTAGCCCTACCTTTGGCAAGGTGTATTTAAAGATTGATAGAAGACTGAAATGTATATCTAAATCATACCACTAAAAATTAACAGTTGGCATACACTTCTTCTGAATATAAGTGGACAGATATTTAATATGTACTAATATTAACAGTGAGTAAAGACTTCATTTATACTAGAAATAAACAGAAGACAAACACTCCATACATATACTTCAAATAAACAGAAGTCAAACACTTTGTACAGTATACATAAAATAATCAGTGGGCAATTTCTTCATACATGTATATGCTGGATATAAGCAGAAGGCAAACACTTCAAATACACTACAACCAACCAGTGGGCAAATACTTCATGTATACAAGAAAGCAACAATGGTAAAACATTTCATAAATACTATAAAACAAACACTGGGCAAATACTTATTATATACCTGATATGTGACATGTATTTATGCTGTATACTAAAAGTTTACAGGGTACATATACATGTATTTTAATTAAAAAAAGGTTTATCAGACCCTATACAACTGACTTACTCATTAAAGAGTTGCATAATCATCAAAACTGCAATTACGACTGTTTGAGGCAGCCCAAAGAGTGCATTGATATAAAGTGGTTCTTTTGTCTGCATTGGGGTGCCAATTGACATAAGGTTTTAAAAAGTGCAGCACAAACATTCACAAATTGGATGACAGGCAATTAGATCTACCGCTTAGAATCAGCTCTCGGTGGTAAAGGTTAAACTGTAGAAAAACAGCAAGGGTTAAGGTCATCTTAGAGGTCAAGAAAGTATAACAACATACAAACAAACCACATTAAAGAAGCATTTAAAAGCTGTCAGGGGGAATGAATGAGAGATAATATATTCCAAAAATACAGACAGAAGGACAGACAGACAGAACATATTACAGCAAAAAAAAATTGACTACATTAAATAATCAACTACCTAGTAACGCCAATTAAATAGCAAACACCCCCAGAACAGTATTCATTTTGCACACTGCCTCTAATCTTTTTAATCTTGGGATTGACATTTTACATAGGCCTCATCCCAATATGGAGAAATGTCACTAGCAGATGTGAACAAATGATAATTTAGTTTTTTGCCTACAACCACTATATAATACTGCATTATACAGCCCATCTGGCCTTCAAGAATTCATCATGTCTGCCACAGTCGACAACGATGCATTCCAAGGGACTGGTACCGGTTAGACAACTACAGGGCTACCTCAAAACTTGTCCCTTTCTCTGAGAGGGCCAAATAAAACTAACATCAGCATTACAATTCAAACATATCCATGTATTTGGTTTTTGTGTGTATGTTTTCTTCAATATCAATGATGTAAGATTTCTGATTTTATCTTTACACAACATGCAGAAAAGCTATATATCTCACAGCTAGTTTTTGCAATGTTGGCCATAGTGACAGTTGTATTTACCAACAAAATAATGCAATCTTGCTTGGTTACTGAGGGCAGTCAAATCCCAAATGCACATATCTATTTTTTTCTAATCAAGGTTTGCACTGAAAGCTGAGAATCAATAAAACAAAATATCTCAGTTTTAAACAGAAGTGGGAAATAGAAAAATTTTTGTATCGCTGATTCTTTCAAGTTCTCCCAAACATGGAAAAATAAAATTGCTTAATCATGTTAATGGAGGATGGGGCTGCAATTTGTTACATAACAAGTGCATGGAATGATGATTTCATTAAAGTTATCTCTGAATAGAATCAAGTACACCATTGCAGACACATTCATGCTTGATCACTGCTCCTATTAAAATGTGTCTGACTCCCAGCATGCATTTGATGAAGGTAAAATAAAATAACAAAAACAGGCAGCCATATTGTTTGCAAATTGCACAGACATGAGACAATTCTTTTTTAGATTCTACACAAAGTAAAAACATACAAATATGTCATAATGTGTTACCTCGTGCATAATATTGCAGTCCACCAGTTTTGCTTTTGAAAACTTGCTTAATTTTCATAAACTCTTAAAAATATGTCAGACTGTGTATGTATATTACACTAGTATAACAATATTGTTGATTCAATTAAAAAGGCTGCTGGAGGTGTTTATGGGTCCATGCCTGAGATGTTTGGTGTGACCTTTGATCTTTGAGTGAGGAGAAGCAGAAACAGTTCCTTCAATAATTGATCAGCCCTCATTGATTACCACCCTATCTGTCCATTTACAGGTCACGCACCACCTAGTGAAC
Source organism: Magallana hongkongensis (assembly GCA_016163765.1). NCBI lineage: Eukaryota > Metazoa > Mollusca > Bivalvia > Ostreida > Ostreidae > Magallana > Magallana hongkongensis. Next base: position 68,021,194 of record WFKH01011581.1, on the reverse strand, counting down.
ACGAAAAACAGGTCACGCACCACCAAGAGGCAATAGGCATTTGGTGGAGGCAAAAGGTTTCAACATCAGAAATGTTGATGAAACTGCCTATACGATTTTGTCTTATTGTTTTGTGTTATTCATATTTAGCTGTGTATACATCCTATTTTTGTATTGTTATAACGCTCTTCAAAAACTTTTAAGCCATATCAGAACTTAACTAGAGTTAGGCTCCAGCAATCTGGACACAAATAATCCAGACTGTATTTCATCCATAGGCTCCAGCAATCTGGACACAAATAATCCAAACTGTATTTCATCCAGGCTCCACTGTTCTACATCTCCATTGTAACCTTTATTTGCACTCATGGCCATTAATCGGAGACACTTTTATTATTTTATTTACATAATAGCAACAAATACAAAGGTTTCCACTTTACCTGATTGCTGTTAAACTGATATTTAGGTTATTATGATACAACATATTAAAACACCAAACCATTTCTGGTACTGCAACATTACTGGTCTAACCAGACCTTGTGTACAACAGGGGAGCAACATTTGAAAATGTAACACTAATGAAATCGAAATAGAAATATGATTTCCCGAATAGGAAAACAAAGTTGGATAGAAATATTCTAAAATGTGCCCTAAAAAATAATTTTGCTAAATTCAGTTAACTAGTACATCAAAATCAGAACCATGATCTAGCCATTTCTCTCTGAACCTTGGCAAACTTGCAGCCAATGGCTAACTGATGGCTCCAGTGACCAAGTCATAGCTGTGGGACAACAGCACCAGTCAGTAACAACCAGACAACCTATTGAATGGGATTAACATATATTAACAGTCTAAGATCACATTATCTATTTTCATCATCACTTTGACACAGGCCTGCAGAAATGGTCATATTTTGATGAATTTCTGGATAAACTGATAAAAGATTACCAATGCTCGAGTGTTGATGAAATCACATTTTTCTCTAAGTTTATCTTGTCACAAGCTGTTCTTAAAAAGGCTTTCTGTAGGGATGAGCTGATTCTGTTGGATAACTGTGGCTCCTGGATAACTGTCATTCTAACACACCTGTACATGTACCCTGTATTAAGGTGTGGCATGTGATACTCCTAATCAATCTACTGCACCAGTATACATGCCAAGTCTGTATTTATTATTAATTAGGGGACCCAACTTCTTTGCCAATTCACTTTGATGATAGTGCCAAAACCAGTGAATTCAATTTCTGTCGTTCAGCAAACAAACAGGATACATGCATGTAACAGATTATTATTAGAAACCATTCAAAAGGCATGCTACATTTTTGATCTGAGTTAAAAGTCCATGACACTTGATTATGGGAAAGTAAAAGCTATTTGGTTTGTGTAATTTAGTAGAAATGTGTAACATACAAGAATGGGTTGACATGGATGGGAAACAGTGGCAGTGGAGTCCATTGTTAACTTGTCACACAAGTTATCAAGCTTTAATCAAGGCAAACTGAAATCATTCAAACATGAAGTAAACAGGGGATGAAATGGAATTTGTTAGATGGAGGAAGAATGAATGAATGACTATAAATTGACTTCTTTGCTAGTGTTGTAAACACTGCCCAAAATGACATTCATGAGAGGTCATAAACTGACTGCTTTATTAACATAAAATACAGGAATTTAAAACCACAACACTATTTACAAAAGACAGAAGTGCTCATACACTGAATATATTTTTCTAATTATCTAACATCACCAAATATACAAAGCTAAAATTCCACTAAAAACTTCCAACTAACTCTAAACTTGGAATATTTGTGTTTAGGCAAACTGATGTTGAATTAAAAACCCTTTAACCTCTGCTCCCCTCCCTAAGTATTGGGTGGTATCAGTCCTCTCAACATATTCTAAGTCCAACATTACTTACACGGAACAGAGTATCTTCTGATATTTAAATTACCACTAGCCTCTTGCATGACAGAAAATGAAAAAAATGAGAAGTTTTAAAATCAATGACTTTAAATTAAACTATGCAATTAAAGGCCAGGTAAAGGTTTTTAAAATCAAAGAATGTTAAATGCATTCTCTTAATTAGCATTATTTTGATCTGTGTAGACTTCATAGTTTAATGCCTGTAAATGTATCTTGTTAACAGAATTTTGTCCATGTAGTTCATCGCATGGTAGCAAATTTTAGATGATGCATGTGCTGTACAATACACGTACCAGCTAAAAAGCCAAATGCAAAAACTAAATATCAAATCCCCTATGAGGTTCATTCTGTCTTATTTTACAGCTTTATTTGAGTTTGATGTGTGAGGAATAAATCTGAATAATCTACAATACTAATAATGGACTCCCGTCATGTTCCACTATAAAGATCGTGGAATGAATCTGTGAGGATCCGCAGGAAGAGGACAAATAAAATGATTGATGGTCAGTCACTGCTTTCCTGACCAGAAACCCGATTTAGGCAATTCTGATCAGGCTAAATTGATTTCGTGCATTGTCTTTCACAGAACTGATTAAAACGAATGGTAAAGTACAGCCACAGCATACCTAAAGTACCAATAATAACTCGGTGGAATAATTTATGCATGAAATTGAAATAATCTTAAATATTGAATAATATCCATGTTTCTATTCCCAAGCGTGCTGACACTGTGATAATGCATGTATAGGTGAATCAGAAGGATTCTTCTGGAGTACCTGGATAATCATTACCTGCGGCCACGAGGAAATCCTTAAATACACAGTTAAGGATTAGGACGGGGTGCGGCATCGATTTAATTTCGGGGTCTGCATGCAGACCAGGTGCACATAGCTGGCCAAGTGTTTTTTCATGGACAATAATTACAGTGCAGCACTTGACAATCCTGCTTTATACATAAATGTAATGCTTTATTTTTTGTCATATTAATCTCTTTTTTTTCCCTACTGCTCAATTTTAATCCAGTTTTACCTGTTATGGTCTCTGCTGTCTCATTTTATTCTGGATAAAACCACTCAGATCTTTTCAATACAATGCTAATTATTATATGATCGACAGCAAATTGTATGCAAAAGATTTTTGAATAAAATCTAAGTGAGATTCAAATGAACATTTGAGTAAAAATTTCCAATGCTTGAAATTAAATAAAAACACAAACTGTGTATATAACAATGAAGAATGCACAAATCTAGGGCTGGAATAACATTTTAAAAATCTACAAGATCAATATCTCATGTGTTTAAAAACACAAAATTAACTGAATTTCAATTCTTCATCAGAGGCATATCCACTTGAGGAGATAGTAAACATTTGTAAACATTTTTATTGGGCAGACTTTAAAACTGTGTTTGACTCTAAGATCTAGTTTGTACATAATTTCAATATCTTCCACAGAGCATTACAGGTGAATTACAAGCCAGAACATCAAGTCACAACTCTTAGTCTGCTGACACGATTAAAATTAATCTTATCAAAATGTTAGATCAGGTCAGTTTGACAGCTCACTTTTTAAGATTATTAAGATTGTTTCTTTCTCTATGTTATCTGTTTGTATAGAATGAATTTGCATTTTTAACAGTACCTTGCAGGTATAAAAATCAGTATTTCATACACAAAAAATAGGACATGATTAATCATTTTCAGACATAGTCACACTAAGCCCTGCATAAATACACATCTGAACAGAAGTTGGACAAGATTTCCATAACCCAATAAGCAAGTACATGCCAGGAGTTTTGACAAATTATTTGTTGTGTAACAGCTATGTTGATGATGTTGATGAGATAAACAGGAAACAAACACATTGTTTTACTAAAAATCTATAATAATTTCCCTTGAGGCAACTGCTAGTGACAACACACTTTTACATATTAATGAGCTTTCTATCTATAATCATATGTTGAATTTAACAATTGATACTCAATCAGAGACCTCTAAAACTTGAATATCTGCACTCCCATGCAGGGATTTAAAAGTGTTCATTCATAAGAACACACAAGGGTTGAGCATGCTTAGTGCGTCGTTTAATGCCTAAGTAATGTATTCTTACCATACAACAAAAACATTTAACAGGGTAAAAGAAAAGACCAACAAGCCCCCATGTTTTGGAGTTAAATTAAATCAACGTATGCAATAATCATGGCCGCAAATTGCCCACACAGTTTACAGAGACGGAAGAATTCTTGTCTAGGTGTGTTTCTATAACATTTGAGTACACGGTCCTTCAGTGCCCATGCTGGCAAAAGTGTGAACTCCACAATAGAAGTCATTCTTAAGATGGAAAGAAACATTCCGTGGGATTAGTTTGCTCAGTATGTACACCCAGCATGTCTTCTAGGCACAAAACATAACAAAAAGAACACAAACTTTACTTTCTAATTCACAAGTGAATAAAATGAAGAATATTTTTCTAAGCTTAAGATCATTATCCTGTTGATAAATTGAGAATGAAATGTACTCCATGTAAATAGACTGAGCTATGAGGGTTGATTAAGTCTACCTGTATGTCCATATAAAAGTACATGTACTCCATGCAAATAGACTGAGCTATGAGGGTTGATTAGGTCTACCTGTATGTCCATATACAGGTCACCGTAGTCCTCACTCAGAAGTGGAAAAAAAATCCACGAAATAAAACAATTTAAATAAAACAATTTCATATACATGTAATGTTTCTTAAATGTAGTGTTGAACTATCAATGCTATTAAATTAGGGCAAAATACCTGATTACACTCACACTTATATCTACACTATTACACTTAATATACTGATGCACTATTACATCCATACTTACCTCTACACTATTACACTTAATAAACGGATGCACTATTACATCCAAACTTACGTCTACACTATTACACTTAATATACGAATGCACTATTACATCCATACTTACATCTACACTATTACACTTATACTTATGCACTATTACATCCAAACCTATATCTACACTATTACACTTTTATTGATGCACTACTTCGGCTGGTGATGGTGTTTAAAAGATTATCAGAGGCAAGTAAAGAGATGATATCAGTAGTAAATTGCATTAAGATTTTAATGGTACTAATTGTTTTCAAGAATTTGCGTATAAATAAGGTTAATCAGTCCAAAACTAGCACTCGTTTTTCTGCACAATAAATACACGATTTTTTCAATGGGTGGCACTGTAGCTCCCAGGTCGTCCATCCGAATTTTTTCGGACCGGGAGCTACAGACCTGCAGCTAACATTTATTTACACTATGACACACTGATCATGTATTTTTCAGGTATGATTATTTGATTTTCAATCTTTTGTTTGATATTAGTAAATAGCTGATTGTCAATCATCCAAATGGCTTAAGAAGAGCTCAGTCATCAAAAAGGAAGTCAGCAAGTCAAACAGAGATGCTTCTGTTGATAAAAATCTTTGATCTTTTAAAATCAAACTGACAAAATCTTTGATGGCTTTATAAAATATTTTGTGTGCTGGAACACCTTTCAAAGTAAAGCAGTTTGTCACCATGTTTAAAGGTTCCAAATATGAAATGAATGAATAACTTCCATATTATGTCATTCATGATATCAAGGAGGGTGAATGAAAACTATCTAAGCATTATTTGTCATAGAAACATAAACTAGAGAAAAGCAGGTTCACAGAGAGGTGCAGACATAGAGGTATACAGGTGGGCAGGTAAACGGGTGGACAGGTAAACAGATAGACAGGTAAAAGTGCACTTAGTAACGACATAAGGTGCGCCGGGCCGAGTGGCTAGATGACAGAGTCCCCTTACTGCTCACGCAGAAAATTAGTGGGGGTCCAAAAAGTTTGGCAAACAGGTCCCACCCCCTCAAATATTTTCATTAAAATAGAATTCACTTCTAGGGCGATAACGTTAGGTGCATACTACGATATGACGAATATGCAAATCTATGACTTATTCATCAAGTACAGTGTACAGTTCACTTGTCAAAATGAAAAAAAAAAACCCTCTATTTTGGATATAACAGCCAGTTGAACAGGTGAATGTTAAATAAGTAGATTAAATGGATGGTAGATTTCAGCCACTGTAGACTATCTGAGAGGTGAGATACAGGTACCCAGCATGATTCCCTGCCATGTCACCTAATATCAAATTCTTCATATTTTATAGCTTTCTATAATGACTAAACCATTGCACACTGTCCAACTGAATTGATTTCTAATCCTCCATTTTGCCAGCATCGTAAGATTCTCCCACAATTTTGCTGAGTCAGCAGTATTCTGAATAATCAATGTCTGAACAAATTTCATCGTTTACCATTCATTCTTCTTTTTGATTACAGCCGGCATTGCTTGACTATAATTAGCATACTTAGAAAGAAGACAGTGCTTGATGGATAAGGAAACCAACCAGCGATGCCAATATATACTGTATTAAAGGTCATATTTCTTAAAGTTAGCTAGGTAACAGTGTCTACACACTATGCCCTAGGGCCTGCAGTTGCTATCAGCTTATGATGCATGTCCCGATTGCAGGCCTGAGTGGTTTTTTAACATTTCGATTCAGTACGTTTGGAACACGGTATTCTCTTTGCACATACCACAATACTGATAAAACGGTTCAACTTAGTACATGATGAATATGAATGATTGCTCCAGGATTACACACATCAGATATATCATGCCCTGAGGCAATATTGAAGCATGTTTTTTTAATATGAATAAAATCAAATGAGCAGAGACTGAATTACACAAAGGGCACTAACTCTCTAAAAGATAAATAAGTTTGTAACAGTGTTTTGTATCTTTAATCCATCTTGACCTTGTCACTTTCATTTAGTATCCTCATAGTACCTGTCAGTTCAGTTTGTCATGGGGGCTCTGACTTCATTCTGTGCAGCTGGCAAAACGACCTTCATAGAACTAACAGAGGATATACAGCATTTCAATTTGAATTGAAATCTGATCACTTTTAGGTTTCTTTACACCCAAACATAGAAACATTTTATGACAAAACTGAAATTATATCCTGCTGAATAAAATATCATACACAATTTTACACACATAACAACTGTGTGACTAATTTCGTTATAGATACTGGTCTAATACTAGGATATTAGATGCTTGAATGAATGAGAAGTCTCCTGAGATCACATCTCCTCTAGCACAGACAACTGATGGTCACAGCAACATACTCTACACCTGTCTGTGACAGCTCACGGAATCTAACGAAGTCAAGTGTATAATGAGGATTAAGCCTTATGGTAATTCACATCAGACGACCTCTTCATAGAGATAACACAATTGTAAAAGATGTAACACTTGGCCCTTAAAAATTAAGACTGGTTACAAATATTTAAATCATCTTTGTTTTTGTTTCAGACCAAAAGATTCTACTACACCAATGCACTGATAGGTACACTACATCATAATTCGGTCTTCCTCAAAGAAAGGTAGATAAATTGACATGAAGAGGTGATGAATGCAGTGCAGAATGGTGTAAAAAATAACAAATATTTTGAGCTAAACTTTTATTATACATGTAATACAGAAAATTCAAAAATTGTCTGATAAATAAGTCAACAAGGCCATTATACATGTAATAAGATTTATGATTATATACTGTAAATTCCTAATTAAACGCAAGGAATTGATATCCGCGTAAGATCACGAGAAGCACATCTTGCGATTTTAAAATCTCGCTTTTATTTTTCAGACTGATGTAAACTACATGAAACTATGATAAAAATTTGATATTCGCAGTTTTATATTCTTGTGATTTGATGGAAAACAGTTGAATCATGGAATACAAATTAGCAAAATATTATGATAAGCTTGTTGACTACATCAATTAAACATGGAATAACTCACGTAGGATGTGGGACACAGATATTCCTTGGCTGTCAAGAACTTCCAACGCTCGCTTGGTCATGATGTCTCGAATTTTCTCAACTGTTCCTTTTTGGCACCAACCATCTTTTTCTGTGCATACCTACAGGAAAATGAAAGTATAGCGTACATTTATCAAAAATATTTTTATAATTATGGTGATTAAGATGTATCAAATAACACAAAACAGAATAACAGAAATCTGTCCAAATTCAAATGAAATGAACCGGTAGGCTATATGTTTATTATTATTATTTGTAAAACTGAGTCTCTTGGTAATCACTTAATACAACGTAATTGGTACATAAAGATTTATAAATAAACAATTTCTGAGCATGAAAGTTCATGATTTTATAAAGTTTAAATAAAACCCCAAAAATAAACCAAAACTTCTCTCAGAATTGTAACATGGGAGTGATATAAGCATTCAATCATTATTTTTTAAAAGATATAGTCTTTTAAGGTTCTCCGATCCTCAGCCTCAAATTTTTTTTTCATCATTAGAATGATATTTTTCTTTCAACCTTTATAAATGAAATGATATAAAATGAAGTTTTAATAGAGTATCCATGCATTTTACAAAGTTATTGCAAACTTACCAACGATGGATATAAAGGAATAAAGAAACAAGTTAAGTTTCAAAAAAAATTCTGGTGTATCGATGGCTCGAACTCTATACCAAGATGTATATAAGTGGTAGATGTCCGTGGATCCACTACGCCAAGCATGTAGTTCTCTGACTTATTGTTATACTAGCAGTAGAATACTAATTTAAAATTGTCTGTATAAAAGTCAGTTTTATGGTACGAATAAAAGAAATCCAGATAATTTAGAGTTATCGAACTTAGCTGAGGATCGGAGAACATTAACTGCAATGGTGTGTGCATACAAAATGAGAAACGAAAACGCAAACTTTAATTTTCATTTGTGACGTTGCATTTTAACAGCATTCAACATTGTGATGTCATAATAAAACTCCTAATTTAACCTTTCAGTACCCTGTCTGTGTTATGGTGTTATATCTGCAGTAGCTTCCCACACATTTTACATGCACAAAAATACGTGGAATGTAAATATTTAAGCATTGAATCATTACTTTTGAAAGATATAGTCTCATAACTGCAGCGGTGTGTGAATACAAACTGAGTAACGAGCGTTATGAAAATTTGTATGCACACACTGCTGCAGTTATGAGACTATATCTTTCAAAAAATAATGATTTAATGCTTATATTTACATTTTTTTAACTTCTTGCCTTGTCTGCAAATGTGATTTATACCTTAAAAATCCTTTATCCTAAGGGTAAGTTCATATAAATGAAAGAGCCACTGTAACAGCCACAAGCGTGAACTTTGATTTTCGCTTGTGACGTTGCATTTTACAGCGTTCAACGTTTGTGACGTCATAATAAAACTCGTAATTTTAACCTTTTAGTACCCTGTGTGTGTTACAGCGTTATAACTGCAGTAGCTTTCAACACACTTTACATGCAAAAAATACGTGGAATGTAAATATTTCTTTGTATATACAGGCTTACGGTGACTGTGTTGTTTTCAATGATGGACTGAATTTCCTCCATTTGGATGTCACACATTTGGTAAAACATCTGTCTGCAAGGAGGCAATCTCTCTGGGACATACACATGGAGTGGAATCTGAAGAATTCACAAAGCTACTCAGTTTAGTCATTAACTTTAAATTCCTAAATGTATTCTAATCCTATAAATCTGAATCTTTTCCCAAACTAATCCCACTTTTGCACAACTGAACTGAAATGGATACAATAGATGGCCGACAATCACCACCCCATGATTCCACTGACTCACTTTGGATTCCTCACTTTCCTCTGGGGTAGTGGTTTTTTGAGTACGAGCTGCAGTCAGGTTTATTTTTGCGGCATTGGTATTTTTTCTCTTCATGGCAGGAAAGGCGATTACATTGGGTGATCTCTTCAGAGTAACACCAACAATATCAGCAGGCGAGTCTGACAACACATCAAAGTTTATATCTCAGCACTTTTGATAATATACCAGTTGATCCCAAACTTTAAGAAGAAAATCTTGGCATTTAGGCCTATAGCAAATCCAAATAGCTTATTCCTTACAATTCACTATAACCATGTTTACTGTAAATTGTACCATTCCACCCTCTTCTTACTTACTTTGCCTGGCCCTGTAATCTACAATTTGGTACATCTTTGCCTCTGGGTGCTTGCGAGGGTCGTAGCCGAACCTGACCCACTGACACCTCCAGGGGCCGTTCAGGTAGTAGAAGGAGACCAGGGGCAGCAGGTATTTCAGCTTCTCCAGTTTACCTGTGTAGAAGCTGTTTAGTGCCGTCCGGGACCAGACAGGTCGCTGCTGAAATAACTGTGTAAGAAAAACAAAGCAAGCTGTACAGGGTCACTGCTGAAAAACTTAAGACAAACAAAGCAAGCTGTATAGGATGGCTAGTCCACTTTTATTTGTAAAATTATTCCTAGAATAGTCATTTATATATATATATATA
>WFKH01011581.1:67987620-68010779 GCA_016163765.1 Magallana hongkongensis | reverse complement strand
ATATATATATAAAAAATGCGTATTATACTTATTTACAATTTTCACAACATTATTATCAAAAGCCTCACTTGTACTTTCACAATGTATATGATAAGAGACTCAAATGGTCCCCTAAAATGAAATGGTTCCTATTTAATCCAAATGCCACTGATTTAGAAATCTGACAACATATACATATGGATAACCTTTTCCTACCACTTTTTTCTTTAGTAATCCTTTTAGGAAACACTGAGCCATGCAGGACAAGACCAACATAGTATTTTCTACCAGAGACAAATTAATGAAGGAAAAAATGGCTTGTTCAAAGCTCCGTTTCCCATAGTGATTCATCTACGAAAACTCAAAATTATAATAACATTCTGGATGTTTTGCATAAATATCATTAACCTAAATCTGACAAATGGACAGAAACGATGTCTTTGTAGACTCTTTTAAAAATTTACAAAATCTTTTAAATGAATTTATAAAGACAAGTTCTAGTATTCTCTTACCAACAATGGTAAAATTATTTAATAAAATTCTTAATGTCGGGAAGATACCACAAGATGGAATCAATCATTTATTACTGTTATTCACAAGTATTTACATTTTCAGTGTCTTTGCCTGTGATAACACTTCGTATCAATTTTGTACTATACAGTCCAATAAATTCAAATGATGTACATGTATAATTGGGGCGCAAGTGGGGTTTGCTTATTTATATTCAAATATTTAATCGCAATTGCTGAAAATTATATAAATATAAGTAATAAGGAATCATTCTTTGAATATTATGAGGTGATAATTTCAGTCGGGGCATGATCAAATCTATCATAAAGCCCGAAGGGCTTTATTGGATTTGATCACGCCCCGACCAAAATTATCACCTCATTATACTCAAAGAATGATTCCTTATTCCTTAAGTCAGGCGATCCAAATAATTGTAACAATTACAGGGGCTTGAGTGTAAATAGTTGTCTAGGAAAGTTATTTAGTGAACTACTGCAGACAAGATTGTCAAATTATCTAGAAAGTAACTCTCTTTTAAGTCCTTTCTAATCTGGTTTTAGAAAACAACGTGGTACAACTGACAATGTGTTTGTTTTAAAAACTCTAATTAACAAATATGCTTATTGCAAAAAAATAGAGTTACAGTATATGCTTGATTTGTTCATTTTAAAAAAGCATTTGACACAGTGTGGAGACCTGCTCTTCTTCATAAGCTTTTAAATAAAGGTATTGAAGGTAATTTTTATAGATTAATTGAACATGTATATTCTACTACTGTATGTGCTGTGAAAAAATCAAGTGTTCATAGTGACTTTTTTCCTACAAATCGTGGAGTAAAACAGGAAGACAATTTGAGTCCGACACTTTTTAACATTTTTATTGATGACTTTACAAAATATTTAGATTTTTCTAAAACGTGCCCTGTTAAACTAAACAACATCTGCTTTAATAGCTTATTTTATGCAGATGATTTATTACTTATATCAGAATCAGTAGATGGGTTACAACAGTGTCTTGACTCATTGGAAAGATACTGTAGTGACTGGAAGTTAGAAGTTAAGGTTCTCCGATCCTCAGCCTCAAAGTATTCTTTTTTATCATAAACATAGGTAATCACAGATTACAAAGCTCACCGAGACGAGGCATCAACTTTATGAGGCATCACCTTTATAAAACCACCTTTATCATATTATATGAAAATCATAGTTAATGATCTTGGATATTCATGGATACTGTTTTGACACAGTATCGTATATCATATGTAAAAAAATTGTATGATAATCATATGTTCATTTCATACATTATTATAAGATACAATGTTTATCAATACAATAATATAAAATATGATATTGCATCCAATGATACTTACAATATATATCATTTAATACAATATAATACTGTAATAAATATTGATGCAATATGATTTTGTAACATATAATATGACATTGTATCGTGTTATTCATTATTGTATTTAATCACATAATACAAAATCATAATACCTAATATCAATACAATATAGCATTATTTGATACTATATCATATCACATAATACATCACAATATTGTAACATGATATTATATTGTATAATATAGTATAATTTTGTATTGTATGATATTGTATCATATTTGATACACAATATTGTATCATATGATACAATATAATTTGATAAAACATTGTATCATATCATATGATACAATATCATCTGATACAGTACGATATTATATAATACAATATTATACAATATCATTTTATACAATATCATATCATATGATACAATATCATATTATACAATATCATATTATATAATATCTTATAATATCATATAATACAATTTCATGTTTTATATAACAATATATTATATAAACCAATATCATATTATACAATATTGTATCATACGATATGATATAATTATAATATACAATATCATATCATATGATACAATATCATATATTGCAATATAATATGAAACAATATCATTCGATATAATAATATATTATATAATATCATATTCTACAATATTGTATAATAATATACAATACTATACATAACAATATCATTATATAATATCATATAATAATGTACAAAAAAATTGATACAATATCATATCATATAACTTTTTACAATATAATGTATGATATTACATTGTATCATATAAAAAAATAGTGTATCATATCATAGAATACTATATCATAGGAATCATGTTATATCATTTAACAACAAACACATCTATCAAGTAGGTTTGAGTGAGGTAGGAGAATTTTTAGCATCCTTGATAATGGAGATCAGGCTCTGCATCTGAAGCTACCTCTGCAATTCATTTATATTATAGTTAAATCAATTATGCAAGCTATTATCTATAAAACATGTAACCTGTTCCAAAAAACTAAACCTCATCCAGCATCCCGAAACCTATGGCTCAGATTCAGCATTCAAGCCTGTCAGATGCATCAGTATCATGAGATGCATCATCCCTGCAAGTTTGGTGATGTAAGGACCAGTAATAACTAAGATATAATCATAAGAGGGCACCTGCTCTAAAAACTTTAACCAGCTCTTAAAACCTTAACCTCATCCAGCATCCGAAACCTATGGCTCAGATTCAGCATTCATGCCTGTCAGGTGCATCAGTATCATAAGACGCACCATCCTTGCAAGTTTGGTGAAGTTAGGACCAGAAATAACTAAGATATATTTTTTAGCATCCTCGATAATGGAGATCAGGCTCTGCATCTGAAGCTACCTCTGCCATTCATTTATATTATAGTTAGATCATATATGCAAGTTTGAAATAGTGCCATTACCTACATGTATTAAACATGTGACCTGTTCCAAAAAAACTAAACCTCATCCAGCATCCGAAACCTATGGCTCAGATTCAGCATTCAAGCCTGTCAGGTGCATCAGTATCATAAGACACACCATCCATGTAAGATTGGTAAAGTTAGGACCAGTAATAACTAAGATATGATCATCAGAGGGCACCTGCTCTAAAAACTTTAACCAGCTCTTAAAACCTTAACCTCATCCAGCATCCAAAACCTATGGCTCAGATTCAGCATTCAAGCCTGTCAGGTGCATCAGTATCATAAGACGCACCATCTATGCAAGTTTGGTGAAGTTGGGACCAGTAGTAACTTAGAAATGGCTATCAAAGGGCACCTGCAACAAAAACTTTAACCTGCTCGAAAAACCTAACTTCATCTAGCATCCGAAACCTTTGGCTCAGATTCAGCATTCAAGCCTGTCAGGTGCAAAAGTATCATAAGACACACCATCCATGCAAGTTTGGTGAAGTTAGGACCAGTAGTAAGTAAGATATAATCATCAGAGGGCACCTGCTCCAAAAACTTTAACCAGCTCTAAAAACCTTAACCTCATCCAGCATCCGAAACCTATGGCTCAGATTCAGCATTCAAGCCTGTCAGGTGCATCAGTATCATAAGACACACCATCTATGCAAGTTTGGTGAAGTTTGGATCAGTAGTAACTTAGAAATGGCTATCAAAGGGCACCTGCAACAAAAACTTTAACCTGCTCCAAACACCTTAACCTCCTCCAGCATCTGAAATTCATACCCCAGATTCAGCATCCAAGTCTCTCAAGTCCATTAGTAGGTCCAGATGCATCATTCATGCAAGTTTGGTGAAGATAGGACAAGTAATAAGTTAGATACAGGACCTGCAACAAAAACTTTAACCAGGTCCGGACGCCGACGCCGACGCCGAGGGTATAGCATAAGCTCCCCCCGACTTCGTCTCGGTGAGCTAAAAATGTTATTTATCCTTCAAACTTTATAAATAAAATAAAAACAATTTTTTTGATGGTATCCATGCATTTTACAAAGTTATTGCAATTTTGGCCATGATGAATATAATGAAATAAATAACGTATACAAGTTGAGATCAAATTGGGAAAAAAAAAACGGTTGTACCGATGCATCGGTGGCTCGAACCTTTTTACCTCTATGTAGTAGGTCTCCGTGAAGCCACTAAGCCAAGCTGTTCGTTGTATGGAATTGCATAATATTAACACTTTAAGACTAATTAAATTTTTCTATATAAAAGGCAGATTAATGGTACGAATAAAAAAATTCCAGATAATTTAGAGTTAACGAACATTGCTGAGGATCGGAAAAAACTAATGCTATGGTATTTTCTAGTAAGAACCTTAAAAATTTGAGTTGTAATTACTTTGTAAACAATGAGGTATAAAAAAGATGTTACTGCTTTTGTTGATGAATAAATATTTGGGTGTTGTCCTAAAAACTGATGGAAAATTGAAATATGCATGTGAGAATTTAGCAGGTAGAGCAAGGAAGGCATATTTTATAATCAAATGAAAACTACCAAACAATGACAGTCTTTCAGGACAGGTTCAATATAAGATTTATGAATCATGCATTATGCCAATTTTGACATATGCTTCAGAAATTTGGATAAGTGATTTTAAAAAAATAACAAAAGATTTTGACAGAACTCCATTTGAAAAATTAAACATTTTATCTTGAAAGACATTTTAGGGGTTCAAAATAAAGCTTCTAATTTAGCAATTAGAGTAGAGTTTGGTGCATTTCCCATTATTTTCAGAATATATAAATTATTATACAGATATTATTACTAATTGCAGAAAATTGTTTCAGATCAAGAGAACTCAAACTTGCTTTTACAACATGCATATTTAGAGGATGAAAAACTTGCAGGAAATGGAAAAACTTGTTGGCAAAACTGTATACGAAAAATCCTTGATGATATTATTGGTTCACATGCTAATACAGTATCTATAAATGATTTTGAAAATAATTTGAACAAGAGGCCCAGCAGCCACATCGCTCACCTGAGCAACAATAGCCATAACTCTGATCAAATCATTATTACAGTATCAAAATCAAAATATTTTGACAATTAGGTACAGTAGATCTTGCACAAAAAGTAATCTGCCAATTTTTATCTGCATATTTTTATGGTAAATACCAAGCCCCTTTTTTGTTTTAGTATTTGTGAGAAGATTTTTCTCTATTCCTATATTAAAAGATTTTTTTTCTATTCCTAAATAAAAATCCCCCTTTGTGGCCCCACTTTTCTCCAGGAAATTATGGTTTGATCAAGCTTTAATCTGCACAACCTGTGCTTTCACACAAGTTTCAACTTTTAAAGCTGAATGCTTTTCCAGAAGAATTTAATAAAGATTTTTCTCTATATCTTCCTATGTAAAAATTTAAGCCCCCCCCCCCCCAATTGTGTCCCCACCATACCCTGGGGATCATGATTTAAACAATCTTGAATCTACACTATATGAGGATGCTCCCACTCAAGTTTAAGCTTTTCTGGCCAAATGGTTTTTGAGAAGATTTCTAAAGATTTTCTTTATATATTCTTATGTAAAACTTGATCCCCCCTATTGTGGCCCCACCCTACCCCCAGGGACCATAATTTGAATAAACTTGAATCTACTCAACCTGAGGATGCTTCCACACAAATTTAAGCTTTTCTGGCCTAATAGTTTTTGAGAAGAAGATTTTTAAAAATTTTCTCAATATATTCCTATGTAAAAATTCATCCCCCAATTGTGGCCCCACCCTATCCCCGGGGATCACGATTTGAACAAGCTTGACTCCACACTACCTGAGGATTCTTCCACACAAGTTCCAGTTTTTTTCATCATATTGTTTTTGAGAAGAAGATTTTTGAAAAAACCAACAAATTTTCAATGTATTTTAATTATCTCCCCTTTAAAGAGGGTGTGGCCCTTCATTTGAACACACTTAAATCCCCTTCACCCAGTGATGCTTTGTGCCAAGTTTGGTTGAAATCGGCACAGTGGTTCCTGAGAAGAAGATGAAAATGTGAAAAATTTATGACGCGGCCAACAACGACAACGACAGACAACAAACAAATTTTGATCAGAAAAGCTCACTTGAGCGTTCGGCTCAGGTGAGCTAAAAAGTATTTTGAAAATATAGTTTTCAGAGACATTAAAAATATTAAAGAAAAAGGTAATGGAAAATTGTCATTCTACAGCCAATTAATAAGTACACAAAATCTAAACAAGCATGAAATTCATTGATTTACTTAAATTTTTCCATTTACAAGAAGATTTGTTCTTTTTTGACTCAATTAAGAATAAGTACACACAAATTACAGATAGAGGTTGGCAGATATTGTAACCCTATTATTCCAAGGGATGAAAGATATTGTATTAACTGTCATACTGTTGTTGAAGATGAACATCATTTTTTTATTAAGGCAACACCAATTAGATTTCTTGTTCGTCGGACCCGCGCGCTCGTATTTTAACAAAAGTGCAAAAATTATATTATTTAAATTTCCCGCGTCCGGAAAATTTCGTTCCGTTTCCCGCTCCAATTTATTTTTTACTTTATATTTTTGATCTCATTTGCGTTAAGAATTCATCTGAAATTTACTAATCCTTATCAGTAAGAGAATAAACATTGATAACTTGAATAAAATACGCTGTTTTTGAATCTCAGAGTTGAAAAACATTCAAGGCTTGGTTTTAATGGTTAGAAGAGCTTTAGCTTGCTCTTGAGATGTGGACACCTGCTTCTTCAATGCTTCACTGAGACATTATCTTCCTCCTATTTGTATTCATTGTGAATCAGTCAAAGACTTTCTGTATTGTAAATTTGTTCAATGTTTTGGTTATTATTATTTATAGTTATGATCACACAAACATGAAAGACTAAGTACATCTATAAGCCTTTTGAATAAATAGTTTGTTCTCATCCTATATTTATTTAGACTTATTTTCTATATCACATATAATATCATATAAAGTCATGTATGTAACAAACAATATTTTCAAAAGTTTAATTCAGTGAAAAAAAAACCATGTCAATAGGTTGTAAATATATTGTTGATCTACAATAACTGAATGCAGATAGATGGAAATCATTTAATGTTTGATATTTCAATTGATTATTTAACTTTATATAGATTTTTAGTCCTTTTTACTCTACAAATGTAAAAAAAATAAAAATATATAATCGCTCGCTCCACCTATTTTATGTACCGCCTGGAAATTATGTCATATCAAAATAATAATATTATAATTATCAAATCGCTCGCCCGCCCCTACTTTTTTAGGTCATTTGTCCGAAGAACAAGATATTAAATTGGTGTGGCCTAATATGTCCTCTTTATAAACAACTACGAAGTGAATATTGTTCACTTTTTAATAACGCATGTATATCTTATAAAATTCCCCAACAGATGTTAAATCAACAAGAAATATTTGCAACTTCATACTGATGCATTTAACATAAGAAAATCTATGTACTACTGTAATTATATTTGTATAATGTATGTATGACTTGCGCCACATGTGGTTTTTGTCAATAAATCGAACTGAACTGAATAAAAACCCAGTTCAAAATTTAATGTTGATTAGGCCATAAAAAATTAATTCCTTGGTTCTCAGGCCCACCTGCATCTGATTTAACATTGTGCATTGCTCATTTTAACTGTAAATGAATGAAATAAAATTTCAAAATTTATTGCAAATGGCTGCCGATTTTAGTTACAAAACGCAACAATTTTAGTTTTGATATGAACAGGAACATAGTTTAACTTCAAATGCAAGAGGGAGTTCCTGCAGCTTGTACTATACTTAATATCTAATAATGCTTTAACAAAGGGCTCTCTCAAACCTCATAGCTTTGATGTTTCCTGAAGAATAAGAATTGCAACTTGTAAAAAAAAACACAAAAAAAACCTACATCCTTTTTTTATGAAATAAAAACAAAAATAAAACACTTCCTGCTGAATCTGTTTTGAAGATATCGCCTGAGAACAAATTAGCTATTTTTTATGGCCTGACTTTGAAATTGATTCCTATTTTGAATGATTTGCTTTGGTGTATGTTTCAAAATCTTAAAATTTGACAAAATTCAGGAAACCCATGAAATAGAAAATATATTCACCTTGGCCAATTCTTCTTCGCCTTGGGGTGCGTTGTATTTGAGTCGCAGGTTTATGACGGCTTCTTCTTGAGGTTTCTCTGGAACTTCATCATTGTAGTTCAAGAAAACTGTGTACACTTTTCTTTTTTCCCTCACTGCAAAGGATACACATAATCATTTGTTGATGTTGGGAAAGATATTTAACAAAACTATCAGTTTAAAACAATTCTGGCAACATTTTTTTTAAAAAGTTTTTTATGTTGTTTGTTCAAATAATGTTGCTTCATTTTCTTGCTTTTATACTTTTTAACTTAAAAAAAAAGTTTTACTGTTCTTCCCTTGTAAGTAATCTTTGCATCAACCTGGTCACTAATTATGTAACGTTACATTACTCTAAGTAAAACATTTACATAGGGATTGAATTCTTGTTGACCTGTTTTGAACTACTTGATTTTTGGCTCACCTGTACCAATCAGGTTAGCTGGCCGGTCCTTGTCCGGGTTCACATAGCCTGGCTTGTGTACCACAGCATCTCTGTACAGGTAGTCCTTGTCTGGGTAGTCAAACCTACAATCAGAGTTCAGCCGATTACAGAGTTACAGAGGTCAGTCGATTACAGGGGTCATAGAGGTCAGCAGGTTACAGAGGTCAGTCATTTACAGGGGTCACAGAGGACAGCAGGTTACAGAGGTCACAGGTCAGGTAAAATACAGGGGTCACAGAGATCAGCTTGTTACAGGGGTGATAGAGGTCAACTTATCACAGGAGTCACAAAGGTCAGTACGATGTAAGGTTAAAGAGTAAAGAACGGGATTACTCATCAACATTTGTTGTAAACTTTGAACAACTTCCAGTAATCAACATAAAGAAGAAACAAAGGAAAGAGGTTCCTCAGAACTATTTGCTATAGTTTTATCTTATTCAACCCTTTTTCTTTTATATTAACACATCTTTCAAATCCCTTCTCTAAAGCTTGCTTTACCTGGAGAATATGACAGGCGGTAGGAAGACTGGGACATCCCTGTCTATGAATTCATTTCTGTCCACAAAATCATTGACGACAATTCTATCATGAATCTGCTCTAGTTTGCCATTTTTTCCTTTTACGACTGGAAGATACTGGAAGTCTGCCATACCTGAAATTTAATATAGGTATACATATATCAACTACATGTAGAATCATGCATAAATTTAATTATATGCTTTTACTATGTGTGATTTAAAGATCAATAATTAAACTTGAAAATTTCCTAAACCCAGGTAGTAATTATGTTCAGAAAGGTAAAAATATAAAATTGTAGTTAACTTTGAGGACCAATAACTTCGAGAAATAATAAGTTTGAGAGATCAAGAGTAAATTTACTTAGATCTTAGATGTAAGGGGAAAAATTGGTACTGTAATATTTCACTTCAATATTGAAGTTTTAATTGAGTGTCACCTGTATAAAATGTGAAAACTCTGCAAGTTCGATTTATGAACTTTTTACATAGAAATGAATTGAGAGTTGTAGAAACATATCTGATTATGGATTGCTTTGTGAACTAAAAGAAAAAGAATTCTTCATGCTTCAAGATGTGATTAAACCTTCACAAGAGTTCTTAAAAATGTTTAAATAAAACTAAGGAACCTTTTCAATGCCTTTCAACACATTAAAATTAAAGCTGCTTCCATATACATGTACATATTCTCATCTATGATAGCATTAGAGAAAAAGATTGCCATTTATTTTGAACACACTTATCTTTGGTAGAATGTTAAGAGTATATAATTAACTGATTATGTTAGAATCCTAATTGTCATTTCCATGAAGAAACACTTACTATTAAATGTATACATTGTTTCCAGGCTGCCCAGGACTTCTACTTGGTATTGACAACTCTCCCAAGATTTCTCTCCCTTTCTCCTTCTCCGCTTCACTTTTAACAGAAGACATGTGGTGGCTGCCCTTTCAGCAAACGCTGGTTTACAAAAGATGTTTCCAGGTTGAAAATGTAAATCCGCTCTTTTGTTTTTTGTTGAATATACCTATGAATTAAATCCCTTCGTAGATTAACATACACCTGAAGTGCCTTTACCTTCACTATAAAACAATCCATGATTGTCATCGTATTATAAACATGATAAACACATGCAGATCTAGAGGAAGGTCAACTTCGCTAGCCAAGGGTGAAGATCCACGGTGTTCCTTTATTCACCCTAGGGTGATCCACAGTGTTCCTCTATTCAGTGAATAGAGGAACACTGTGGATCGTCACCCTTGGCTAGCGAAGATGGAGGAAGCTCAGTAAAGCAGCTAGCGAAGATAGAGGAGGATCAGTAGAGCAGGGTCTGTAGACCCACCTCCTCCCTACCCAGGTTAATTCAAAAGAAAAAAATAATTAATTTATGTATATATCTTCAAAACATCATCATGTTAAATGCATTTACCATGTCCAATGAACTTTCTCAATATATAGTACCTTTTCAAGATTATGAATTCCTCCTAGGGTTTTGAGAGCTTTCTCTGGATTCTTTATTATCCCAGGATATTCTATACCTACAAACTTTCTCTGTTTATTGTATGGTACTGTAGTTAATTTATCGAAGTCTGTCCAGTTGTGCGCCTTTTCCATCTCCATGTTTATTCTACTTTCATCTTCTATTTTCGCTTTGTGACAATCTCTAAAAGAAAAACAGTGTCAAAACGGTATCGAAGGTACAATGCACGCATTTCTAAGGGCAGACTTGATTGAGTAACTTTTGCAATTTCAAATGCAACGCTTGCATATATTAAAGTGTTTCGTCAACTTGTTAAAGTATTGCATTTTTCAACAAATTTTGAGAGTATTCAAAATGGCGACACCCATCAACATTGTGCAACGATTTCCGTCAACTATCCTTAATCAGATCATGTTCATCAGTCAACAAATATCGCAATGTTAGTCTACTTATGCGGTTGACACTTCTAATACATAGTTACATTTCTTCAATCAATTAAAAAAGAAGAAAAATAGAAAAGAGAAAATAATACCTGAACATATAACGGAACTTGTATGTTGAATCTTAAAATCTGAAGATGGATAAACATTTGCTTGAAGCCAAAATTCGATACCAAGTGGCGTGTGAAGAGAAGGCCCACCGCCTTGTCCTACAGCTATTGGAGCCAGGGATAACTGAGGACGAGCTGGTTAATGCTGTAAGCAAACATTACCAATCTCCAGAGCTGTAATTAAGAATTATCAGGTCCACAATTGAAAACTCCTTCACTGAATTTTGGGATAGTCCTTCATAATTCATGTCTTAAAATTCAGCCCAACTTTGGTTGTTTGTGGCAGTTAATTCATGTCTTAAAATTCAGCCCAACTTTGGTTGTTTGTGGCAGTTAAAATCATAGTATTCACATCATGTCTTGCATGCCTCAATTTATTAACTGCTAAACCATTTTCTGAAATTAATATATTCATTATCAGTGCATAGCTTAAACATGTACATGTATATATATTTGTTTTTCCTTTCAGGGTCTTTATGTAACTCCTAATCACTACCAAGATATAACAGAGGAAAGAGCAATAAGCAGGATATGTGGCTACCCTGTATGTGTGAACCAAATTACAAAGGTAGGAATGATGTTACCCTATACTGTATGTCTGTTAAAAATCACAAAATTAGGATATGTGGCTACCCTCCCTATCTGAACCATATCACTAAGGTTGGAAATGTGGTTACTTAATAAGTCTGAACCAGGTGAAAAAAAAAAATATCTTTATCTAATAGTTGTTTTTTTTTAATTTCAGTCATTAAATCAGAAGTATCATATTTCTACAAAAACCAACAGGGTATATGATATTACAGATAGAAAGGTAATTTTTTTTGGTCATTTTTTAGCCTAAAGGATACATATATATATGTTAACTTTCAATTTTGTATGTATTAGGTAGATATACTCGTATGGTGATCAATGAATTACTCCACACATTGTTATTATTTACAGAATTTTTGCAGCAATGAGTGTTATAAGGCCTCAGCTTATTATCAAAAACAAATTTCATCTTCACCTTTGTGGTCAAGGAAAGAGGAAAAGCCCAAACCAATTGATCTGCTTCCCAAGGAGATGAACAGGTAAGTTGACCTCTAACACCTGTAATCAACCTGATTATACATTGGCAGGTGTATGTGGTGAAGATGAGTTAAATGATAAAGAAGAGTATCATCCTAGATGCTTCTTCTTCAGTGGAGCACAAATCATTTGTAAACATATAATTAGTCTATGTTAAGTCTATCTGGAATCAAATTACTTTTATTGTTTTCTTATCTGTCTTGCCGTCACACAAATGATCAAAGTAATCGGTATTTTTCTTTAGACTTATAAATTTGTTTTGTTGATTTATTAGAGGTGCAATGGGAAAAGAAGTCATCAACCAACAAACAGAAATGTACAGAGAGGCAAAATGGTTGAGAGAAGAAGAGAAAAAAGACCAGAGTCCAAAAGAAAAGACAATAGAAAAAGAAATTGGGACTGTTGAAACGGAAGGGAAGGAAAGAAGTATGGTGAAAGGAGATAAAAACATTGATGACTTAGATTTGGATGTCCAAAAGCTCAATTTACACGAAAAGCAGAATGGTGAAATGTGTCTTGATGAGAAAAATAAGACTAGAAACTCAGTAGAAAAAGCAAAGAAAAATACTACCAGAAGAAAACACGAAAGAACTGTGATATCCTCTGTGACATCCACCTCAGGTGATAAGCAGAGTGAAAAGATAGACAGACTGATGGCTCTGTTAGACAGGAGGAAACATCTGATAGGTAAATTAGTTCAGGACGAAAGAACTGTTACAGAAGCCCCTTCTAAACCAGAAAAAGAACTCAGTGATGAGGACACTGCTGGGGAACGTGATCAGCCTTGCCCTCAAAATGAGGCTCATAGTGAATATGAAGAAAATGTGATCATCCAATCAAAAGTTGCAGAAATTAGTGAAAAAAAATTTACACCACCTGTATGTGTTCCAGAAGTGTCAAAGAGAAGAAAATCAAGAGAGAAACTCTCCAATGTTGAGATGTCTTACCTGAGAATGGTGTGTGAGATTTTGAAGGAATGGATAACTCCAGAGACTGTGAGGTTTGTGAGGAGCCAAAGTGAGGAGGAGGAGGGGCCCAGCTCCTCGAGGACAGAGATGGAGGCCAAACTGAGGGAGATCTGTAGACGGGTAGACCACCAAGAGTCTGCTCTTGATGACCTTATAGGTACGGGTAATGTCCCAAATGTTCTAAACCAAAAGAATATTATTTGATATACATCAACACAATGTTAGCTTCTTATTTCATTGCATTTTTTGTGCACTGGTTTATGTTTACAGGGGAGGAAGACAGTTTGGAGGACCAGCTGCCCCCGAGGTCACCAGCACCAAACTATGAGTCCCTGAAGAAAGACACTCAAGAGTTTACCCGAAGAGTCCAAGACTTCTTTGCTGCCGGGAAGGTCATTAAAGAGAAGGTAACTGATCAGCACTCTTTAAGCATCGTCGGAAACCCAGGGCAATATATAGAAACTTGTTTCTATACATCAGCTTTATAAAAACCAGTGAACTATTGACATGATGTGAATTTACATGGTATTTTAACCGCTCTCTTACACTACAGAAGCCGGACACGCAGGGCCCGGTCTACCTGCCTTCTGTTGACACCTACGACCAGATGCTGATCCGACAGAGGATCGTGATGGAGCAGCTTAACAAAGTGTAGGTGTCTCAAGCAGTCAAAACTATGACTGCAGCAGGGGTGAATCTAAAGAACTAACAGTTGTAATTATGTATGTGTATTGGGGAGAGTATAAAGTATCAATAGCTGGAACTACTAGTATGAATGTTTTCATGGAATTTCTAAAGTATGAATAGTCGTAACTATAGCTCTATAAGGGGGGGTGGGGGGGGGGGTTAACAATCGTAACTATGACTGTAGAGTTGGAATGTCTAAATTATCAACAACTATTCTTGTGAATGTGTAGAAGAGGATAGGTTGAAACTACTGCAGTAGATAAATATACATCAGTTCTCAGAACTTTACTCATAGACAAACTGCAGCATATGAAAATCTCATAATTTATAGATTAACTTAAAATGATTGAAAGAAATTTATATTGATGCCATTTTAATGTGTTTAATGTGTCTTTGGTTTGATGCATTACTTTTGGTTCTCTTTTAACTTCAGCTTCAAGAATTTGACATTTTCAGAATACCTGATCTCCTGCCTCCACTTAAACTCACTATTCAGGATGTGTTTGCAGAGATGAAGGAACTGGTAATGACATTCAGGTCTGTGACCCTTTCACAAAAAACGTTCTATCATATTACTAGTACTGGTTACAAGAAGGGGGAAAATAATCATGTTAATGATAATATTGTCAGCCAATTAAGCAGCTGAAGTTAAGATTTTGTCCTTTATATAAATGCATGAATAATAAATGGCAACAGAGAATTGATAGAATCAATGGTAGAATTTATTTTTTGGCAGATTGACCAGCAGTAACATTGTGTTTAAGCCTGTGGAGTGGTCCCTGGTAGGACTGATTCTCCTTAAAATGTAAGTCTACCAACATGAAACCATTTCATAGTTCCACCAATTTCTTAACAGAAACAATGTGTTTGCAAAAAGAGTACTCTCCCTTTGATAGATTGTCACAGAGGAACCTGCATGTGTCCTGCGCCTTTCTGAACACCTCGGCTGTCCAGTATTTCTCCGTGTTCCTGGACGGCATTAAGGAGACCCTGGATAACGTAGACTTGTATGTGACCAGTCTGCTTCTACAACACAATAAAGTGAACTGATGTCACAAAAGCTGTGTCCCATCTTGTGTTTTGAAGATGGAGAGAATGGGAAATGTTCATGGAAAGGGTTTATAGGCTTTGTTGCCCTTTGAGCTATTAATAAAATGCGTTTAAGATTGCCAACTTTAGTTTTCATTGCACATGTTTTTGCGCATTCAGGTAAAATACAGTTTATTTATACCTTTTATGAAATTGTTTCAATACCACTTATTAAATTGAACACAATAAACAAAATACAGATACAAAAATTTAGATTTTAGAATCTGATTTTTAATCAGCTTCGAAGTGCGGAAAATGACAATTTCCTATATATTCCTATTGTAAATAAACCGATAGTTTGAGATGGGCCCTAAAAAGAACCAGATGGTAGATTTTCTTGAAACTTCGCAAATATACTAGAGTTAGTGTAAATTACATATGGTTAAAAAATAGAGAGTTTTGCTATTGTAGTTTTTACGCAAAAAACCCCAAATTGGCCTCCTTAATCAAATTTAAATTTAATTAAAGAATAGGTTGGAGGTAGTACATCATTTAAGAAACCAGATCAATAATCTATCAATTAAAACACATCCTGAAACTGATGAGGGTCGTCCGGTGTTGCTGTCACCGGTAATTACTGTCTTCTGTGATTGAAGTGAAAATCTCGGAGTGAATATGCAAGTACCGACAAGTCCAGAACGGGTGTCTGACGTGATAGAAACACCAGATGAATTATTTACCTTCAATGTCAATCTGTCGTGATTGGATTAACAAATCTCGCTTTTTAACCAGATTTATTGCCTCTGATCACAAGGATTTAATTAAATTGTTGAAATTCATGTCAGTTAGAAAAGGTTCATTCTTATATGTAAAACGTGAGGTGGCGAGTTTGTTTAAAAAAATTGTTGAAAAACAAAAAACTGACAACTGTTTGTGCAACTTTATATATTTACACGCATTTCAAATTTATGCACAAACATTTGTATTTGAAATATCCGCATTTGTACAAAGTATGACAGCTAGCTCATTGATTATAAAATGAGTCATGCCATGACAATACATACCACAGTGTAAATTAAGTTATCGAAAAGTTATGTGCATCATAAACGACCTGTTGCCACAATGCAACAGACATGTTTTGGTAAATAATTTTCTTTTATAAAAGATAACCTTTTATACGCTTAGGTGAAAATCGTGTTGTCAGTTTGTTCCAATATATGTCAATTCAGCCTCTCTTTTTCGATACGTCTTCGTCCGTGTATGGTTCTGAAGTATCTTCGTAAGCCACTGGTATGTCGTCCTCTTTGGAGAGAGTGTCACTGGTTGCTAAGTTACTTTCATCATGGCTATCACTCGGAGCCCAGTTCCGGTCGTCTGCTTCCGACTCCATGGAGTCGTCTGCTCGCGTGACGTCAGTTATATAGTTATCACTTTCGAACTGACAGTCTTCTTCAAAAGATCTTTTTCCATCTGAGGATTCTGGTGGTTCATACTCGTCATCTTCTTTTTCATTTTCATTGTCTTCATCTTCGTCTTCTTCATCTTCTTCGTCATCATCCTCGTCGTCAGATTTCGGATCTTCGTAATGCACGATCCGGTACAGAGCCTCGGGGTTAGATCTCAGGTCACGTATGAGGACCCGTAAGAATTTCTCCGTCTTTTCTATTGATTTAGTATTGTATTCGCTTAGAAAGTCCAGCTTGTTCAGGAAGAAAGATGGGGCGGATCTATTTCTAAGCTGAGACAAGAGAAACTCTAAGACAGCGAGAAGCCATTCCTCACATTTGTGTAGCTGACCCATACAGCGTCTGTGAACATGTAAGATGGCATGGATTATCATGCGATATGAAATAGACGAAAACCCTTCCTGGTTTTCTCGTTTCATTTTGCCTATGATGAGAATTATGTTATCGAAATGTGTCCCTGTGTTCATTCCTGAAATAAGCTTGTAGGCGCGATCTTCTAGCGGTCCCGACCCGACTTGCCACGATACAGCAATACTGGGATCAAACTTTGTTTTAAGGTCCCACTTGAACATTCTAGCTTCCAAGCAGAAAAGTTCCACTCCTTTATCAATAGCTCTAGTGATGGTCGCGCGCAGTTCGGAGTTTGTTTCGAAGTACGGCCTTCGGTTTGGGACAGGGATAGGAAGGGATAGCTGTTTGGGGATTTCCTGGAGAGGTATGCAGGGAATGAAGTTGATCCGGAACTCCTTTGTTGGTGTCCCGTCTAGTAGCTCCATGACCTCTAACCACAGAGTGCCGTCCTTGACGGATGTGTAAGAACATAGGTCAAAGGTTACGGGGCCTGGGTCATCAAACATGTACGCGATCTCGCTCATCACGGCTTCACGGGTCATCTCAAGGCCTGACCAAATAAACAAATAAACTGTATCAATTATATTGCTTCTGGTAATGGTATGGTTCTTGAATAATTAAAGATGTTTGGTAGTACCTCATGGTCGATGTGATGTTCCATTGATTTTATGAGTTGAGGTATATGTATACGTTAAGTGATAGATTTTATATACTAGTCAGTAGACCGAACAATAAGAATAATCCTTTCATGTGGTCTCAAAAGGACATTTCCGCTTAGAATTGACTCTGTGTAGACCGTATACCTTTATTGAACCATTTGAGCACAAAGTCCGGCCGTATCACCCCGTGTCTGTCCACACAGTGGCCCCACTCGTGCTGAACTTGGATCCGCTCCACTTTCGGAATCGTGTCGTTTATGCAAAGTAACATTCTATGACTCGGGTACTCTCTAGGTCTTTTGTGGCGAAACTGCGAAAAGGTTATAACATGTTAAACTACAGGGTTTTATGATGAGCATGCTATACGATATATTGTTGACAAACATGCTTTTATGGAAGGAAGTACTTAAGAGGATTTCTTTCAAAATCGTTAATAAAATTAACCAGAACTTTTAAAATGTTGTCTTTTACAGAGTAGTGCAAAAGTTATTAAATTATAGGCAATGCGCCAGCTAGTGTTCCGACGTCATGAGTTAATGTATGAGTGGTTTTATTTCTGACGTCATGAGCTAATGTCTGAGTGGTTTTATTTCTGACGTCATGAACTGGTTTTATTGCTATTGTAAGAGTTTTTGAAGAGATGCATTGGCCTAATTATTGCAAAATTATAAAATTTTCAACAAGGAGACTGTATTTTAAGTAACATGTACTTTCAATCCATATTCATGTCACAAAATATCTTACTTGGAAGAATTTTGTATAGCATTAAAACAAGGTTTGTTGTAAGTAGCCTTGCCGACGGTCAAATTACCATAAACGTCTGAGGCCTGACGGGGCGCTTTATTGCTACACAGCACTGAAAGACGCAGGGATCAAGGGCCCGGAAGTCTGTAATGTCCACCTTTCCGGTTTTTGTGGTCCGGATGTAGCGCCGGAACAGAGAGTGGAGGCCGTTGGTCAAAAGGAGCATGCGCTCTGCTACGTATCTCGCCGTCCCGAACACTTCTTGTCTCCTGTTTAAGATATCCTGACGCTGCTGATTCTGCGATAGAAAAAACAGTAATGGTTTTTAGTCGTGCGAAACGAAAACATGAAAACATTATTAACTTGATTGAGAATGTCTTGTATTTTATTAAGACCTCGATTTTTTATTCGTCGACATCGATTTTTGTTTTCTTCACCAAACATCTTTTGCATAAACCAAATATTGACAGACTTCATACTATGTAATATTAGAAATAAGGACGAACAAAAATTCATCAAAATAATTTAAATAAAATCAGCGTACATAATTCTAAACAGATGCCAGATACAGATATTAGCATCACAAATAGGAAATATTTACGGAGATAGAAGCTTAGACTGATCTATGTATTTTCATAAGCAGGAATCAATTCTGTCTGATACTATATAGAGGGGAAGTATTGGATTTATACTCGGGACATTACTATATATAGATCTTCTAATTCTCTTCTGACAACCAGCAATAAATCTAATCCTTCTATCTATCCAAAAGTTCAACAAGTACCCGCGGTTACCGTATGATCATCTACAATTCTGATATGCTGAAATAAGCAGTGTGTGAACACATTTCGTGCCACCACAGGGTTAACATGTCGAATTAAGCATTTGTTGTGAATTTAAAAATAAAATTAAGAACCCTATATGCACTAATAAATAAGTCTTTATAACTTCGAGAAAATAAAATATTGAATAGAGCGTGCATTTTTAAGCTCAATTTCAACATTTGGTGCGTGTCATTTTAATTTAGGGGATAAAACAAAAGTTCTAATAAGTGGGAAGAATATAAACAGATTCAGTGTTCTAATACATGTAGATTGTCTTATATTAAATTCTTAGTACTTTATTTAATTACAAGTTTTGACATAATACACAAATGGAAGACCCATCTTACTTTCCCTGAAGTACCCTGACATCAGTGTGCAGGGTACATAAGGTCCCTGAACCGAACGTGGTACTCACCAGCACGGCTTTGATGACCTGGTCGAGGGAGGGCCCGTCCTGGTCTTTGGACCGTGACGTCTGGGCGGTGTTCGGACTGAAACTCAGGCTCAGGTTGTCATCGTCCATCCATGACGTCATCGCAGATTTTTGGCGCCGTACCTCGGGGGTTCGGTGACGTTTGAATGGGATGCTCGTCTTCGCTCTCCGCTGTAAACAAGATGCTCATTTTTTTCACACTTCTGTACAAATGCATGTTTCCCTGACAACTGATCCTTAGTTACTTTATATATACGATCCTTTGATGTCGCACAAAGATGTGTGGGCTTGGACTTATATGTATTTAATACTATAAAAGGTGAACAATATTTGACATAAGAGTATGCAGAGAGAGAGAGAGAGAGAGAGAGAGAGAGAGAGAGATGTAACTTACCATTTTCGAGTTGTCCTATACTACCTATACTAGCGAGAACCGATGTATAAACACATTACCCATTCTTTTTTATTGATCGAGTTACACACTTATATTAATCCCTCCATGCATGCAACAAATTTAGGCACAAAGAAAATCCCCAGCAACATATAACAATCTTTCTCTAAACTGAACCAAATTATCACAGAAATTTGGATTTACTCGGAGTCAGAGCAGTTTAGTATTGACCATCCGTTCCCGGTTCTAGATTTCTTAAACAATGGCTTGTATGCATTCCAAATCAATGGTCGATTGACCGCCAAATCAAAGTATACACTTGTGAGAAACGTTTAATAACTGTATAGTGGTCTGCACCGGGTTTATCGACTCAAACAGGGTTAAAAATCTATGTATTATTATTCGGCAATTAAGAAGGATCAACCAACCATGGTTTTTAAACTTTGGAAGATCAGGCCGTATTTTATATCAGAGCTCCATTGTCTTACGCGATCAGTTACCGAAACAGATTACAGCCATATAAGGGTAATACAATACTCGGGGCGCCAGATGGCGCTGTGTTGTGGAGACGAACCCCCTCTTATGACGTAGGATGCTAACTTGTCCTACTACAGCCAAAATACTTCGTACAGTGGCGAGAGGATGGTGAGAATGTTGTAAGATATTTTTGCAGAGGAGATTTATAAGTTAATTTTGGTTGGTGTTGTATATAACAGGTCGGATACAAGGTTCCAGTGGCTCTAGAAGCCTGTTGCGTTCGACACCACCAGTGGCGTTGCTGGCCTGGCGCCATATCCAGCTCAGAAAAACTTGTATTGTTTCTCGCTACATTGCAGTCTGTAGCTAGATTGTTGATCATGCACTCACAATTCAATTATAACTCACACGCTTGTAATTCCTATTGCGTAGCAAATTCTGATATAGTTAAAACAATATTTTCATTGATGTAAAGCCATATGTGTATTCCTACAGAATAAAATTGCTTATATATGTATATATTATAGATTTTCTAGCTTTGATCTATAACGCGACATATTTTAATAACTAACACCACAAGGGTAGCCACTGGTTTAAATCTCCAATGTTTTCTTCGTTGGTATGTTGATGGGTTTTTTTGATCCCTGATTGTCTCTGCGGGTCTTGTATTCATTCTTATCTTATCTTTTATCATCGGTTCCCTTTTAACGTCAGGACAATTCAAAGAATGCAAGAAATATTAGTCCCATAGTCATTTAACAAGCGCACATATATCATCCACACATGCATCTATAGCCTCTTTATTTTATTGAAAATACAAACAAATCCCGTTTTCATTAACAATCTATAAACATTTGAAAATATTCAATAAATTGTGACACTAAAATATATGTACATACCAGTTATCTAAGTCAAATTCCAAAGTCACTACCCCTGCATGGATTATTTTGAAGTATAACCTTCCCTCAGAACTTTTCAATTATTAATAAAATAATTGTTCGTCAATTAACTATATAAAGTAAAATGTTACGTAATTGATTATTATAAACAGTTCACAATGGGCAAGTTTGCTGTTCCATTAGTTTTTTGAAACAAGAATCGATACACATTCTCTATTAGGCCTGAAAGACAAATAAACTTAGTGGTGTTGCTGGAAACAGCAGCAGAGCCCGGATCATATATATGTAGACAGTACAGACCGCGGTCAAACAAGCACTGGTCTGTGTTTGTAGACTACGCACTCGTCCACCCCCAAATTTGTATCAAACATAAAGAACCTGTCTCGTTCTCTAAATATATACCAATAGACCAGGTCACTTGAAGGGTCATGATCCAAGCACCTGGCCTGTTGGTAGACAGTATAGACCTAGTCAAGAGTCAAGGCGCATAGTCGCATTTGTTGCTAGTATGTACCGTAAGTATCAAATAAATCTAGACATCATTGAGATGGTCACCACCTTAAAGGGTTCCACTTAGAGAAAGGACATTTTAGAGGACATTGCTTTGAACTAAATATATGTTAACCTCAGAATTAGACTTAGAAATTAAGTGCAAGATCATTGCACATCCTTTATCCAACAATCACTGTATATGTGTACTATAAGACCCTAAAATAAAGGGTAAATTGGGAGGGGGAATAAGGTCAGAAAATGAATTTTACACAGAGGTCTGCAATGGCATTCACATTTAATAGAGAAACTTAATTCAAGATCCCTGCAAACCACTTACCTACAAACAGTCTTTTGATAAAATCTAAACAAGATTTGGCCACTATGATCTGAATTTCAAAGACATATGTAAATGACCTTCACATTTGACATAGAAACATGGTTCAAGGTCACTGCATACACTTCCCCACAAGCACTATTTATGTGAAGTACATACTCTGTAAAACAAATATAGCTAAGGAAAGATCCAGGCAAGAATTTTACAGAGGTCTGATATGGCCTTGACTTTTGACCTATAAATTTGGTTACTGCACATCCTTTACCTAAAGGCAGTCTGTGGGTGAAATATGAGCCGGATTGGGGCAAGGGAATAGAAAATAATGTCTAAACAATGATTTTACACATGTCTGTATTGACCTTAACCTTTGACATAGAAACTTTGTTTCATGTCATTGCACATCTTATAACCAAATGCAGTCTGTGGGTGGGTTTATTCCCACCTAGCCAAAATTCTGAATTTCTTATTCCCACCTAGCCAAAATTGTGATTTTCACACCTGAGGGGTCACCTGTGTATAGTCTGTTTTAGACTTACATGGTATTACCTGTCATGTACAATTTCATTATAACACAGTATATGAATGAATAAGTGAAATGAATATATTATTATTCAAAGACATATTTTGCATTAATTTTCCCTAGCTTGTGAATGCTTGACAACCAAAATGATGGAATGATTGAAGACGCACATCACTTCTTTTTCTCTTGTCCTAAGTATGCTACTGTTAGGGAAAAATTCTTTAATAAATTTCTTAGATTTGGCAAAATTTATATTCTTGACTCTCGTACTTTACTTTGGGGAGACGACTCACTCAGCGTGGATGAAAATAAATACCTTTTTTCAATTGTTCAAATTCAAGGTACTGGCAGATTTGAATAATCACAAATCTGAGTATTTTT
>WFKH01011581.1:67971669-67982486 GCA_016163765.1 Magallana hongkongensis | reverse complement strand
ATACACGACGGTCGTGCGAATAGCTGCTGAGAGATTTATATACACGACGGTCGTGCGTATAGACTACCAAATTTTGTAGCTATTGAATTTATTCCTTATAATTCAATTTGCTATCATAAGATAGAGGAATCAAGACTATTAGTACTCAAATAAAGCAATTTATTAAACAAAATTCAAATGTAATGTCATGCGGATTGATACATTTATTGACGCTGGACGTTTCAACGTTATCAACATTTTTTATATAGCCAATGAAATAGCACATTAGCAGCATTATACAAACAGATAATGAATCATTAAGTTCTTAAAACATGTCTAAGAATAATTGGAAGACCATCAAACAGACAAAGACTATTTATTTTTCTTTAAATTTTCCATGCGAATAAACTGATAAAGTATTTTGAATGGTTTTTGATAACAATCAGTTATAACAATGGGGAGATCACCACTTTCAATTAAAATAAATTTAAATCAAAAAGAAACCACTAATTCTGCTTTTATTGAAATGAGAGTGGCCTTCATTCAGAACTAAAATCAGATCTCGGCATGATAATCAGTTGCTCTCAAATTTGTATGATAATCACTATGTACATATACTTGTACCATGAAAATTAATTTGATATTTGTAATGCATAAAATCAGTATGATTTACTGTTGATAGTTATTAGAAAAGTTGATTTACACTCATTATTTTGGAGTTACTGCTCTTGAATCAGTTCCTGACTGTTTAATAAATGTTCCAACTTCATTTGTTAGTTATGACTTTTATATTTTTGTTAAGAAATTAAGTTTGATTCATTCACCGGAATCCCTTTGTTTATGAATCTAAAAATCAAGTTTGCAAAAATCATGTTTTGTTAGACATACAAAGTGGAGGATCCTTTAAAATCTGAAATGGAATATTAAGAAGCAACTTTTAAAAAAACATTTGGAACTTGAATGTAATAAAACTGAGATGCTTTTCTGATGGTTCTGAACTCTTGATATCTATAATCTTTGATTATGTGACTGTCTGTGTAAAGGAAGTTCTTGAATGTACTCTTTCATCTCATATCTATTTTATTTCTTTAAGGATTTATGATATCAAGGAAGAAGAAAATAAGTACCTTATTTACTGAAAATGGCAGAGCGACCTGAAGATTTAAACCTCCCCAATGCTGTTGTCACTAGGATCATCAAAGACGCGGTATACATATTATTTATACTTTTTAGGTAACCTAAGTCACTCAGGTGACCTATTGCTATCTGTTTTTGTCCGTCGTCGTACGTTGTTCGTAAACTTTTGAACATTTTTAGCTTCTTCTCTGGAACCACTGAACCAATTTCAACCAAATTTGGCATATATCATCTATGGGTGAAGGGGAGTAAAAATTGTGAAATTCATGGCCCCAGGGTCATGGGTTCTGGTGCTAGGGTGGGGCTCTAATGATTATATAGAGAAAATGCATTAACTCTTCAAAAATCTTCTCCTTTGCTCCTGAATATTAAGCAGATGAACTATAAGTACATAGTTATGATGAGGAAGAGTGCCTCTTCCAAAATTGTGAAGTTCATGTCACCTGGGTCAGGGGTTCTGTTGTTAGGGTGGGGCTCTAAATGAATGCAGTAGTTTTTGAAAATCTTCTCCTCTGCTCCTGGGTATTAATCTGATGAATTAAGTGCATAGTTATGATGAGGAAGATTCAGGAAGAGTGCCTCTTAAAAAATTATGAATTTTATGGCCCCTGGGTCCGGGGTTCTGGTGTTAGGGCAGGGCTCTAATGATTATAAAGGGTAGGGTGTAATTTCGACCGATTATTTTTTTTGTATTTAAGACTTGTTCAATTGTGTCACTGTATGTTATGCTACAATTTTTAAATAATTTTTTTAGAATTTAGAAAGTTTATTGGATTAAACAATCCCCGAATATTAAAAATGATTTCATTAGCCCTGTAATTATAATGCACATGAATATACAGTCAAACTTCGTTATCTCGAACTAGATGGGACTCTTTAAAAACTTCACGTTATCCAAGTATTCGAGATATCAAGGGTAAAATACTTAAAAAATAAGTGGTTGGGACTTACAAATCACTTCAACATATCCATTATATTCGAGATATCAGTGTTCGAGATATCGAAGAACAACGGTACATTGCAAAAGCCACACTGCAGTTACTCAGGTGACCGATAAGGCCCATAGGCCTCTTGTTTAAAAATTTAGTTGGTCAGTGAATCTAATTCATATGTATATCAATTTTGCAGACTGTAAACTTTATTTCATGTTCAATAAGCTATAAACTTCTTTGCAACAACTAGTTTTTTGCGACAAAGCCTAATGAGGATG
Source organism: Magallana hongkongensis (assembly GCA_016163765.1). Lineage (NCBI taxonomy): Eukaryota > Metazoa > Mollusca > Bivalvia > Ostreida > Ostreidae > Magallana > Magallana hongkongensis. The sequence goes on along the minus strand of WFKH01011581.1, from coordinate 67,980,160 downwards.
ATATCAAACAATAAAAGTCAGACATTAAATATGTATTTTGCGATGATAAAAGTTCTCACAAAATTTGCTTGCACATGAATACTGATAAATGGTGATATGTACAGTATTTCATCAATTTTTTTTTTTTTTTGCTCTTTTATAAGAACAATTTATATTATTAAATTTGTTGAGAATAGAGGACTGCTGATATAAAGAAAAAAATACCAATGTACAGTTCTCATTGCTAAAATTAATCAAGCTTGTAAAAGTTTTGTTTTGCATTGACCTGATGTAGATGAATAATGTAATATAAACCATTGCCATTGGTGGCATTATTTAAGAGGTTAGGTGGTCAAGAAATTAACCATCAGATCTACCTTAAAGTTTTAGATGTGATGTCTGGAGCTATAAACTATTATATAGTAAAGAAAAATTCCATAAAATTTAGCTTTAAAATTTGAAGAGCAATATTCCTATAAAACGAAATTCCTATAAATTTATACTGTGCTTTTCTTCTCAAGGAGATTGAAATAGTCTAAAAATTGCCACGACCATTGATCCCTCTTAAATGACTTACATTACTGTGACAAACAAAACTATAATTTTTACATGAGTTTCTTATTTTTCACACAGATTCCAGATGGTGTAAATGTTTCTAAAGAAGCCCGATTGGCGATATCTAAAGCTGCGAGTGTGTTTGTTTTGTATGCTACGTCATGCTCCAACAACTATGCCATGAAGGCAAAGAGGAAGACCATAAACGCCAATGATGTCATCAGCGCCATGGAGGAAATGGAGTTTGATCAGTTCGAGGATCCACTTAGGCATTGTTTAGAAGGTAATGATTCTCTTTGTGTTTACCCATGCTTTGTCTAGAATGTGTAATGGTTCTTTTCATATAACCCATGCTTTGTTCAGAAAGAAATGGTTCTCTTCGTTAGAGCTGTGTCAATATATCGATAAGTACCGGTATACAACTGTCAAGCGATACACAGGCAATTGTGCCTCACGTGAAATTCACGTTAATTTCACGTGAAATTCACGTGAAAATTTTCAAGTGAAATTCGTGTGAAAAGAGCACTCACACGAATTTCACGTGAAATTTTTCACATGAATTTCACGTGAAATTAACGTGAATTTCACGTGAAATTAACGTGAATTTCATGTGAAGTCTTATAACTTTATTTAGCCTTTTTATTAGTTTTTTCCACACTCAAATGATGGTAAATACACCTCGTAAGTTGTTTTGTTATTAATTTTCAAAGCATGTGCTCTTTTATATATAAATGTAACTCTACAAAATAAGGACATTTAAATATTCAAAATCTGATTTATTAATCAAGCTTTCTTAAACGCGTATTTATCATTTACATTAATATATTCAACTGGTCAATTGATTTTGAAATCAATGCCTCCATTGGATCCAAAAATATGGATCATTCATATCACAAACCCGGGCAGCCACCGCTTAATAAACAGAAAAACTTTGATATAAAATTCTTTAAGTTTTATTTTCTCTGTATTAATACAAATATATGTAAGATACTCTTTGGTGCTTCAATCTGAAAGAGAAAAAAATAAGAGGATTTTTTTTAATTTAGTATTTTTTTTTTTTACAAAATGGCTCTAAAGCTCTTTCATGTTGAATATGAAATAAAACTTATGATTTGATAACTATTTTGCTTATAATTCTTTGTATACTCAGGAGTACTGTTTTTATTTATTTGAATTCAAAATATTAGGTCAGTAGGTAATATTTTTTTTTTTTAAAGCAATAAAACGAGAGAGAGAGAGAGAGAGAGAGAGAGAGAGAGAGAGAGAGAGCAAATTCAATCATTAGCATTTTTTTCTGTAGGGTTTACAGTATAAACATTTCAACTTTACCTAATCTTAGTTGTCTTGTCTACCACCTCCAAAATCTCCTTTGTCAGTGTATTATTCTGCACAGGCATAATGGGATAATTTCTGAAATGTTTATAAAGACAGTGAAAAGATAGAGTGAAATAGAGTTTTTAAACATTACTATTTATAAAATTGACAAGATTAGTTGTAAACAAGATAAAAAAGTACTGAAAAATTGATTCTTGAGGAAATTCAGTACTATCCTCACTTAACTACATGTAATATAATTTATATTAATATCCTTGTTCTTTCCTGAATCTTTTAACTTCTATCAAACTTCAGAATGATATTTTATTCTTCATACAAACAATCCACCTAAAAAACTATTCAAATTACCTTGAATCATTGTCCCCATCATATCAGCTGCAGTGCAGAGTATAACCTTTGAATTCAAGAGGAATGGTTTAATCAGAGGAATTGTCATCATGCAAGGTCTTCTGGCTATGTCCAACCACATCTTAGAAACCTACAAAAATGTATGTCTGTCATTTACCATACAAGTACTGTACCAGTATATCAAAAGTTGTACAATTAAAAATTGGCATTTGGTGCAATTGTATAATTTTGAAAAAATACATTCGTAAACAACAATCTTTACATACTGTATCCATGTATGAAATATTATCATACATATACAGTATTTTTCTTGGTATAAATAAATAGATATACTAACTTTAAATAAATACTTTTAAAAATGATACAAAATGCTTTATAGCTAAATGTTCTTTAATACTCACAATTAATATTCTAAACAGACAGTGAATTTCTATGATAGTCTCTGTGTAAGACTGCATTATGAAGACAATGCCTTCTAGACATCATGTAATTCCTAAAAAATAAAAATTTAAATTAGATGGTAGATAAAATAACAAAGAAATTATTTACATGATTACAAAGTGATAAATAATTTTTAAAAACCGTACTTCTTTTCTTTAAAAGACAGGTGTAAATTGTTTTATTTTTTTAAAAAGCTGAAAACTATACAAACAATCTCTGGTTACTTTAAACAAATAGACCTAGATAAGTCACTCACCAAAACCTGGACATGTTCATCCGTAATAAAGCTGATGTATCCTGTTTTCATCTTTCGATGTTGGCGAAGTCAAGCCCCCCCCCTTCCACTTTCAATTTGCTTCCGACGCCACTGTATCTAACTGCACCTTCAATAAATACATATGTATGAAACACAATGCTTTTACTCTGCTTTAAATTTTATTGTTTGGTTTTATTTATCAAACCCGCACAGCTTTAAATTAGTAATATATGTATAGATCTTTCAGAGAAAATTCGGATTGACAGAACTACCGATCTCAATTTGATTCTCAACATTAATTCACAGTGACCTTTAGTTAACTGTTATCAACTTATTTTATCTGCGTAGTTCATTCAAATATCCTCACCAGCATCACGTTCTATATGTATAACATAAATTGTAGGCATATCAAGTGTCGATCGCGTCTTCAAGACAGTCAATGTTCAAAGTGAAACCGAATTCTCACGGATAGAGATAAATAAAGCGCTGAAACAAGATCTACGCAGTCACTACTCTATTTCTTTTAAAAATATAATGCTTACCTTTCAAGGTTGGCACCCAAGTAACACCAGTCCACAGCATAACATACACAGTGCAGTCCATCTTCTGCTTCAAACTGTGACGTAAAAATGTGACGTCGGCACGGGCAGGACTAATTCAAAGCCGATTCAGACTTCAATCCGGAATTCATTTAATAGCATTGAAATAATATTGTACGAGTTGAAATTGTTAGCATGTGTGTTGATGGCATTTTATTGATAGGCTTATTAATTTTTTTATTTCATTTACATATGATATAACGTTAATTGCTAAAGTTTTTTGTTGTTATATGCATTACTGCAGTACTGTTATATCACTTTATTGTAACCTCGAAAGTATTATAGTATATAAATTGAGTTCAACAACTTTCCGCCAGTACTGAGGTATAATACACATCTTGAAAAATTAATCAAGGTTGTTTAAGAATTGTTTGAAATTTCACGTGAAATTCACATGATTCAATTCACATGAATTTCACGTGAAAGGGATTTCACGTTAAAATTGTGTGAAAATCATGTGAACTTTCACATGAATTTCACGTGAAGTTATTTCACGTGAAATTCACATGAACAATTTCACGTGAATTTCACTTCACACGAATTTCACGTGAATTTCGTGTGAATTTCACATGAAGCTTCACGTAAAATTCACATGAAGCTCTTTTCACGTGAATTTCACGTGAGGCACAATTGGCTGTGTATTCGATACACAGTTTTGATGATACACCGATATAAAGTCGGGTTTGAAATTTGCGCTTTTTAAGGTCGGGATCAAAGTTCTTAATTTAGAAATGGCTTCTAGTGTGTATGTCTAACTAGAGCACGAGCAGAGTCTGGGATATGACCGGCCAGACAATAAATACAGTAGTTATTACTAGTAGGATTGTTTATTTCTCCACTGTCATACTTAAACACGCCTGCTGGGAAAAACACGCCTGCCGAGAAAATCTATACGCCTGCTGTTTACCTGATGGATGATTTTAATTTACTTAACTAAACTTGTCATCATAGAAATATAAAGTTGACTTTATAATAATTAATTAGCCCAAAATTAGGAATAATGTTCAAAGTTGGTAAAGATAGATACATTTTGTAACTTTTACATAAAGTATAGAAATCATTCGCCTGCGGAGGAAATCTATATGCCTGCCGTTTATTTGATGGATGAATTTTATTTTTACTTTGATATTTTATTGCTCCATATTCAACGGCATAAAACTTGTCCCTAAATGAAAAATGTTAAAGAAGAAAACGATTTTAAATTGAAAGAAATTACGAAAGTGCCGAGCCCTGAAATTGTAAAATTCCTAGTATTTCTGAATAAAAACGTGATTTTAAAAGGAGTTGTAGCATTGTTGAGAGTTATAATGCTTATAAATACTTATTCATGAATAACTAAGTAACTACTCCCTGATCATTTATATCAATAAACGGTATGACAATGATCAGTCAGTACTTATGTCCCTGGTATTATATGGAAATATGATAAGTCATCTAACTAATTCTTTTTCTGTTACTTTCATTGACTCAAACAAGACAGACTGAGTGTTTGTTTTGTTATTTTATTTGAAAAATCCAATAAAACCACTGTAATTTTGGTTTATTATGGCACTTTATTCTTGAAAATCCTTAAATAAATTGTAAATCCAATATATCGGATATCGCATCTGAAAATATCGTATCGTATCGGAAAATCTTTACCAATACACAGCCCTACTCTTCGTATAACCCAAATAACCCACGCTTTGTCTAGAGGGTAAAAGTTCTCTTTGGTATAACCAATGCTTTGTTTAGAAGGTAATGGTTATCTTTGTTTAACCTATGCTTTGTCTATAAGATAATGGTTCTCTTTATTTAACCCAGGCTTTGTTTAGAAGGTAATGGTTATCTTTGTATAACCTATGCTTTGTCTAGAAGGGAATCATTTTTTCTGTATAACCCATACTTTGTTTAGAAGGTAATGGTTCTCTTCGTATAACCAAGGCTTTGTTTAGAAGGTAATGGTTCTCTTTGTTTAATCCAGGCTTTGTTTAGAAGGTAGTGGTTATCTTTGTTTAACCTATGCTTTGTCTAGAAGGGAATCATTTTTAGCTCACCGAGACGAAGTCGGGGGGAGCTTATGCTATACCCCCGGCGTCGGCGTCGGCGTCCGGACCTGGTTAAAGTTTTTGTTGCAGGTCCTGTATCTAAGTTATTACTAGTCCTATCTTCACCAAACTTGCATGGATGATGCATCTGGACCTACTTATGGACTTGAAAGACTTGGATGCTGAATCTGGGTCATGAGTTTCAGATGCTGGAGGAGGTTAAGGTTTCTGGAGCAGGTTAAAGTTTTTGGTGCAGGTGCCCTTTGATAGCAATTTCTAAGTTACTACTGGTCCTAAGTTCACCAAACTTGCATGGATGGTGTATCTTATGATACTGATGCACATGACAGGCTTGAATGCTGAATCTGAGCCACAGGTTTCAGATGCTGGAGGAGGTTAAGGTTTTTAGAGCTGGTTAAATTTTTTGGAGCAGGTGCCCTTTTATGATTATATCTTAGTTATTACTGGTCCTAACTTCACTAAACTTGCATGGATGGTGCATCTTATGGTACTGATGCACATGACAGGCTTGAATGCTGAATCTGAGCCATAGGTTTCGGATGCTGGAGGAGGTTAAGGTTTTTAGAGCTGGTTAAAGTTTTTGGAGCAGGTGCCCTTTGATGATTATATCTTAGTTATTACTAGTCCTAACTTCACCAAACTTGCATGGATGGTGCATCTTATGATACTGATGCACCTGACAGGCATGAATGCTGAATCTGAGCCATAGGTTTCGGATGCTGGAGGAGGTTAAGGTTTTTGGAGCAGGTGCCCTCAGATGATTATATCTTAGTTATTACTAGTCCTAACTTCACCAAACTTCCATGAATGGTGCGTCTTATAATACTGATGCACCTGATGCTGAATCTGAGCCATTGGTTTCGGATGCTGAATGAGGTTTAGTTTTTTGGAACAGGTCACATGTTTAATAGATAATAGTACTATTTCAAACTTGCATAGTTGATTTAACTTTAATATAAATGAATCGCAGAGGTAGCTTCAGATGCAGAGCCTGATCTCCATTATCAAGGATGCTAAAAAATATATCTTAGTTATTACTGGTCCTAACTTCACTAAACTTGCATGGATGGTGCGTCTTATGATACTGATGTTCCTGACAGGCATTGATGCTGAATCTGAGCCATAGGTTTCAGATGCTGGAGGAGGTTAAGGTTTAAAGAGCTGGTTAAAGTTTATGGAGCAGGTGCCCTGTGATGATTATATCTTAGTTATTATTGGTCCTAACTTCACAAAACTTGCATGGATGATGTATCTTATGATACTGATGCACCTGACAGGCTTGAATGCTGAATCTGAGCCATAGGTTTCGGATGTTGGATGAGGGTTAGTTTTTTGGAACAGGTCACATGTTTTATAGATACAAAATGTATTAGTACTATTTCAAACTTGCACAGTTGATTTAACTATAATATAAATGAATCGCAGAGGTAGCTTCAGATGCAGAGCCTGATCTCCATTATCAAGGATGCTAAAAAAATCTCCTACCTCACTTAAACCTGCTTGATAGATGTGTTTGTTGTTAAATGATATAACATGATTCCTATGATATAGTATTACATGTATATAATATGATACACTATTGTTTCATATGATAAAATATTATATCATATTGTAAAAAGTTATATGAATCGATAAGATATTGTATCAAGTTTTTTGTACATTATGATATGATATTGTGTTATGTAATTGTTATGTATAGTGTTGTATATTATGATACAATATAATATGATATTGTATTATATATTTAATATTTTATCACATGATATTGTTTCATATGATATTGCAATATGAAATATTGTATCATATGATACGATATTGAATATTATATATATATCGTATAATATAATATTGTATAATATAATATTTTAATTATATAATATATTTTTAAATCACATGAATTGTATTATATGATATTGTAATATATAATATTGTATTATATGATATGATATTGTATAATATGATATTGTATTATATAATATATTACTATATCACATGATATTTTATCATATGATATGATGCAATGTTGTATCAAATCATATGATACAATATCATATTTTGTATCAAATATGATACAATATCATACAATACAATATCATACTATATTATACAATATAATATCATATGTTACAATATTGTGATGTTTTATGTGATATGATATTGTATCATGTAATACTTTATTGTATCATATATTATATAATGATATTGTATCATATATTATATAATGATATTGTATCATGTGATCAAATACAATAATGTATGACACGATACAATGTCATATCATATGTTACAATATTATATTGCATCATTATTTATTACAGTATTATATTGTATTATATGATACTATATTGTAAGTATCATAGAATGCAATATCATATTATATATTATTGTATCGATAAACATTGTATCTTATAATACCGTATGAAATGAGCATATGATTTTCATACAATTTTTTTAACATATGATATACGATATTGTGTCTAAACAGTTTCCATGAATATCCAAGATCATTAACTATGATTTTCATATCATATGATAAAGGTGGTCTCATAAAGGTGATGCTTTGTCATGGTGAGCTTTGTAATCTGTGATTACCTATGTTTTCTGTATAACCCATGCTTTGTTTAGAAGGTAATGGTTCTCTTCGTATAACCAAGGCTTTGTTTAGAAGGTAATGGTTATCTTTGTATAACCCATGCTTTGTTTAGAAGGTAATGGTTATCTTTGTATAACCCAGGCTTTGTTTAGAAGGTAATGGTTATCTTTGTATAACCCATATAACCCATGCTTTGTCTTTAAGATAATGGTTCTCTTTGTTTAACCCAGGCTTTGTTTAGAAGGTAATGGTTATCTTTGTATAACCCAGGCTTTGTTTAGAAGGTAATGGTTATCTTTGTATAACCCAGGCTTTGTTTAGAAGGTAATGGTTATCT
>WFKH01011581.1:67948853-67967629 GCA_016163765.1 Magallana hongkongensis | reverse complement strand
ACATTGAGATGTGATTATTGAGGGGAGTGCGGAAACATTGAGGTGTGGTTATTGAGGGGAATGCGGAAACATTGAGGTTTGGTTATTAAGGGAAATGCGGAAAAATTGATTAAGGTGTGTTTGTTTAGGGTAAGTGCAAAAACGATGAGGCGTTGTTTTTGAGGGAAATCGAAAATATTAAGATGTGGTTTTAGACGAGGAAAAAATTGAGGAGAGAGAGAGAGAGAGAGAGAGAGAGAGAGAGAGAGAGAGAGAGAGAACAGAGACGTAAAAAAAAATTGAGGTGTGGTAATCAAGGGAGAGTCTGGGATCATTTAGGAGTGGTTATCAAGGGAGAGCATGGGAATATTAAAGAGAGGTTATCATTGGAGAACGTGGGGTCATTGAGTGATTATCGGAGAGAGAGTGGGAATATTGAGGCGTGGTTTCATTGGAGAACGTGGGAAAATGGAGGAATGATTATCTAGGTAGAATGTTGAAATATTGAGGCTTGGTTATCAAGGGAGACCGTGGGAACATTTAGAAATGGTAATTAAGGGATAGCTTGGGAATATTTAAAGAGGGGTTATCGTTGGAGAACGTGGGATCATTTAGGAGTGATTATCAAGGGGAAATATGAAAATATTGAGGTATTTGTAACAAGGGAGAGTATGGGAATAATTAGGTGTGTTTATCGATAGATATTATGGGAATACTGAGGAGAGGTTATGAAGAAAATATAGGTGTGATTATAAAGGGAGAGTATGGGAACAGTTAGGTGTATTTATCAATGGATAGCGGGGAATTTCAGTAAAGCTACGGTTTAGTAGGGAACTTGTTTGAATTATATGATATTTCTCTTGTATTTTTAAGTTCTTAGATGAACTATTTGTTGCTATTGTAATGATCTCATGGTCATATTCATAGAATGTAGTTACATTATTCAAATATTAACATAAACACTGGTATAAATAAAAAAAAAATACTAGTATTGCATTTGATATCAATTACTCCTAATGATTGATCACTCATTTTTAAACATTTGGTAGATGCATTTGATACTTGAACATGAAGCAAAGCTCGACTCAATATGCAGAAACCTTTATAACTGATTTCCTGCGTCTTCGTTTTATTTTCAATATATTCGATCAGTTCTTACTATCTATTCAAGATATATTACTATAGTCAGGTACTCTTTACACAATTGCGCTGAAAAATATAGTTCTATTAATGATCAGCAGATACAACATTACAACAAATGTTTAGAATATCGATGTATATGTAATACATGATAAAAAACAAAATTAACGTAAAATTAATTTTAAAAAGCACCTTTCCCCAAGAAATGTAAATGTGAAGTATTCATATTCCTACGCTAGCTGCCTCCTCAGTCTTTTTCACGAAAATATAGGTCATTCTTCGATTGACAATTTTTTACTTATAAATATTGCTTAATATATTATTACAATAGTTATATTACTGTCATGATTATTGTTCGTTAGTCATCACTCTTTTAATTATTTATTGTGTATGAGTGCGTGGGTTTTTTTTTCGTGTTTTAAATGAATTAGTGAAAAATTAGTGAAAATTCAAGTTATTTAAAAGTTGAATATCTTTGATATGGGGTAACCCCAATCTGTTCTTGTTAATGTCTACTACTTTCATCAATAAAAGAATGCTTTTATGAAATGGACAGATCTGTATACTGAATGGTGTAAACTTGATAATCCCCAACATATTCCATTTCAACAACAGAAGGCTTAATATCGACTCTTAATTCAATTTTGAAGAATTTCAAGGAAACAAAAAATAAAGTTTATATCAAAGAAATGAATACCGTGGGATTGATGTAAGATGCACTGCAAAGTTGTCTCATGAAAAATGGCTTAGAATAAAAAAAATTATGCGGTTTTTCTGAATGAAGTGATTAAAAAGCAGGCAGGCGGGTAATGGAAACGTAACCTACACGCTCGCTCTCTCTCTCTCTCTCTCTCTCTCTCTCTCTCTCTCTCTCTCTCTCTCATATTTTTCTCTTAAACTATAAACTGATATGAAAAAAACTAATAAGAAACTAATAAGAAAGTGAACAGCGTGTATTTAAGTCGATTCATGAAGGAAAATCTGTCAAATAATAACTTTTGGGTTTTTTATGTACCTTGCGTTTGAATTAAAGCACAGAGCGGAAGAAGTAACTGTCATCACTTAAAATAAGGCAGAAAATTAATACCATTATCACTTCATACTCAGGAATTATTTTCACGGGAGGAGAAGCGTACTGAATTCATTCCGTTTTCTTGAACATGCAGGAGCATCCATCACGCATGAGGTATCCACCAACGGAAGAGCTTCTGCGGAAATTAAAAATGATTCGGGAGGATTAATGGTGATGAATATATATCATTAAAGCTTGCGACCATCAGTGCCGACAAAATGGAAAGGATAAAACCCATTTACACAACTGAAGTCCTGAGAGCACTCACATCAGGCCCACGGAGGACTGTCAGGTCGCTACCTGTGTGTCACAGGCCGTGTAAATGATGTAAGACATTTCTGTTCCTTTGATCAAGACGTTCTCTAATCGGGATATCAGATTTCTTGGACAATATATCGTTCCTAATCATAAATCCTTTTGGTGTAATTGAGAGAAGGCAATATATTTATTTTCATTTACAGAATTAGATTTATGAGTTCTTTAACTTATATCTGTAGTATTCTTACTAAGTATTGTATAAATGTAACATCTGTTGTGATAATAAGTGGAATAAAATTTTGCCTTTCGCTTTGTATGCAAAATAAAAATATTTTTTCATTGGGGATTGACGAGGAAACGCACTGGAGGATATTGGACGCAGAATTCAGTTGCAGAATTTGATTGTTTGGCTAAATATAGGTAATACCTGGCAGCTATGGTTGTATAAGAAGGTCGTTAAACAAATTGAAGACATAACTTGGTTGTGTGCAATCACTATTAGTCAGATTGGGAAAAGTTAAAATCCATCCGGGATTGTCCGTGTCATACAACGTCGTGTATCAAAGGTCAAGAAAGACAGAGGCACAAGATGGCAACCCCTTAAGTGCCTCAAAAAATTCTCTCAAAAAGTGAAGTCTTATATATTTATTTAATTACTTATATATATATATATATATATATATATATATATATATATATATATATCAGGTTTACTACTGTTGGATTCGAACCTAGGGCCTCTAACACCGGGTAGCTGAATGCTTCCGTCCATTATATTTCTTTTGGCGAGAGGTATTCGCTACATGTACATTGTTAGAAGACGAGGGCAAACTGTTAGTCTTGTGCAAATCTTGAAAACATCTAGAAGTAAAAGATCTAAGCTCCCTGTCTAAGATCGCTGAGACTTTGAACCAAATAAATCTCCTTTCATTAGATTTTATCAAATAATGCGCGGTGGAGGAGTACTTTAGCTGCATCAAAGTGTTGTAGAATTAAAATGGGTCTCCTATAAAGACACACGGGAGACTTAATATTACACGATTTTCTAACGCAACGATAAAGTCTCATTACACCTTGATAAAAACAACAACTCCTTGATTGAACAATTCGATATTAATACTTTAATGTACACCCATATAAAACCAATTTAACACTTCTGCTGCGCGACCATTAAGGAGAATCTGTTAAAAGCTTTGGTGACGAAAATCCCACAAATAGTCATAAAATATATCGGGAGAAAATTCCTTAACATCCGATTTGGAGATTGTTAAACAGGGACAATTAAATGTCAGGAAAAAGACACAGATATAATTTGATTCCGAGAAAAAGTTATAAAAAGACATTTGCGTTCTAAAGGAGGATGTTTAGCGGATGATCGGAATTAAAACTGCTGCTTGCGTTATGTCTCATCAATCAAATCAACACTAGATAGAACGGGCCAGCCAGATTAGGGTGTGTAGATAAGGGATCATCTAATTAAACCTTCAAAAATCTTTAATCAGATAACGGGGAACACAACAATGAGGGATCGCATTCGATTCACTAACGCGATCACACGACGCAGAGGAAACAGAGAGAATTAAATTCAACTCACACTGGATGAGAGGCGACGTGAAGACATTTGAAAACTTGATGGTACTGAGTTCAATTCAATCACTGCCTGTTTACTTGTTTAACCACAATGTCGTAAAATCGACGCGGAAGATATATTTAATTAATCCCTGTGTTAATGAAGAGCGTATTTTTGAGAATAGCGCCATAATTTTTTTTTCTTGGGGGGGGGGGGGGGGGTAAATATCAGGCAAGCAAATGTCGACCCCCATTATTGATTTGATTGCGATTGAAATATAAGTAAAATATATTCGCCTCGATTTAAAAAAAAAAACAACCCCTGATCGTCTAGGGTACAGAGCATGTCGAATACAAAGTAGACTAACGCCTCAGACTTACGTCATCCGTAATTGTTTAGGGTCACTCTCGATAATCTCTTTACGAGTTGATACAACCAAGAAGTACCTCTTTCAGCAAAAGACAAAAATCTAACAAGAATTAGGTCGATAAATAGCTGATGGATCTCGCAGTTTGTGGGTCGATTTCCATAGATTCACGATGTACTTAATATACTGTAGAAATAAAAAAAAATGTCTAGAGCTCATTATACAGAAAAATTCTTCCATTTAGTTTTGATTCTTGACACATGAAATTCAATCATGAAGAAGACATTTCATGGCACTTTTGTCGCAAATGATGTAATATAAAAAAAAAGTACAGAGGAAATTAATGTGAACATGTGAAGTAAACTTCTCTCAGATTACATCAGATGGAAACCATCTTATTTCGCTGAATGAAAGTAAAAAATAACAATGTCACGAAAGACAAAATTATTAACTGGTAATAGAAATTTCAATCTTAAAGTGGCTCATTGCACCTTTGAATATTTTCTAAAATCAGCAGAAAATTACTTGATTGTGATAGAAAGCATGATGAAGTTTATATCAAATAGGCGAAAAAATATGCAATTTCGAATACAAAATTATGATTTTCAAAATTTAATTCAGTAAATATGAACAAAAGCCACAGGCGGATTCGAACTCGTGATCTGGTTCACAAGCCATCTTGTCGCGTAGTATCTTAAAAGGTATGAGTCTTAATGTAGTAATGTACCTTAAGTGCAAATAAGCATAGTAAAAAAATGTCATTTTTCCTCTTTCTATTCAGAAGTAAGTACTTTATTCCTGGAATATGATGTTTCCCCCTGTATAGATATAGATTAGATCTAATATTTGATGAGGCCTGATTTAGTTCAGCGATACTTAGTGTAGGAGACGCTCTGGCATTTAACTCGCTGACTACAAAGGAACCACTCTTGACGGGGAAACTCGCGGTGAGGTTAGAGACACGCTCTTATCAATAGTTTGTACTCTTCATTTATTAAGAAAAAAGGCGGAAAGGCACAATATTATTCCTTAATGTATTGATCTGAGGTGATGCATCATATTTCTAAAAATCATGTAAAAATAAAGTAAGGGTCTCAAGGTCATCTTATTGAACTATGACTTTCTTATGAGAAGTGAAAAAAAAAAACCCTGCAAGTCTGAATAAAGTATTTCAAATTCTGGATTTCAAACTTAACTGTTAATTAATAGCCGTCTACATAATAGTGAGACAAAGGCAAAATTGTATGTAAAATTTCTCCTGCGTTACTTATTAAACATAAGAACAGCATCTTATATGTGTTCTCTTTTGTTGCATATTGCTCATTTTACCTCATGACCATGTAATCCCCGAAAATGCAATCTGAAGGCAACTTGGGCAGCAAAAACATTATTATGCCGCACGCCTTTAAGCACAACAAACAAAAACACGCCACATCATTGCTCACTTTTCCAGGGGTATTTTAAGAAACATATGTATCCAAAAGCGATTTCCTTGAGCAAGTATATTAAAGGAATGAATGGCGTATACATTTATTCAAGCAATAAATAAATTGGCATTTGCTCTGATGACATACTAGCAATCCTATATTAAAATACATGCATTGGCAAGTGAATTTTTTGAATTTTGGATTGAAATGGTGGTAATAAGGTATACAGGACAGGGATAAAGTAGGTCTTTCTTTTGCTCTGATTGTCACTAGATGCCTCAATGTAATGTATCATCAGGTGTGATTCTCTTGCGCTCCAGTGTCACCTCACACAATGCCTAGCGAGCGCTTGGAAAAAATCATTTACAATTTCTAATAACATACTAGATTTATTTAACTGTATGATTATGAATTAAACACGTAAATACAATTATTGCTCGCAATTGATTCAAACTTTTCATTTTATTAGATACAAAACCACAACGCCCTACCCCTAAAAAACCAAGCAAACAAACATTGATTTTTTCGGGAAACAATTAGGCCAACAAAAAATAATAATGGTTTGTTTCCGCTTTCATGCTGAAAAAAAGTAGGGTGGGTAGGTCGGATTTTTTTGTGTGATTTTTTTAAATAATTTTTTTTTTTACCTTTATTGGAGTAGCCTATGTATACACGTGCCTGTTTGACACTGAAGGGTATAATATGAGAAATATACTTTTAACCTTTAATGATAAGTTGAACAATACCCGAATTCTTTGATATTTATTTTCATTACAATACATGCTACATAAGTACATATATAACAATCACCCTGACATAGTCGTTCTAGATAACGAAGTTTATTACGGGAAGCCATTGTCTACTTTCACTTTTAAAAAATAACAAGAGTTATCTCGCTTAAAAGAGAGCGGTGTTGTGTGGTGATTCTGTGGATACATCGATAACCTATCTACCGTAACAGGTGATCACTAATATTAAGGGCTAAGAGTTTTGAGAAAGTGGCCAACAATGCATGAGAGTTGGCAGAAGTGTATAAGCTGAAAGTCGGATATGCAAGACCTTTCTATAAATATCTTCTCATGGATGTCACTTGACTATTTAGCTGGCCTCACAAAAACAAAAAACGATCTTATATATCAGGTTTTTCTTTGAATGATGCCAGCGATGAGAGCATTAATAATATCTACTAGCATGGAGACATCCATCCATTTTAAAATAAAACGTTTGAGTTACACTGATTTGAAAAGAAAAACTGCTAGAAGCGTTTCTGTGACCAACATTTCGGGTAATTTTTTTTCCAAACCGGACAAAAACGGAAATTGACGATCTTCATTCAAAAATCCTTGAAAAAAAGTTTTGAATCGGCGGTTTTAGCTAGGGTCGGTCAGGAAAGCGGAAACAAACCATTTTTTTTCTTAGGCCTTAGGCTACCTATAAACAATTTTTGTTTGCCCCTCTCTCAACCAACTGTCGAAAATAGTACCAGACTCAAGAATGTTCATCATTTTTTTTTTTTTGGAAGGGGGGGGGGATTAAAATCCAGTTGATTGCAGATGCCCTATTTAATATTCGTGCATCTTTGAAAAACATTCCCTACCAACTGATCAATGTTTAAAAACTGAGTAGGGAGAGGGTAAACAAACATTTATTTAAAGATGCCCTTGCATGCGGTAGGACGTACTCGAATCTAGTCTTCAGCAATTTAATTTTGTCATAAGTAACTGTAGCTCTGTTGGTCTGTTTTTGTTAAAAATCAACTTTAAAAAAAGCTGTTTCCTGCTAGAAATTCTCAATTCGTTTAACTCTCGTTTGACAAATGCTGGAAGTGTTGAAATGACATTGTCAGAACATCTTATGAAGGAATCGAAAAGTGAACGATACAAAAAAAGCCATACATAGTGAGTTGATAGTGTGTATCTTTGGAAAATGACCACTTTAAATGATAAATCTCAAAAGCAAAAGCTACAATTTTTTGAGGTTACATTTCTTTTTCTTTTCATGTAGAGTAATTTAACTCAAATGGTATAATGGTTAACGTCCCGTCCAGATTATCTTATTTTATGTTGTGTCGTCATCGGATGTTGCTGACCAGCTTCAAATTTAGACCTACAATCGACGCTCATAGCCACATTGAACAGCGAGGGTTGTTTATCGTGTCAACGCTTACATGGCGTGTTCCCGAAAAGACAGCAACTTAAACTCCTTGGATCTCTTGCGAAGAAACATTTGCTACCTGGTAATAAGTAGTTAGATATTTTCACTACTGAGGATCGAACCCAAGACCCCTCCTTGCACTCGGAGATAATTTTCTTAGCCACAATTTCAGTGAAAGAACATTACTCAAATTGAATAATATTTTATGAAATGTTCTATTTTTCTTTGCCATATCCTCAAAATCTTTAAAGATTTTTGAATAAAAAAAGAGAGAAAATTCAAATAAATGGAATAAGAAAATATTTGCGCATCCCTGGTAAGGACCTTTTATTTACAACATACATGTGCATGTATATTGATAAATTCATGGTTTTGTAAAAACATTTGTCTTATCAATTCGTCGTTTGAAACGAACACGCATTCGTAGTCAATAGCATAGATTCGAATAAGTCTCTGCCGATCCTCAGTTAAAACTCAATTTTATATAATCTCATAAAATATGTATACATCGACTTTACGACTCACCGAGTATGATTTTTGATAAATTGAAAAAAGTTAACGATTGTACTTATGATGAAATATTAAATATCCAGTACTACAACTCTTGCCGTAAGATTTCAAGCAAAGTGGTTCCCTAAATAAGTCAAGCTCTGAGAACGATTGGTTTATCCTAGCCCGTATGGAAAGTTTCCCACGGGACAAACCTGTGATGGCATCAATTCCCGGGGATTTTCTACAGATTGGAGTCTATAATGCCAGGCGCTCTGCTGGTCTCAGGTTCATTTTGACAAAGGTTATGATTCCATTAGTAATGATATATGCTCCATTATCTACCATCAACATACCATCTCTCTTTATCTTGCTGTCTTTTACATGCATGTCAGAAAAGGAAGGAAATGAAGACTGTCAACCAAACCATTGTAAGCTAGTGAATTGGTGAACACCTTAAATCCTTCTAGATTCTTTTGATTAATTTGTAATTTATTACTGAACACCAATATTACCATTTAAATTGCCTCATGACGTTTTAGTCTAAGAAACATCAGATAATAATTCACAGATCCATTTCTGAATTTCTAGAAAATGATTCTCTAGAGATCATTTATTTCTATTATTTATGCCTTTTAGCTACATACAGAAATAAAATGACATTTTTTTCCCATTTAATTCTGCATTAAGTTCATTTTTTTTTGCTGTATACAGTAAATTCCTACTTTTTAATAAAAGCCACTTCTTTTTTTAAAAAGTATTAATACGTGTAAGATATCTAAAAAACTCCAATTGAAATGGTGCATCAATTAATTTTCTTCCAGACGTATAAATTGTTATTTGAAAAAAATCCTTTAGAAATCATGTAACGATCTCAATATTTGACATATTGATGGTGACCAGCGCTAGTGAGTAGTTTTCAAGTAATATGAGGTCCACTTTTCATGTAGAGAAAGCTATCTAGATGGTCTGACTAAAAAAACGTATGATTTATATTGCGCCACCCATTACTGACGTTGTTAGCTTTATGCTAGTTTTCAATGTAATTACATATCTTTCTACATTACATATATTATATAAACAATTCAACACCTAGTTTTAGTCTTATCTATTATAAAAGTTATTATAAAAGTTGACGTTGCATGCAGAATAGTCGTTAGGATGTTTTTATATCAAAGTAAAGTTCTTTAAACATTGGATACTAGTAGCATTGTAATATCTTGTTATAACAATCGATCCACTGATTTTTTGATTATTCAAAACAAACCTTACTCTTGATATTCTGAAGCGCTCCTACCTTATGTGTTGCGTGTTCTTCCTCTAATTTTCTTGGTGTTCACAGCCGTTTCAGTTTTGTTCTATCCCTTGGAAACCACTACCTCGTCTGAACATCGTTTCCTTGATATCGTTATTCTGTGAAAGTCGGCCTCTTGGCTTTTCATTTAACTGTCCACCTACGGTCCCCCTTCTCTTAGCGCTACCATGCATCGAGGAAATGGACCCTGTCAAACTCCTCCTTCCATTGTGACGTCATCATATAATGGGCGTGACGGATGACTTGGATCCGTAGTTAAGCATATTTTTCTTGAATGAAACGCAACTTCGTTGTGGACAGTTATTGATTAATATTCCGATCGCGCTAATTACCCGGAGCCTCTATCAACCCGATTACTTACTCTCTTTTCGGTTACCGATATCAAAGACTGTTTTCTAATGTCCAGTGAAGAAATCAGCCGACTGCAGATGGTTTGTTTTATTACCAGGCAGTGACTGAAGTGGATCTTTTCATTACCATTCATTCATTGTGATATTCCATTATAATCAAACATCAAAGATTTATTTATGATATGAACTTCCGAATAAGTGAAAATAACGACCTTTTTAAGATAAATGCTAAGGTTTGATGAAGGATACTTTAATCCTGGACTTGACTATAGTGTGACAAATAGCAGTTACGCAGAAATAGCGAAACAACAAAAACCTTAATAATTAGTACAAACCCTGTATGATTAGTACAAATTGATGCTATAGAAATAAACACGATATCTATGTGCAAAACTAAATAATTTGCAACTTATCTTCCAAGTGCTATTGTTTTGACTGATTGTGTTAAGAATGTAAAATAAGCGATAAATTAACTTCACCCACCCCAAACAGCGTCACGTGAACAACGAAAACACCCACGCAAAGGAACACCAAATAACCACCGTCTCGAAAGTTTTATTTTTTTGTTATCAAATGTCTCAACGAGTACATTTCACTGTCCGATATCAAATATTCTGCACCTGCAAGGCGTTTATAGCCAATAACTGTATAGCATGGGTATTACGACATCCCACATGTCAGACCAGATGTTTTTGTACCGTAAATAATAGTTAACAACAAAGCATCTACAACAAATGATATTCATCCGTTTTGAAGAAATTTCAACTCATGATACGAAACAAAATAAATCAAAGAATTATAATTTTAAACAGTTTCAAATATAAAAAAAAATGACATAGATAAAGACACATATCAAATGCCTGAACGATTTCAAAACAAATCATTCATTTTTTATGTGATCTTGTGTCATTTTTCCATTATGAATATATTCAAATTTTTACTCATTAACACTTTCGTACATAGCTGCAATACATGCAAAAAATATTTCACACTTACTGTATCAAACAAATATACTGCAACAGCTTCTTAAAAAATTATAAAAAATAATTCTTGACTTGTATTTATTTTTAAAATGAAGAAATTTATAAAATACCCGTTTTTCTAACATAAAATGCTCTTTGAATGGTTTAAATGGCTATGGAAAAAGCGAGAAGAACTGAAAAAATATATATTCCGCGACAAACTATTACTGTTTATAATTGCATCTTTCTCCACACCTATTTTTAAAAATCCATAAAAACTGCCAGATCAATTACGAAAAAAAAAAAAATAGATGGATACAGTCTTTTTTTATGTGCCGACGATGTTACAATCTTGCAAGTATGTGAGAGTTGTAAAGTTTCCAAAGATATTTTGACCTTGGTGCCATCAAAAGGATTAACGGCTGTGAACATCATTTATTTTGCACCAATATTCTGGTTTATTTTCACTATTAAGTGGTAAGATAAGTGGTTTTTTTTTGAATACTCAATTCAAGCAGTCATGGAATACCGAAATATTTAATCCACCAACAGTGATAAAATATAGAATTCTAACAAATTTTCGTACTAGATAATAGAGATGTATGTTGGATCTTTAAAGAAAATCTCTGCTTTTCGGTCAATTGCCAACAAACGAGGGACAGAAGATTCAACATACTGGACGGTTGTTGTGTCACTATATGTCAACATACTGGACAAATGTTATGTCACTATATGTCAACATACTGGACAGTTATTGTGTCACTATATGTCAATACACTGGACGGTTGTTGTGTCACTATATGTCAACATACTGGACGGTTGTTGTGTCACTATATGTCAACTTAATGGACAGTTATTGTATCACTATGTCAACATACTGGACAGTTATTGTGTCACTACATGTCAACATATTGGACGGTTGTTGTGTCACCGTATGTCAACATACTGGACGGTTGTTGTGTCACTATATGTCAACATACTGGACGGTTGTTGTGTCACTATATGTCAACACACTGGACGGTTGTTGTGTCACTATATGTCAACATACTTGACAGTTGTTGTGTCACTATATGTCAACATACTGGACAGATGTTGTGTCACTGTATGTCAACATACTGGACGGTTATTGTGTCACTATATGTCAACACACTGGACGGTTGTTGTGTCACAACATGTCAACAGACTGGACAGTTGTTGTGTCACTGTATGTCAACATTCTGGACAGTTGTTGTGTCACTATATGTCAACATACTGGACAGTTCTTGTGTCACTATATGTCAACACACTGGACAGTTATTGTGTCACTATATGTCAACATACTGAAGAGTTATTGTGTCACTATATGTCAAAATACTGAACAGATGTTGAGTCACTATATGTCAACATACTGGACAGATGTTGTGTCACTTTATGTCAACATACTGGACAGATGTTGTGTCACTATATGTCAACATACTGGACAGTTATTGTGTCACTATATGTCAACATACTGAACGGATGTTGGGTCACTATATGTCAACATACTGGACAGTTATTGTGTCACTATATGTCAAGATACTGAACAATTGTTTTGTCACTATATGTCAAGATACTGGACAGTTATTGTATCACTATATGTCAGCACACTGGACAGTTATTTTGTCACATACCGAAGAGTTATAGTGTCACTTTACGTCAACATAATGAACAGTTATTCTGTCACTATATGTCAACATACTAGACAGTTGTTGTGTCACTATATGTCAACATACTGGCCAGTTGTTGTGTCACTCTATTTCAACATACTGGACAGTTATTGTGTCATTATATGTCAACATACTTGACAGTTATTGTGTCACTATGTCAACATACTGGACAGTTATTGTGTCACTATATGTCAACATACTGGACAGTTATTTTGTCACATACTGAAGATTTATTGTGTCACTATATTTCAACATACTGGACAGTTATTGTGTCACTATATGTCAACATACTGGACAGTTATTGTGTTACTATATGTCAACATACTGGACAGTTGTTGTGTCACTATATGTCAACATACTGGACAGTTATTTTGTCACATACTGAAGAATTATTGTGTCACTATATGTCAACATACTGGACAGTTATTGTGTCACTATATGTCAACATACTGGACAGTTATTGTGTCACTATATGTCAACATACTGGACAGATGTTGTGTCACTATATTCTCTTGAAATCTTTTGAGAAAGACATGTAAGATCACGCCAGTCTATGTCAAGAGCAAGGAGATTGTGACTAAACTAAACAGTTGCCTCTCTGTAGAACTCCTTTATTTACGAGTAATTGATCCCGGTAGAATGCTACAGGAGGAGAGAGATCTGAGAACTAATTAACTCCAAGTTCATTTGATAAATGCCTTGTGCTATGACAGCTCATTGATACATTAGCAAATGTTTCTGTGGTATTGGTAATGATATTGATAAAGGTTATTACAGGTTTACATGAACATTGTTGGAGTGCGCATGTTTTCATGGCAAACATCGGAACGGAGACCCATAAATTTAAAAATAATGACGTTTATTCGTCACTGTCGTCAATTAACATGGTATTAGAAGACATTCCTTGATCCCTCAATTAATATTCCATATGTGATCTAGAGTCTAAGTTTTTCTAAGTTAGCAGCCAGTGAAGTCGTGTAAAACAATGGTGGTCAATCAATCCCGCAAGGGTATACTAGTAAATATAATTAAAACCCTTTTTAGATTACAGAGAAAATTGTATAATTGTGTTAAGCGTGGCAGTGGGAGTAATACATAACTATATCACTAGAGCTCTTTCCGCTTTAGCGACACATGTATTACAAAGCCACGTGCTTTTAAAATGTCAGTTTCTTGAATTATTGTAAAATCAATTATTTTGAAAGTATATAAGCAAAAATTATCTGACAAGATTTGATATATACAGCTTACGTCATTTCCGTCCATAAGAGTCAAAACGTTTGACGCCAGACAATGGAAAGCGGTTGCTATTCACCGCGGACGTCCGTGAAAACAATAAATTCATGAAATTCTTGTTTCTGAGGCGATTTTCAACCCACCTTTACACGGGCCTTGGTAACCCGTATTTTCCCGTAAAGCTACATACCTGCAGCATAGGTGGGTTGAAAATAACTTTTCGGTCGAATGATTTCACACACGTCCGCGCTAATATCCTAACGCCTTTCATTGTCTAACGTCAAAGTTTTCTGACTTTTCTGTGTGAAAATGACGAATTTTTTATTTTTTAATATTCCGCGGTCCTGTGTACCTTTTATAGGCTAGTCAGTTTATTGTCAATCAAACATCACAAGCATTACTGCGGAACTTATTTTTTCATAGGATTAAAGGTTTGAAATAGGGGAAGGCATGATGAAATTGAAATCAAATGAGTGTTAAAACAAACGTCTGGGTTATATCTGAACCCACCTATCGTATTTGAATTTCATTGTCTGACGTCAAATGTTGTGACTGTATTGGAAGAAAATGACATAGTCTGTGTTTGTCAATTCTTGTCATTCCATATTCCTCGATCTTGCGTTCTATTCATTGTAAATTGTGATCCTACGGCAGCTTTTAGCTCTTGCCACCAAAGACTGCATGCCAGTGCACTGACGGCTAATTACTTGTAAAAACTGTCAGCTTGTTCCATTAAAAACCATTATCAGCTGATCAAAGTACTTGTCTTTCACTGTCAGCTGATTTAAGTACTTACTAATCACTGGCAGGTTTCTGGAGGTCTAGTTTGATGCCACGCTGTCCGCTCTCAAGTGTCCCATTTCTTTTCTTGGGGAGTTTCACAAGGTGTCCTTCTTTCAGCCCGCTGGAACATCTTCTCTGTTCAGAAGTTTTGAAGAAAAGTTACCAGTAGTCTGAGGTTTTGATATCTATATTGAAGGGCTTCATGGAGGATCCCACCTTTCAGCCTTTTAGTTTTTTCGCATCATTGATGGTCTTAGCTCTAAGGGGAAAGGTGTGGTGGTGATCACCATGTCTATTAGTTCGGAGACTTCTTGTAATATGTTCGGTACTCTTGAAAGTGTTGGCGTTTTAGAAGTTCTCGAAAGCGATTGGCAAATCTTTTTTCTGCTCTTCTTCCCTTACAGAGGAGTTTCCTGTTTCATAGTTCAGTGGTTTGGTCTGTAATTTTCCCTATGCTGCCGAGGTCTGTTTTCTCTGCTTCTCTCCAACTTTCTTTAGCGAATGCATCATATAAAAGCCCCTTGTCCCTCATCGCGGATTTCTTAATTTCGCTGTTCAGTATAGTTAACTTGAGTCTTTGTATTTGTATATCTTTTTCTGTCTCACAAAAACCGTGAAGGGTCTCAATTTTGTTCTTCAAATGAGATGGAGAAGCACCATGGACAACCTTTTCCCTTGGGTCTCTATGTTAAACTTGATGTATAAGTGTCACTGATTGCGTTAAGCTTGACATTATAGGATCCTAGTTCTTGGTGTTTGGAAATAATGTCAGCTTTTATATTTGATTGAGTGTCGAGGTGGCAACGTCTCTATTTCCTAGAGATTGTGACAACGGCGATCCGATTTCTGGTCTTTTGATCAGGGGAGATCCAGACCGCTCTGTTAATGTTTTAAAATTGTGCTGATATACATTTTCCTCTATCACCAATTCGTTGAATGCACCTAGCTTCCCGTCCACATTCTTGACTCCGAGCGCCGTGTATCATTTATGAGTTTGTTTACAGACTTATCTGCTCCTGTCTAATTAAGCCTCGACATTTTGATGTCTCATTTTGGTAACTTGTCCATTGTTGCCTTCATTTCTCTTTTGTTGCGTCACCGGCCGTGTTTGTTGGTAAGAAGCACTGGATTACTGTTAATTTCCTCCTTTTGGAATGGAATTTTACTGCTATAATCTATATAGCGATATAGTCCTATCTTATCATGGTTTTGGCTGTAGTTGATAACGTTATGATGGCAACTCCTTCTGTGTGTTGGTGATTTTCGTTAGAGTAATTTATCTTTTCTCCACTAGGGTTAGTGTGGACAGTGAATTCAGAGTCCTCTCAAGATTTACTTTATAAGTGTACATCCAAAAACAGAGATCTAATTTTTTTTTTTTTACCAAAAAAGATATTCTTGTTCAACCTTAATTATTAATCATGCAATATCTCAAAGTCAAAATAATGTTCTCAAAACTCAGAATTCCAGTATTATAAATGAATATTGATTTAAATATCCTTTTTTGTTTATTTGAGGAAAATGTGCTATGATAAGGGTAAATTCATATTGAAACAAAGGAAATCAAGACAATTTTTGGGAGTTTTTTTTCGCATTAGTTTTTTATGCATTAATATATTCGCCAAAAAAATTAAACAGTTTTTATGTGCTTCTTTAAATATATATTTTTTTTTTGCATATTATTTGTTTCTTGTAATCTAATCACTAATATCAGATAACTATATCTGACATGTGAAAATAGTCTAAAAATATAAATATATACACATATAACTTTTAGAAAGCATATTTCAAACATTTGAATAGTGACCTCACATTATTTCAATAACAACATATTACAGACAATAAAAGCAGTAATTATTAATTACCGTTTTAGCGCTCCGATCAATCACCTTTTTGTTATAAACAATAAAAAATGGGTAGAAATTAAAAAATGATGGAGGAAATTTTGAATATATTTAATTTAAACATAATTGTTTAAATATATATTTATGTAATGTATAATTATTTAGAAAAGATATCTATATTTAACCGCTTTTTATTCTCCAAATCGTTTCTTTATTCGTTATGATTTCCAATAAAGAACACCATGGTAATGGTTAAAAATTATGAGGAATTTTTCGATAAACAGTCTGAGGCTAACGTCTTGAAAAGTGACCTGTGACCTAGCTATTAAAAATAAATAAAAGTACTACAATATTAGACTACAATATACAATTGGTGGTTTTTCTTTCTATACTCTGTCCTAAGTTTCTCCTTCCACCACTTTTTGCGTAATATCTCGATAATAATAAATTCCTTTGCACCCAAATTGCATTCATTCACTAGAATGAAAAAGTCCAGATTATTTGTTTTGAAACGCCCCCTCTACCGCTTCAGGTTTCAATACACAATCAAAAATAGAAAGTCTACGTAGAATACATTAAAGTACATGTATCCCGGATGATAACGTTAAAAAAATGTGCGAGATGTCCAGAGTACTTCCGAATGGAGAAAAGATGTAAGCATTTCCCATTTTAAATCTCCGTACGATGTTTGTTTTCGTTCCTATGAAATTTTTCAGGTAAAAACGGATGATGCATCGATGAAGAAATCTTGGATTTTTTCCCTTTTATCGATTTGAATTGTACTTTATTGACAAGTATGTTTATTTTCATTAAAAATCATCAAAAAGTGATGGAAGCAATAACTTGGGACAGACTATAATTAAGAAATTGGTGAAGCCTCTGAGTAAATGAAAACTTTAGTTTAATTAAGTAGTAAGAACCTGGTTTTTTTGTAATAAAAATGTATGATAAAAAATATCACATAAAGCAAAACGCAATTCTGAAAAAAAAAAAATGGCGAGGGCAGCTATCTGTGCACTTCCTATAGGAAATCTCCCCCGGCTATTTTTATTTCCCGGAATGGCAGATTTATCGTAGATGAAACATTTTATTTCTAAATTACGATATTATTTGAACAACTGGTCTTCGAGCAAAAGTCATAAAACTGGAATACCACGGTGTAAGAGTTAGAACCTTATTTGTGAATTGCACTGGATACTGACGTTACATAGCGCCAGGTGTTAACAGTTAGAATAATGAGGGACATAGGTAACATGTTAATAACATACCTTCTGGTATAGAAAAAGGGAAAAGAATCCACTAAGAGGAAATCCTATTATAAGCATTCATAAAGATCAAGTCAAAGGTTTGTTGACTATCATAGGAAACCATGTTTTATTTTATAATTTCTATTAATGAACAAAAGTAAGTAACGATTGGATTAATTATTAAAGAGTTAAAACATTTCTGTGATGTCTTTTAAATCTTAAGAAGTCCGTTTCAAATCTGATAATAGACTATTTTGTGTAATATCAGACTGTTTCTTAATATTCGCCAAGCTTTGACTGTTGCGGGCAACAAGTCAACGAATGAATTCAAAAGATAATGTATTGAATAAGATATACCCATTGTATCTTTTGGAAAAAAAACCAACAGTGTTTGTATCCGCTATTCCGAAATTATTTTTTATGCAGAATTGTATTCTTTCAATATCAAATAAATATAGGAAGTTACCATACACATTATCGATGTTCTGTTTGACAAAGATGTACATTTGTTAAGGATTTTGATTTATAATTATTTTTTGCTCAATGTTACTTCGACGACAAACACACAAGTTCATTGCAGATTTGTTTGTTTGTTTTTTTGATTAGTTAAATCAAAATAGTTAAATCGTATTTTGCATTCAAAGTTCGTCTATACTCAAAATTGTTTGATTTTTTTTTATACTGGCATTGCTGACTTCTGGGATGTTTTTATAGCAATCTAAGTAAGAAAAAAACCCTGATAAATATGTCATTTAAACGTTTTTGAATTGTCAATTAGATCTCCATTTTCCTCTAAAGTCAATATGATCAGCAAGTTTAGATTTACGTTTAGATGTCTTTTAGTTGTGCATTTCATTCTAATCAAACAAATATGTATCATTTATTGATATGTAAACAT
>WFKH01011581.1:67887412-67912459 GCA_016163765.1 Magallana hongkongensis | reverse complement strand
ATTTGTTTTGTTTACAGCATCTCTGTATATTTGTTTTGTTTACAGCACCTCTGTATATTTGTTTTGTTTACAATATCCCTGTTTATTTGATAGTTTTACACAGGTGTCTTATAATGAGCTGATAAATTTCATCATAATTTGTAAATTGACTTAGGAATATTATTATTATATTATTATCATAGATAAGTTCAAATGAGAGCACTGATAACAGCTCTGGGGTCTGAGATACATGTATGTCTTAGATACATACTTGTATAGTCAGTTCATGTGTGCATTCAAGTTTGTGGGTGGAGTTGTGATCCGTTAATTAAGTCTACATATTTGTTATTAGAATTGCAATATGTTCATGGAAAATTAAGGCACATCAAATTATTGAGATCAAAATTTCAAAGCAAAAAATGATCAAACACAAAATGCCTTATACATATACATAAAATTTCAGCACTCTAAACCATGTGTAAGCCTGTCCAGAGGATCACTGAAGTCTGTGCCAAGTTATATCTTCCATCACTTTTTGATGATTTTTAATTAAAATAAACATACCTGTCAATGAAGTACAATTAAAATTGATAAAAGGGAAAAAATCCAAGATTTCTTCATTGATACATCATCTGTTTTTACCCGGAGAATTTCACAGGAATGAAAACAATTAAACATCGCATGGAGATTAAAAATGGGAAATGTTTACATCTTTTCTCCATTCAGAAGTACTCGGGACACCTCGCACAATTTTTTAACATTATCATCCGGGGTACTTTCATGTCTTTTGCAAGGCAAAATCCCTGTAGACTTTCTATTTTTGGTTGTGTATTGAAACCTGAAGCGGTAGAGGGGGCATTTCAAAACAGATAATCTGGACTTTTTTTCATTCTAGTGAATGGATTTAGTTTGGGCACAAAGGTATTTATGATTATTGAGATATTACGCAAAAAGTGGTGAAAGCAGAAACTTGGGACAGAGTATAGTTCAATGACCCAAAGCATGTGATTTCTATGTAACGCACTTTATAAGTTTACACAAATAAAGTGCTGAACAGTATCTGAGTCTCAACTTATTTGTATCAGCTTAGTTTCTAAAACATTTTTTTCAGTTAGGTTTTAACATTTCATAATTGAAACATATGAATTTAAACAATCAAATTCTGTTTGATTGATTTTTTTATCACGAGACTTGTCATCAATGACGTGATCATCGACAGTACAGGATCTGTATACAACATACACAGACATACATGTATCACTGCCTTAACTACAATTAACAAAAGAACTTATGACAAAGTTGGTAATCTTAAAATTCTGTTCAGATGCAGTATTTGTAAACAAGTCCCAAATCTTCCGACACTTTCACTTTCAGGGATGTACAAAATTTCCCAATTAAAATGATCAATATCAAGTAAATAGTTACATTTGGAGCAAGCACAAACTAGAAATAAGTGAAATGGCGAGTTAAGATAATGTTCTTACCTGTCGCCATTGTTTTCCAACAAAGAATGATATCTTTATCGACCTACACTCTTGTTGTTACCTTTTATCTAGATGCGTCATTCAGAAGTTCTCTAGATTCTTTCATAATTCTTTTATAGAGTCCTTAATCTCACGTCGGAATTCCTCTAGGTTATTCATAGACTTCATTCACGTGACGGCAAAAATGGAGATACATGGTTTACTTTCAGTTTGCTTTCTGCAGTCTATTCTTTGCAATGCTGCACATTCTTTATCGGTCACTGTGCATGTGGATGTGAGTGAATCATTAGGTAAAATAACAAAAAATTTTGTTGGAGTTACGATGAATAGCTCTTACGTAAAAGAAAACTGGAAATATTTTGATCTCAAGTAAGTATACACTTGAATAATAATAATTTTATTTGATAATTCAGTCTTCCTATCACATATACATTATATTTCTACTGCAAAACTCACACATTTAGTAACGGTATATTCATATTTATGGTGGCATATTTCTGCCCCTACATGCAAGATAAGTTATGTCTAAGCTTCAGAAAATTATGTCGATCAACATGCAAGATAGTTATGTCTACATGCAAGATAATTATGTGTACATTCAAGTTGCAAATCTTTTAAAGTAACCTGATTTTTATATGGGTAAAATCACTTACTTACGCCAGTATCTGACATCAAAGATGCAATTAACATAATTATGACAAAAGGCGACTTATTTATGTTGACATGCGACTTATTTATGTTAACATGCGACTTATTTATGCTGACATGCTAGTTAATTATGTCAACATGTGAGATAATTATGTTGACATGCGACTTATTTATGTTAACATGCGAGTTAATTATATTAACATGCAAGATATTTAAGTCAACATGCGAGATTATTATGTTTACATGCAAGTTATATATATATCAACATGAGAGATAACTTGCATGTTGACATAAATATCTTGCATGTTAACATAATTAACTCGCATGTTGACATAGATAAGTCGCATGTCAACATAATTATCCCGCATGTTGACATAAATTTCTTGCATGTTAACATTAATAACTTGCATGTTCACATAAATAAGTCGCATGTCAACATAAATAAGTCGCATGTCGACATAATCAACTCGCATGTCAACATAAATAAGTCGCATGTTGTCATAATTATGTTGCATCTTGCATCTATGATGTCAGAGTACGGCATTAGTAAGTCATATTACCTATATAAAAATCAAATTCTCTAAAAGGATTTGTAACTTGCATAATTATCATGCATGTCGACATAATTATCTTGCATGTTGACATCGTGTTCTTGCATGTTGACATAATTTATCTTGCATGTAGGGGGCAGAAATATGCCACCATAGATATTGATACATGTATACAGAATTATTTAAATGATAAAGACTTACTGTAAAAACGCGAATGATATCTAAAAAATGACATCACAACAATACACATTTTGATGATCTTTCATGCAATGAATACGTCAGCCTGAAATGTTAAGAGAGCATTTATTTCAATCTTCATGAATGCAATATTTGAAAACATATATTCTTTGTATTTTTGTGATGTCATATTACATGTACTTATAAATTAATAATGGGTTATGTGACAAGCTTATTCAAACATTAACTAAATGATCTAAATATTTTTCATGTGGATCCACTGTCAAATTAAATGTAGATCTTGATGTTAACCTAATATAATATGTCATATTATAAGGAGGTACTGAAAAATGATCCTCTAAATATCATAGTAAATTCAATCAGGAAGCCCTAACATACATGTACAACCCGTGAGGCAATGAATCTCCATGATTTTTTATGGGATGTGATTTTTGTTATTTTCTGTTACAACCAATGCTCTGGTTTGTACCTTAATGTGGTGATGTGAATTCCATTTTATGCAGGTCAGTAAAGATACAGACATTAGGTGCTGGACTTTCACCCTCCTACTTAAGGATTGGGGGAACAGATGCCGATTTTGTTATATTTACTGGAATGGAGCTTAACACAGATGAAAACATTTGGAAGTTTGATCCAGTAAACTTCACAATGTCAGGTAATAAAAGTAAAAAATATGCAAAGGAAACAGCTATATTTCAATTCCTGTTTCAATTTTCTTTAATGAGATTTTATAAAATGTCTTAAATCATGCAAAATTTTTCTTAAATATTTTTTTCCTCTTGTGTTAATATCAACCTTGTAATCATGATCTTTCTCAATGTCAGAGACCTCCTGGGATAGCATTCACAGATTTGCACAGAAGGTTGGATGGACGCTGATCTTTGATCTGAATTCTCTGTACCGTACTGATGGTGTCTGGAATTCCTCAAACGCTGAGGTTTTAATCAATTACTCAATCAAGAAAAACTACTCAATGGCAGGATGGGAGCTGGGGAATGGTACTGAGGTTATTAATAACAAGAGGTTACCTTTTCACATAAATGCGTATATTCTTTTTGAACATCTTGTTTGATAATCATAGGAAATTATACGTGTAAACAGGATGGGTAAAATAATGACAGACCAGATTGGGATTTGAGCCTGGCTCCCCTAAATCTCTAGTTAGGTGCTCTACCCACTGGTCTATCTGTCGCCAGTATTCAAACCTGGGCCTGGGTTTGAATCCTGGTCTGGTCCGTCATTATTTCTCCCATCCTGTTACATATGAATGAACTACAGCAGTAGATGAATGTCAGATCATTTGTTTTTGTTGTGTTTGTTAAAGAGCCTGGTGAGTACTTGAGGAAGTTTGGAGTCCACTTGACTGTCCAGCAACTTGTAAAAGATTATCAGAAGTTATCCAGCATTCTCTCCCAGGCCCCACCCAATGTCAGAGGTCGCATTCTGATTGGTCCCAGTACCATACCGCTTGTCCAGTCTCGAGTTGTTCAGTTCTTCAATGAGTAAGCATTGTTCATCTACTATGTCCTTAGATTAAGAGAGACATTCTTCTGAATTTTTTCTCTGTTAGATTTCACAATTGAATAAAGACACTATCGTCCTTGTTTAGATTTTTACGTCTCGGAGGCAATGCAGTTGTGTCTTCACCAAATTTCCACCAGTGAGTACTTCCCCCTGTTTTTTGTATTCTATTGATGTATTTAATTATAATTAATTTTAATAATGACACATTTTAAACAACTGAAGCTTAGATGTAAGAGTGGTGTCCCAAAATTACATAGAACACAAATCAACTATGTTTTGTTTTATGAACTTTTTTCTACAATACTGCAGATTGGGACAATCCTTGTAGATGTGATACATTTTTTTCCAATTTGATTCTGAAAGACTTGATTAAATAAAATCAAGTTCAAGATTTATAGATACATTTGTAGTGTTTTTATAAATGGAGACTGAAACTGTGAAGTTCCTGATATAATTTTAATTATCAATTTTGTTTTGAATTAATTTCTATCAATGACTATATGGATGAAGCCACTATACTTTTTTGTTTGTAAATGTTTTTTGATCGAAATGCTATGCTCTGACTATATATTTCTCTCAGTTACTATAAAGATGAATTCACTTTACTTTTTTGATCCAAATGCTATGCTCTGACTTTATATTTTTCTCAGTTACTATATAGATGAATTCACTTTACTTTTTTGATCCAATGCTCTGTTCTGATGTTTGAGCTGATTTCAGTTACTATATGGATGAGGCCACTGCTTCTGTACAGAACTTTGTTGATCCAGATGTTCTGGATGGGCTCCAGGCAGAAATCAACCATGGTAATGATGCAACCAGAAAATTCACCCCTGGCAAACAACTGTGGATTGGGGAGACCAGTTCTGCCTGGAATGGGGGAGCCAAGGGGCTGTCAGATGGATACGTGGCAGCTTTCATGTGAGTGTGAAAATGACCTGTTTACTCTTCACACGAAGTGTGTCTGTAACCTTGCTTATGTAACAGGATGGAAGAAATAATGACGGACCAGACCAGGATTTGAACCTGGGCCCTCTTAATTTCTACTCAGGTGCTCTACCAATTGAGCTATCTGGTGTCGGTATTCGAACCGGTCTGACCGTCACATTCCTCCCCCCTTTAAAAGGTCTTCGGCCTGAAAGATCATTCCAGGCTCTTTCCCCTGGCATGAGTGAACCTGTCATCCAGGGTTTGGATGGTATCAAATGTAACAAAATGGGAGAAATAATAATGGACCAGACCGGGATTCGAACCAGGGCCCCCTGAATCTCTAGTCAGGTGCTCTACCGACCGAGCTACTTAGTATAAGGCCAAAATAAAATTACTGTTTGTTTGGAATTGCCTCCCGCCTCATATTTAAATACCCCCCCCCCCCCCCCCCCCCCGCTGATAAAATTTTATTAGAAAAAATTAAAAAACTTTTTTTTATTGTTTTGTTTTTTTTTGGATTTTACATACAGTTCATTTGTCAAAATAGCTTTTTTTTTTTAAACAGAGTTCAATCTAATAAACCTCAACAATACAGATCAATAAATATAATCCTTGTAGTATTTATGATATAGAGATTGAAATTCCAAAGAGAAATCCTATAAAATAAACTGGTGTCAGTGATGAAATTAAATCTTAAAGATTTGACTTTCGTTCTATGGTTGTGTTATTTTTGAGCAACTCTTTTGTACGTTTGTTTCTTTTATTGAAGAAAAAATAATAATCATTATTTCCACTGTTTATGGAGATTTTTATTTTTTACCAATTTTTTTTTACCTAAACTTCTAGTTTGGAAAAAAAAAATTTCCTCCCTCCTTCTGGGTCTGGAAACTCCCGGGCGGTAATTCCAAACAAACATTTTTTAAGGATGGCCTAACTGGTGCCGGTATTTGAACCAGTCTGACTTTCACACCTGTTTATCTGTGTACATGTAAGACTAACAAGAAGTTCCACAATTTTCTTCATTTAGGTGGCTGGATAAACTTGGTCTTGCTGCGAAAAATAATGTCGGTGCTGTGATACGTCAGACATTTTACGGTGCTAACTATGGACTTGTGGACCATGTGACAATGGAGCCTAACCCTGTATGTTATTATTAGAGATATTAATTTAATTAGAATCATTAACACTTTGATCTCTTTGGAAGCATTTTAAAAAAACCTAATATTCATATTTAATAATTTATGGTGCTAGTGTTTGCGTGAGCAGCATCAAAATGTATTACTTTAAATATACATATGTCTGTCATCTCCATGGGAACACAGGAAAAGAGTTTAAAAACTACTTGGAAACATTTAAAATATTACATATTGATTTGCTGGCTACATTTCTGATGTTCATGATTACAGAAAGACCTTCATTCACCACTTAATTTCTCTTATTGTTTAAAGTTATTGGTTGACCTACATTTACCACTTTCTCTGGTTGTACAGGATTACTGGTTGACCTACATTTACAAAAAATTAGTGGGAGACTATGTGTTCCAAACGGATTCATCAGATAAGAGGAGGAGAGTGAGATTCTATGCTCACTGTGCCACTGAGGGGTAAGAATCTTGCTGCAGGCTCTATACTTCCCACAAATTTTATACAATCCAATCATTTCACTGATCATCATCAAAGAGAGTTAAATTTTTGAATGTGATTTTGATGGAAGAACATATTTAGTATAAAATAATTGAATGGGTATGAAGGCAGCAGTCATTTTGTCAGTCGAGTGTTGCCAGTATTATATCGTACAATATCAGATAATATCAAACAATAACAGATAATATTGTACAGTAGATTTCCCCCTGGGAGCCTCGCTGTATATGGAATGAATTTGTACAACTCCAATGTGACACTGAAGCTGACCGGGGAGTTAGATACATCACAGATGAAGGTTTATCTTATGTCAGCTCCCAACCAAAATCTCCTGTCCAAGTAAGTTCTAATGACTCCAGTACAATCTCTTAACTGTTTGTTGCATTCGATCTTTATCTGAAATACTCTTTTTGTCTTAATAAGCTTTGCATTTTTCTAAATACAACAGTTTTTTGTTTCACATATATTATTTGTACATTTTTCTATTTACAATTATCTCTTTTCTACGTTAGTTAACATTATTCATTTCTCTCTAATGCCAAAATCTCCAACCTTGCCATTTCGAACCATTCTTTTTTTTGTGCTACATGTATTAGACATTCTGTCAGGTCGTATATTTTTGAATCTGCCGTTTGTTTTACAGATCAGTCTGTTTAAATGGTAATGTGTTGAAGATGACAGCAGATGACCATTTGCCAGACATCACCCCTGTCTCTATGAGTGACTCAGTAGAAATGCCACCTTATTCCTATGTGTTTATTATTTTAACAAGAGCTAATGTCAAACAGTGTACGAGGTAACAAATATCGTATCTCCCAGTAAGAATCATTAGCAGTCAGTAAATATTTTTCAAATTTCGTCAATAACTGATCTTCAAGCAAGAATTCACTAGAGTTAAACCTCTCTCAATAAGAATCCTGGTATGAATCATACAGAGTACCTTTAATTCAGGTAATGAACCAATTATCACAAATGATTCATTCATTCATACTTTATTTCCCTCATATGAGGATTATTTCAGAACATACAATTATACATACATGCAACATATATAATTATAAGACAAAGCATAAGTATTTACATATATACACACAAAAAAAAGGTCCTACACGGGGGAGGGGCATGCACAAACACAGGTTATGTTGCTAACATTTGGTTAGGTTGAGCTTTGAGGGTCCTGTTGTAGCGTGTAGAGTTAAATCTCTCTCAGTAAGAATCCTGGTATGAATCATACAGAGTACCTATAATTCAGGTAATGAACCAATTATCACAAATGATGATTCATTCAATATCTTCTGTACTATCATATAAGCTTATCATGTAAGCTTTTGTACTTGCATTTCTATGCATTGCTCAAATATTTTGTCATTATCAGTATGCATAATAGTTTATTTACAGGTGTCATTTTAACTGTTAGTATTTGATATAATAATATTCCATTTTGTTTGAACTTTTATCTATAAAATATACAATGTTTCCATATGGAGTATAAATTGTGTTTGAGATTTTTCCAATTGGAGTGTATACATATAACATATTGTGTTGAATATATTATATTTTGTAAATAAATCTGACTTGAGAGTCTGACACTTGGGATCATGTCACTTGTATTGTGTTGTGTGTGCCATGTATTTAAGGTTAGTCCCAAGGTTGTTTTTTTCTTTATCACGCCTTGCTATGTACACATGACTGAGGCATACATCATCTCTCTCCGTCCTTCTGTCTCTGTTACCCTGATTTCATCAAAACTCTCTCAAGATGCATATCAGTGAGAGTAATTCAAGGAGCTTACAGTGTTTCTACCCTGACCTAACTGTTCAAGATTTTTTTCATCAATTTTGAACCTTTTTGACATTGATTTTTGCTTTCTGTTCAAATTATTGTTACCAAGCTTCATTTAGTTGTGAAAATCTTCCTTCTGTCGCCATGTTTTACATGTAATGTCAACTCCCCAAGATCAAGTTGCTTTGTTATTGCAGTACACATGTATTTACCATAAGCCGGACCAATTATGTCATAAATATTTGTTCTTTTTTATGTCTTTTTTATGTCTTTTTTATGTCTTGCTTAATAATGAAATATATATGGACATCAAATTCATAGTGTTATTTATTTTTTATCTACTATAGAAACCGTTGAAAGTATAGACTTCTTCATGAAATATTCATCGCGCATCCGACGAAAACTCGAGATAAGGTCTTTTCAAAAGCGTTTTACTTCAATTATTTGGTAGACATTCCTAAATTTCTGGATCATATAATTTGACGCTTGCAATCTTTTTACAACTGAGGCGAAAAACTTTCTTGTATTTTCGCAGGACAGGAATATTTAATTTCCCTTTAAATTTATTAAACACCTTTTACAAATCGTTTAGAAATTTTTTAAAAATGAAAGAAAAAGTAAATTTATTATACTTCAATTGCTTTAACCAATATAGTTATGAATAACTGTAATAGTCCTACTATGTTTTATCTGAGTCGGCGGTTATTCTCCAAAATTGAACCACTTCTCTATGATTCTCTAATGTGTGCATTTCTCTGAGCTTTCGTCGGCAAATGATTTTCAGGGTTTTAAAAAAAAATATTTGTTCTCTCCCAGGTTTAAAGCGTTGACCAAGGGGCGAACAAATTAATATCAGGTCCAATCTGTCTTTATAAGAGACACTGGCATTGCAATAGTGATTGCGTGTTAGTTCTTTTTTATTAAGGAATATTGCTTTGGCTCTGACGCAAAACTGCAGAAAAGACACCTTTCAAATCACAAACAAATCACAAACAACATAGATGACACTAGCTCCCGAAGAAAGATGAGACCGGAAGTTCAGCACACTTCCGGTGATTTCTGACGGCGGTCGCCGCCCACACAAGCTGATCTAGCATGGGCTCCACGTCTGTGTTCAGTTTATCATCGAGTGCATTTCCATCGTCATCGAGCACATTTTGTACGTACGGTATGGCAAACATTCTGGACACACACGGACACGCGAGAATTCCCATAGTGGTCCTTAGAGCTATAGCCGCACCCAATCCCCCATAGGTACCTGGAATAATATTAAGATAATGTTATCAAGAGCAAGGTTTTTAGAGGACGGTTTTACTCCTATGTGCTTGATTAAGGACTGAGAACTTGATATCATTCGGTCATTGAGAACAGAAGCTGCACTCTGATTAATGAGTGAGAAAACGCAACAATACCTGAACTAAGACAAACGTCTGTTACATAAAAGGATAAGAAGCTACCAAAACATGCTCACACAGTCATAATATCGTGTGTTCTTGAATGAATTCTATTTGGTTTGTCTTACAGAGACAACGCATACGTCACTTTGATCTACTTTCCCCTGTTTAATGCACCTGGGCTGCGAAGATCGTAGGAGCTAGCCTATCCGCTAGGTCGTATATATCTAGGTCTATCGAACGGACCGCTAGTTTTAGCCGCTAGTTCTCTGATTTGAAGTTGGTAATATTCAACTAAAGACTATTTACATCGACATAATTTGTTAATTTCAAGCGGAAATATACATGTTAAAATTCTTTATAACTTATACGATGAATAAAAAATCAGTAAATAAGATAAATTTCATGTATGTTACAAAGTGGTAGCATCTCGAATTTTGATTCTTAGCATTAAAAATTTAGACTACGAATATCTACGTAGCGGCTAGGTTAGCTTACCGTTCAACAGCGTAGCTGCAACGTAGCCCTACGTAGCAGCTGCGATCTTGAACGCACTCCTGGTGTCCTTTGTCCTGATGAAGTGTTTGGGAGACAACGCAGTGGCGTCACTCCACACCAACAAATCAAAATTGCTCACCTTGAAACGATATTTGAATTTAATTTCTTCGCATCAATATCTTAGATCAATGTTATTGTAACAGGAATATCTGGTATATATTAGTATTACAATCACTATGATATCGATACCTAACAAATGTCACTGATAGAATAGAATTTAAATTAGAGATAAGTAACGTCAATGACAAGTTAACATACATGTCTGGAATAGCCAGAACAACTTCAGTTTTCTGTCATTAACCATGAAGATTTCTCGTTTAAATCCCTACAACGACTTACCAATAAAAGTTGTCAATGAATAAATAACAACACATTCTATGGAATAAGCAACCGTTACAACACTATGTATGACACTATTAGCTGTGTAGCTATATTATAATGGGCATGTTTAATGTACAAATACATAAATGTATATAAAGTTAGATAAGTTCATCTTATTTTTATTTATCTTATGTCGCTATACGTGTCCCTAAACTGGCGTGCCGTAACAACTACTCACATCGATTCTAGAACAACCACGTGACAAAAACAGGTATTCGAATGGAAACCTTCTATTTTGTAAACAAAATTCAATATCAAGTAAATATCAAGTAAAATTATTTCTGTCTAATTCTTCCTTAAAAGAATTCATATTTCTACATGTATGTCATACACTTGAGCGATCAGCGCACGTGAGGCGAGTTCTGACCCCCGACATGACCTACCCTGTGAGTAACACGTGATGCCGCTTGGCTTAAAGCCGAAGGCGCAGTCAGGGAATGCGTCGAGGAAGTTCTTGAGTGACGCAGGGATACTGTTGTTGTACTCCGGCGTCACCACAACAATGGCGTCAACATCTTGTATCGTCTTCTCACAATCTACCAGGATCTGAGGGGCCCCGGTTCGGTCCGGTCCGTAAAAGTGCACTGGCTGCTTGACCATTGGAAAGTCCATCTCAAGTAGATCTGCAATATTTGAACATGTTTCTTTTGGCGAGACAAATAAAGTTTCTCATTTATCATAAAGGGTATTCCGTTTAGTAATTAAATCTTTTTTTAACGTTTGAAAGAATTAAATTGACAATAAGTAGACGATTTCACATTGAAATTTCAGTTTTAAACAAATTGTTTTTTTCAAGCAAATTCCAAATCACCTGCCGACAAAATATTAATATAAACATGTTTATAGCATGCAAAAATAATTTGAAACTGTCACTTGTTCTGTGCCTACGTGAAACTGTTTAAATCAAAGATCCATTGTTAACCATTATTTACAAAATTATGATGAAATGATCAAGCAGCTGGCGAGGTTGCCAATCACTAATGATGAAAGTATTAGATACAATAAAAATTGAAAGTATCGCCTTACTGGTTGTTGCAACCTTCAAAGAAATTTTCCCAATCCCGTTTGAAAGACTATAATATTCATTGTATGAAGTATAAAAGGAAGCCATAAAGCCAATATCAGACATATCTCACACAGATTCTTGATTGATTAAATTTCTAGATGACAAAATAACAGCAGCTATAGAAGAATTTCACTGAATACATCGTCAACTGGATACAAAAACAAGAAAAGGCGATCACAGGGCATGAGAGGTAGCAAACTGAACCTTGAAATTTCTTTTTATTCCTATAGGGTCACGGTGTGATCAATGGTGAAATGTTTGGAGAATAGTGTGAGAAAAAACTGTGAGTGACAACACAAGCTACCATGATACAATGAACTGTCCACTTAAAGGACATGGCATATGCTTCCTAATTCACACTTACGACAATTATGCGGAAACACTCTACGACAGGTTGCAGGTAAGTTGAAAAACGTGTGATAGGATCTATTGTCACCAGAACTCGACACCATGATTATGTCGAATGAGGTTATGCATTTTAATGTGAAAACTAGAGTGTAGCAGTTAAAATACCTGTTACAATATATTTTATAGCATTCTTCGATTTAAGTTTTGATTGTGGTAACCTCCCCCCTTCCTAAAAAAAAAAAATAACTGATGACCAAGCAGATTTACAGTTTAAAATCGCGTTAGCAGACAGATTACAGAACTTGCCCGGGTCAATCTGCTCAGTGGCCAAGACCGTTTTTCCATATAAAGTGTTACATAGGGATTTCAACTAATCCGTAAATTACGAACTTGTACACAGCATGTCACTAAACTTGGGTACACCTGTACTCTATATTAGGCACACATATGAGCTGCTGT
Source organism: Magallana hongkongensis (assembly GCA_016163765.1). Classification (NCBI taxonomy): domain Eukaryota; kingdom Metazoa; phylum Mollusca; class Bivalvia; order Ostreida; family Ostreidae; genus Magallana; species Magallana hongkongensis. The sequence continues at coordinate 67,899,517 of WFKH01011581.1, read as the reverse complement.
TCATTGTAATATACACTAAAAAAAAAAAACATTAAAAAGTTAGATTTCCAGCACTTTAGGCGCTTCAAAAGTAATGATTTTGATATCGAAAACTAGATTTATTTCTTGTCGGAATTTGAATGATAACAATGTATTTTATTTGCTTACCGTAGAAGATCACCTCTAGGTTTCGGTCGGCCAGCGCTTTCTTCATAAAATTGGCCACTTTGAGCCCCAGTCTGCCGTCTCGAATACTTCCTAGAACCAACAGCACCCTGAGTTTGTTGCTTGCCATCTTGCCAGTGTCTCATTCACTCCGCCTAGCTCCACAGGAATACTGCGAGTGGTAGCTGTGAACAATACAGTGTAACTACCCACAGTTCTCTCTCTCTCTCTCTCTCTCTCTCTCTCTCTCTCTCTCTCTCTCTGCGAGGCACTGAATATCACTGAGGCGCTAAGCTCGATGTTTTTGTATGTAGTAATCATATAAGTAGTATACTTGTATACGAGTGATCGTTTTCATTATACATTGAGGTACACACCAAGGTCATGGCCCTAACACGGGGTGGGGGTGAAGGGGGTGGGGGTGATGACACATACATACCCGGGTTTTATTAATTATTGATAATAACGAGTTTGACTATTAGCAACAGTTAGGTATATATTCATTAAATAAGTTGAAGATTTATAAATATCGCCATTGTAATTTTTGATCGGTTAAATAAATTTTCATGAGACAGGATCTTGTTCGTGATTCTTCATTAAATTCGATGATTATAACAGTGTACGACGAAGCATTTTAAAGTAGGAAAGAAGTCGGACTCAATTTAATGAATTATTTTTTGTTATTGTCGAGCGATGTATACTTTTTGATCGGTGAGTGAATTGTTATAAGAAATGACCATGCATAACAAAGAATGAGGGGGCCGCATAATTATACGAAATAAGAAAGTAACGTAAAAATGTTAATAATTTAATATTTAATCGTTAAATTGCTGAAAATTATATAGATATAAGTGATAAGGAATCATTTTTGAATGAAAATTTAGTCGGGGCGCGACGCGATCAAATCTATCATAAAACCCTAAGAATAATGATTCTTTATTCCTTAATTAAAAAATCAGACTTTAAAACATTGTCTTTAGTTTTATTAATTCGAAATTTTAAGTTGCCCCAATTCCTTGCATTTTGACAGTTTATGTTTAGTACAAAATTTATTAATAACTCATTGATATCACATACTCACATTTGTTATTCATCTATTTGCAAGAAAAGAAGTATCAGGGTCAGCTCAACCATTTCTATGTCACGTTGTAAATTTGAATATACCGGGTGGCAGTAAATACAATATTTTCAACATGACCCCTATTTGGACACTGACCGTGGACATCATTACCATTGTCTTCAACAAGTCGACCATCTTTTTGATTACTCACCATTTTGCAATATAACAATGACATAGCAATTTTCTTAAGGGTCCTCGACACCCCGTGACTTTTACTTTTCATGACAGTACATCACAACATGGCGATTTCAACTCACTGTGAAACTGTTTATGTCACCAAATTTGAGTGTCTTTCTCTGTAGCACAGTGGGTATAACTTCGGTCTACTAACCCGCAGGTCCCGAGTTCGAGCCTAATTTCATAATATAGTAAAAATATCGAATTTTATGTCAATAATAATCATTTTATAAATACTTTTTGTGTTTAGAATAATTTTTACCATGTCATTGAACTTTATAACAATCCAAATTTGACAACTCAAACCCTGAGTAAACAACATCCTTAATGTGTGAATTAATTTTTTACATGTACCTCAAACTGCTAACAGTCGATATAAACCCAGGTGAAACAAACAGAATAATGGTGAGGATCCGCGAATCATTTGATATACAAATATGTTTACTTGAAAAAATAATAACATTATATTAACAAAAAGCGAAAAAGATGAAGTTACAAGTACGTGTCGAATCAGGTTGATAATCATATCCTTTAACTGTTTAGAACGATAGACGATATTAAACATATTCATGTCAAGTATTAATCAAATCATCCAAGTTTTCGATGTAATCATAAAACCAGCCTTTACCCAAAACACACGGACCCCTTTGAATGGCTTTCATACATGTAAATTACCGGTACATTTATGAGAGGAAATGGTGTTCCCCTCTCTCAACCCCATTCCCGTCATATAGTTTTTCGCTTTCGGAGAGAGTTCATTTGGATTTGCTTGACAAAAGATTTTGGACCTGAAACTTTTGTTGGGGTGAGGGAGGAGAATTTTATAGTCTCCCTCCGGAAAACTTGCAATCAAAGCTGAAGATATAATTCATATTTACATTACACACATGACCTCAAAGCTCAAGTGGTTTGTCATCAGTCTGGTTCATGCACATACGTTCGATTTAGTATTTCACAATTATTTTTTATATCAGAAGCTTTAATATAAAGAGCTTCAACAATAAATATAATATCTGGCAATGAAAATAAAATTCAAGTAAAGTTCTAGCATCGTATACTGACGTTGTTTGCATCACAAGTGGTTGTTTTACAAATATGAGCGAAGTTCGACCTCTCCAGGAGATCAATGAAATGTACAGAAAGTTCCGACTGAGATTTGCTATTATTGCAATCTGTAAAGGACGGCGCACTCCGAATGTATGATGAGGTTCCCGCTAAAAAGAGAAAAAAATCGTTAAACATTACAATTCAAGGAAGCTGGCCATATGAGATCAACTAATTAACGATTTATAAAAAAAAGATTCAATAATTTTTCTGTTTTAATATTGTATATAGCTGTTTTACATGGAGTTTAAAAAGTCTTAAAAAATGACCATGCTTATCTATCTTTTTGAAGTTAAAACAGTTCCGACAACAATATGTGAGAGAGAGAGAGAGAGAGAGAGAGAGAGAGAGAGAGAGAGAGAGAGCGGGGACGTAACAGGTACAGGTACAGATAAACAGGTTTACCGATACATTCTGGCATCGGTCCAACAGGGGACCAGTTCCCGCTGGATCCGCACATATACAGAACGTCCTCGCTGTAACCATTGGGAACGAAATACCCGGATTGACACACAATAACGCACATGTTCAGCATATCGGTATTCCAGTCGTTACAGACCATGGCGGCATTTGTAGGAATCGCAAGGTCAGTGCATGGAATGGCTGTTAAAAAGGAAAAAACCCTTAACACCCCTGCGAATGTGTTCGGAATGTTTTCTTTATCGTTGCTAAGTATGTAATAAATCTAGAGGTGCTCGAATGAAAGTTCAGGAGACTTCCCCGAGATTTGGCCAGTTCCTGTGAAATTTCGAGCGGAAGTATAAGTGTTCGGATAATATTCTCAAAATACGTAAGTACTGGTCGTTTTTCATATCATATTCTGCTTTGATTTATGTTAAAACAATATATATGTCTTATTTCATCATCTAGAGGTTATTTAAACTAAACGATGATATTCAGAACAGAGTTATCGTTCGTTTTCAACCACTCTACACGTGGTTGAAAATATAAACATTGGGTTCCTTAATAAAATCATAGCCATGTTTAAGGCTTTTGGTGTGCAATACCATGATTTTTAAAAAAAAAGAATGGGTGTCTGTTGTGTATAAAAACTTAGTATATCGAGCCATTTTCAAATAACATTCTGCATAAAATAGTATAGTCTGTTTCACTATTGATGCTATAACTAGGTCAGGCGCGGATCGAAAATTAATCCTAAGGGGGGGGGGGGGGGTCGCTACTAAGCATGTTAATTGTTGCAATAGCAGGAAAAAACCGATATTTTCTATTGTCACATTTATTTCTAGAACTCATTTTATCCCACCAATTAATGAAGATAAAGTTTAAAATCAATAAACGTCTAGATTTTATAGTTGACTACAAGTACCTATAGATTCTAGGAAATAGACTATAAACACGAGGCACGACTTTTACTGCGAAACTGAAAGGGTCAAATAAAACCACGTGGTCTAAATTTAAATAAAAATAACATTCGCAGGGGTGCTTAAGAAACTCGCAAAAAAGCATGTAATGGAGATGAACTCTAATATATCTTTGTACGTACGTTTGACAGACAAGTTAAAGTTGCACTCCGTGCGCAGACCGTTGTTTAGTTTAAGCGCGGAGTAATGGACCGTAAAGTCTCCCCATGGAAAAGTAGATGTATTTGTTGGGTAATTGGACTGCACTTTTATTTGATTTCCCATTGGGTCGTGGAATGTTGGGATGTTCCATGACGCTACAGCTTCCGGTTGTGACGTTAAAATTGTTTCAGAGTTCTGACAGTTGGACATCACGGGAGGTTGGATATCTGCGTAAAAAGTTATTGGTAAACAAGGTTGGTAACCAAGGACAGCGAAAAAAGATCAACCAGAGGCGTGTTCAGCAGAGCGGGTGCTCGCGAGCGCTCGTAAAAATTCCCTATACCTGCAACACAAATTTTGGCGAGCGCTCCCGAGCACTCGCTCTGTTGAACACGTCTCAGTTCACACAACAGAAATACATGTATCTGTTAGAGTTGATTATACACTACCTGTTTCACAGACACTTCCGGTCCAGCCTGGTGCACATGCGCACTTGAATCCTCCTACTGTATTAGTACAGGTCGCTGCGTTTAAACAGGGAGAACTAGAACAACTGATGGAGTCTGAAAATTAGGATAATAAAACTTGTACAATCTAACTCATTTATCTCCGTTTAATGATTATTTTTACACCAAAGAAAGTACACCATCTTACACCAGCAGATTGGTCGAGATCCACTCCACAGGCCAGTAGCCTGACACCTGCGGTTTATATCTCCAGTGATGTTGTATCCTGCATTACATGTGTACGTCACTACGTCTTCGTACCGAGTTCCAGGGAAGTCTGAAATTCCATTGGTCAGCCCTCCAGGGTCACCACAGTTAACGCCTACAACAAAGGGAGCTTGGTACTACCTGTCCTATCATGATAAATTATGACGAAATGAAGTAAATGTGCATTGTTAAATGAAGTTTTATTATAATAACATGTCTTTCAGAAAAATGAAAAATGTTAAATCTCAAGATCAATAAATTCATACGCTGGCAAGATGGAATCGAGTTGTTCCAAGACCCAGAGGACAGACACGTGACCGTAGATTGTCCAATCAATTCGTATCCTACAGCAGAACAGTCAAAGGAACAAGACGCTCCATATAGATAGGAAATGCCTCCGGTACAGCTAAAGGAGCCCGAATAAGAGTGCGCCGGACAGCGCACCACTGGAAATGGGTAAGGTATTTTATTATAAGACAGAAATGGAGGTTTATGAAGCTTTTATTGAAGGATGTAGACAAAATCAGGGACTCCCACTCCCATCCTATCCGCGTCTAACAAACCTACCTGTGACAATGACGATGAAGGAACACTGGGCGGTATTACCGGCGTTATCACGTGCCGAGTACCCAATCGTTGTAGCTCCTTCTGAAAACCGACTTCCGGGTGCGGGTCCAGATCTAGTTGTGCTGAAAAATCATCATCAATTCTTTTAAAAACGAAATATTACTGAATCATAGAGTTTTCTAAAAGTATGTTCAAACTTCAGACCACAAATTTCCGCGAAATTAAAGCAAGAATGCACCAGTGTTATACCATATCTGATTTTGTTCACTATCCATAACTTGTGAGGATTTGGGACAAGTACTTAACCATAGGTTTATCTACACTGTATACATGTACACTGTATAAATAAGGACAATGCATATGGGAAAATATGACGAAACAAGCATCAATCAATTTATTAAAAAATCAGTTTTCAATAAGACCTCGTTCTATACTAAAAGCTGCATGGAAATTTAATTTGGAAAAACCTACATAATAAAAAAAAATGTCATCGAAGATATTGTTAGTCGAGTGTTCGGCTTTTTTGCGGCATACTATGGCTCACAGACCCTCTCGGTGAAGTTAATTGGACTTAACTCGTGTTAAGTCACTTTATGGAGACGAACAAAGTAAGCCCAGGAAAGATATCTCCTGCCGTTAGGGCTTTGTAATATCCCGTGTAAACCCCTATTGTCCATATAAGGATATTTCTGTAGATCATGCGCAAATATTCCTCGTTACGACGTCCTTTTGCTGCTGACACTGGCCTGGATAAGACGCTTAACCCCCTCCCGCCCTCCCTTTAGCTCATTTTAAATATTTTAAAATAGTTGATGTTATACAAATAATCTCGTATGAAATATGAAGGCGAACAAGTGTCTTATGTAGCTGTCTTTTGTTTGTTGCTGCTGCTTTTTTTTCGTATTTTAGATGTTGCTCACGTCTCACCGGCAACAACCTATGGCTTCATGGCTTTGATGGGTTTTGGTGATCTGCCGAATTTTGAAAGGACATTCTGTTTTATTCCAGGGTCTGCGGCCAGTAATATGAGCTCCTGCCATTATCATTTAATTTTTCTACATCATATACTCTTGTGAAGTCGATTTATTTCATTGCCATTTATCTTTGTCATTGTCATATTATATATTACAGTTTTATATCTGGTAAAATCATTTATCATAAACAACGTCAGTTCAATAACATTGACTTATAAACATTATCATTGACTTGATCATTGTTTTACATATATGTTTCATTTTGTACAAATAAATAATAAAGCCATGATAGAAACTGCCAACATGTTCTATTACTCTGTTCTGTCGAAATAAAACACTCCTCTATTTTAATATTTTGTTACGCACAAACCAGTACCTGTCAATGTTTTCCAATCATCAAAATTGCACAGCGCTTAATACGGATATTTTGATATATACCGTATTAACAATAAATCTTAAGGGACCTCGACACGATTTGAGCTCAAAATGTTCAAATTTTATTTTTCCATTTTTAATGTCTTGAATGGTTAATGTAGGTATTTTCAATGTTTCGTCAAAATTTAAAAGTCAAATATCAAAAGATGGAAATTCTTTATTTTGTAAACAAAGATAGAATATGTATTGTTTTAGTTTCAGTTTCAATCAAACGTTGCTTTCTTGTGTTGACAAAAGTATTAATGAACACATTGAATCAGTTTATTTTGTTTGCCAGGAGTCATTTATTCAATAAAATGGTAATTTCTTTACTTTAAATTTGTTGAAAACAAATATAAGACTCGAGCTTTGCTTACATAACAATAAATTCTGACCTCTTTATCTCGTTTGTAACTTGACTTCTAAAACTCAAACTTTGACCAGTCATTCAAAATACACAATGAAACCCTTTTTATACATAAAAAATAAAAATAAAAATTTTGATCTCAAATCGTGTCTAAGTCCCTTTAAAACGGATGTAAGAAAAATCCTAATTTTAAAATTTATTTACCCTCCCGGTACTATGAACACATTACCCGCCTTATTTGTCTATATTATTTATATGCGAGTTTGTGATCTTCGCACATTGTCATAGAGATATAAATACCCCACGTTTCCGTCCTTGGAGTCGTAGGAAGTAGGCTCCGTCCAGCTGACGACAGATGTTGTTTCTAATTGGTTAGCTGTGACGTATATATTTCCCGGGCAGCCAATCATAGGAGGTGTAGTATCTACAATATAAAAAACCCCAAGCAATTTACACTGTCCTTTCTCTTTTTTGTTTAAGAAATACAACTTTCACAATCCTTAAACTTATCCATTCTCCCTTTGTCAGACATGCTCGCGAAAGTTTGAAAGGTAAAGTGAGTTGCATCAATAATTTTTGGATAGTTTACGACACAAAAATATGACGTCACTTACCAGGGGGAGGGGGTGGAGGACTTCTTCTCCTCCTCCTCCTCCAAAAGCGCTTCACTCTGCGAGACTCTGAAAATTCAATTCCAGTTTTAAACATTTGGTTTTTCTTCTATAAACTATAGATAATTCTCAAGTGTCAAGTGGGTGTATAGAGTTTGCTGTTAATGGGACGCTTCAGACATATGTGTTACTTACTACACTTGGGACCCGTCCAACGACCATTTTCACACATTCGAGAAACATCTTTCCCATCAATAATACATCTAAACGTACAAATGGTGAAAGGTGGCAGCTTTTGCCAGAAAAAGATGTCTGTCGGAAGTTGAATCTCTCCTGACGAGTCTGTGCATTGTTGAAACTCGGCGTTATACAGGTCCACAAAAGAACAAGGTAACAGACTATCCGAGGAGTCGCCAAGGGACCCGAAAGGCTGCAAAAAGAAAAGAAATTACATGTGTGACATAACATGAAGATAGAATATTCGGCCGCCCCTTCCCTTTTTACACTACCTTAAACCATAAACGATGCCACAATGCTGTTAATGACAAACACAATAATTGAATATATATCTTTTCGTACGTTATTAATTCAGTATTTCTCGTTTTATTTTCATGTATCTGAATGTATACTTGATGTGTACATTTGTTATGGCATGGTTTATTTTATACCTTTGAGATGAACACTTCGCGGACTAGTTTTGTACTACATGAATGAACCATTTTAAACTCTTTTTGGAGGGAGACAACGATCCTAAAGGAGAGAGTCGCAAGGCACCATTGAAGTTTTACGGAAAAGGTTCTTTTTAATTTATACCTTTATTAACGAAATGTTGCATAAAGAAATAAACAATTTTTTATCATATTGATAGCAATACAGTTTTGTTTATACAAGGATACACACTATTTTCTTTTTATAAACGAATATAAGATATCATGAACGCATATGACTAAGTATCAATGGCTTAATTTATTACAAATAAACAATGCTGTTAGTTTTACTGATCGTTAAAAAACAATATTTTTATTACTAATTTGTTCACAAAAAGCGGTTAGTTATGTTTATGGTGATCTGCCCGGTTATATGCTTTAGAATGTCGGTGCTCGCCAATAGCCATGCATCGTCACAATGTCAACGCTTATCATTCCGTTCTACACAGTTTTAAATCATGACCTCGTTAATGTCATAAAATGTAAACTTTGAATTTATCGGGTGGCAGTAAATATGATTTCTTTCGTTTGAGGGACGAATTAGACAGAAATCAATTTCTACTTGGTGTAATAATGAATTAATTGTCCGGAAATATAAGGTTTTCATTCGAATACCTGTTTGTGTCACCTGGGTTCTTAAGAACCGGTTTATTAGCAAGGCTATATAAAGAATTGCTTAGGTGTTAAATACCAGTTTAGGACGACACGTACAGCGGAAAGTTTAAATTTTAAGAATTGTTTTATTAAAGTAAATAAATCATGTGATCCAACTTTATGTCATAATTATGTATTTGTATATTTAATATGCCAAATATTAAATAGCTGCAGCGTGTCGTTGCTAATTCCACATAGTGTGTTATTTACTAGTATTATAGTATTCAGCTTTCATTTGGAAAGTAATGAATGGATTTAAAGGAGAAATACAAAATTTACAACATGACAACTTGTAAATTTTGTATTTTCTGCCACCCGGTAAATTCAAAGTTTACAACATGACATTAAGATGGTCAATAACAAGTTTTGGTAACCAGCATTCTTTTGTAATGTGTTCAAATAAATACGTGTTATGTACATGAATCAAGGAAAATGAATCTCCACGTCTCGATCACACATCAAAGTGATACAACTCGTCATATAATGATAGCAAACATTATTTGTTATTTATTGTAAGTTTATGTATAATACTGGAGTTGAAACCATGCTAGACCACACAGTTTTAATTAATTTTTGAGAACTCTTGCCCTAGCTGGAGAACTTTTACCCGTGTAATAGGATACCCTCTGTAAAATCCTAATAATCCAAGACCAGGAATTTGTTTTTTATTTTGGTTTTGCGAAAAGTTGTACTAGGGACTAATTAAAGATTAAATGAAAGAAATATAAATATATTTAAAGAATTCAGTTCTTACTTCTTTCCCTGAACGGAAGTTTTGGAACAATCCCAAGTTTGTGGATAAACAACTTTTTTCATGATAAAGACTTTCGTGAATTGACGGACCATTTAAATTTTTCTTCCTTGATCGGAAAATCATTTATATTAATCAAAATGACAAATGTTAAATTTGTAATGTGCAATTAGTCATTAAGTTACAAAACCCCAAGTTTTATTATTTCAGACATTATACATGGAAATCTGAATATCTTGATCAATTATTTTCAAAGGAATTTAGTGTCTTACTCTGTAACTTGAAGTCTAACTCTGTAACTCGAAGATTGTTTCATCTGACTAATGACCTACAAAACTAACACTCAAATGCGATTGAAATAAATTTTAAAACATAATGTTTTCTTTAAAAAATACGATTTTTCTGACTTTTTTCAATTTCAAATTTAAATCTTTAAATATTAATTTAGTCAGTTTATGATTGTTGGAGACTAACCCAAATGAAGAACAGGATCATTTGCTTAATATATAATTATAGTTTTATTTATTTAGATTGTTGCGAGTGTTGGCCAAAATTCGACAAATTTTGATAAAAGGACATATGTATCATATTCTTTTTTTTAAGTAAAGAATATAAATTTAAGAAAAACAAATCAAATAAAATATTTTATCATAATGAGAGGAAAATTCGCCATGATGTCATACATCTTTAGTCCCAGGAACAATATGTTACTTAAGTTTTACTCACCATTATCACTGTTACCAACAAAGCTACAGCGTACTCCATTGCTTCTGTTCTAAGGGTGAAAATGATTTGACGGGTTTAAATCTCTAACAGTATTAGGGAATTCCTCTTTCTAATTTTGCTTATGGAAAACCCACAAGTTTAATTAAAGGTATCGGGTTTAAAAATAGTCCTTTATTTAATCTACCGCCATTTTCTAGTTAAATGAGAATACCGTTATATGAGACTTTCAATGGTGGTTTGATGTTTAGATGAATATTTTACTGAGAAGGAAACTAAAAAAAAGTCTATGAAAGTATGATTTCATACGTAGTCGACCAAATCTTAAGTATCAATAAAAAAAAATAAACAGGACCCCAGCCTATTTAAAATAAAATGTTTAATGATTTTACAAGTATTCAAATGGTGCGTTATGTATTCTTTCATATTAAAAACAAATAAACTTTACATAAACCCCCTAAAACCCTACACTACTTTAATATCTTGATTAAGGACAAACGCGACGTTCCTCAGTTTTAGATTATTTTCATTTAGATTATTTCTTCTTTATTTGCATTTAAACCTGTTAATGCCCAAAAAATGCAGGTTGCATTACCACGCTAAGCAAAATAGCTAGTCTACCCTTCTGCATGAGACAGAGGGATCGCGAGTCTTCACCCTAAAGGTGTTGGGAGACTTATCTCATTCTGACGTTCGATCCCAAGTCAACAAAGTTGTTGCTTTATGGTATTCCGTCTATGTACGAATATACGGCTATAGAAACTTGCAGAAATTACTGTCCCGTGCTACCTTATAGTGTTGTTTTGAAACACACATGTAAATTTTGAGGTGCGTCGCGGGAATATTAATTTCATTAGGACTACGCAAAATTCACTTTAACCACCAATCTATTGAAACCGCGTGACCATACAGAGCTTGAAATTCTTTGAAATGCAAACGAGGCTAGTTCCATGTTAATGTTCATGTAAATGGTATATTGGAAATAGCTTCGTTTAAATCATTTATTTTCTATTGCTGCCTCAAACTGAACCAAAATGTGCTTGTCATATAGCATGTGTATTAAACGCATGTACGGTGCTCTTTCTTTATATGTAAACGAAAACGGGGCACGAACCTTGTTTACAACACAAAACATTGTTTATCCCGTACATGTATCTCTCTTGAATCTGGAAAGTTTGGTCGACTAACTTCAAATTGTTACATTTGAGGTTTGCATTTTAACACCAAACAAATTTTTCGACAAAAGCATTACTTCTAAGGACAAAAAAAATGCTCACTACACCTATCTCTACAAATAATTAAAAAAAGAATAAAATGTCACATGAACAGACTGATTCACAAAAGGCTTAAGCAGTAAAAGAATTTGGGTTATTTTCTTACATGTTCTGATTAATTTTAATTCTCAGTAAAAGTTGGCGAACTATTTTCATAAGTAAATCAAGAATTCTTGCTATTTTCGCTGTGCTTTTTACTACATCACTATGAAAAACTAAAAATAAGATAAATACCCGTTAATTTCCCAAAATGTAATGAAAGGCTCTAAAATGTGCATAGCA
>WFKH01011581.1:67863352-67880205 GCA_016163765.1 Magallana hongkongensis | reverse complement strand
TGTGTGTGTGTGTGTGTGTATATATATATATATATATATATATATATATATATATATATATATATATATATATATATAATTTTTCTGATAAACTTGTCGTTCTGCGAGGTCGCAGTAATCGGCGTCATAAGGGAACCAGACGTCTTATCACATTGAACCCGGCGGAACACTCAACAAAAGTTCAACTAAACCTGGTAAGTTTGTGTTTCTCAATTGCTTTGAAAATTATTCTAAATTGCTTTATGAACTTAAATTATTTGGTATTTTAAAAATAGATTGCAATAAACATAAAAGAATGTTTAACTTCTAAAATTTTCTTTTATATTTATTTTCCTTTTATTGAACAATGAACAATAAATCTCAATTTTTAAAATTTCTTTTATATCATCATGTTCATTTTTTCATTTTTTTGTTTTTGTTTATCTCTCTTTTAATTTTTAATTTTTTTTTTTTGGTTTAGAACCATGATAGCATATTTTCTTCTTTTGACTGTGACTAGTGTACTTGGTGCTCCAACGTAAGTTTTATCATTATAATATCAAAGAGTTTAAAATAAATGAAATCAAATTGGTACGCATACACAGAGACAAAAACCGTTCTTTCAAGATTGTCGATAACTAGGGATGGGAAACACCTTTGCCCTCTTTCAGTGACCAGTCACATTCTGCTTTGGAACAATTCAAGAACATTATTCGGACACAGGTCACCACACTTTGGCACACTGTCGACAAAAATGGCGACGGTCGATTTGAGGCGAACGACATGCACCATATCTTCGATGATTACGATGCTAACCGTAAGAATTACTCTTGGATTGGTAGCTTATTGCCACCATTTTTGCCAGTCATTACATTTATATGATATATATAATTAAAGTTACTTGTATAATAAGCAAACTAACATTTTGCAAAAAGTGAATTGTGTTGTGTCCCTATGTGAGTCAACTTAAAGGTATAAAGGGGAAACATATTCCTAAAAATATTGTCTTAACCAGAGATTGCGGCAACGGGACATAACTTTTGAAACTTGCCGATCTAATTATACATTTCACCTTGATATACTTGATTTAGTTGATACGTGATACGTGATTTATCATATTCTGATTTAATGTATCGCGTCGTGAGTGGACAAATTAGTTGCTTTATTTATCGAAGACAAGTACGATAATGGCGTTTTGAAAATCATCCGCTCGATGGTCATCGGGGTCTTCAGTAAGTAGAAAAAAATCCCTTTCGATATATCATTATTTAATAGTCTATTCTTATAAATATCAGGTACACAAACCACTAATTTAAGCTGCTAATCTCAAGTTGGTCTTAATTGACAGATAAGATAACTATATTAATAGGAATCTATAGTAACAATGATATCCTTTATTTCTCAAAATACATTTTCTGATGTAACTTGAATTAAAAAGGTATACTGCCATACATTTAAATTGCTTCTACGATTAATTTGCTGTTCAGATGACCATAGAGTGACCAAGCATGAATTCGTGACGAGGTTTGCCCACAATGAACCAGAGCTGAACATTATCGGTGAAGGTCTGTTCCTGGAATTCGACATGAACCAAGATGGCTCTATCACCGTGGCAGATTTAGACCTCTACTATCAGAAGATCGACACCAACAGTGAGTAATGTAAACAACCTTAAAACGGGATCAACTATTTCACGGGGCTTTTATCAAAATAGAGATCCCCGTATTAAACCCCCTTTGAGTGTGCATTTCAAAAGAGATAATTGTTTTATGAAAAACTACACTGTAGTTTTATCAATATTCGTTGAATACCAATCTTCGTGGAATGCGTTGTTGAGCTGATGAACGAAATTAAATGTTTACTGAAGTACAATTTTTAGCATAGCATTGTATTAAAAGGATTATTTTTCACGACTTTACGAATCCCTGAAACCGAGATTTTCATAAAATCCACGGAAATTGATGCCCATAAATATTGATGAAATCGCATTATGATTCGACTGGATGTCCGATTACATGCTATGAAGTTAAATGAAAAGAAAACCGATTGTCATTTGGTTGTTTTTACATTGCCTCCTCCAATTGATTTGTTTTCATTGTGCTATTCGGTGTTTTGGCGGGGCCTTATTTAGACTATCGCTCACAGAGAGATTTGAACCATGCCGCATGTGTAATGAACGTTATGGACGATATGTGTTTTAAACTTTTAAAAGATGGTGCGTGCCATTCAAATGTCGGTGTACATCTGCGAAGACATTGGGGTATAATTGATTCATAGCAATATGATTACTATTCTGTTTAAGTATCAATTTAGAAACAAGCCGTTAAAAATTATTAAAACAACGCTTTATAGTATTTACCGCAAACATCCAGAGGATCGTCAAATGATGTAATCTTTGTGTTATATGATTTTTTTAATTTTCTAGACAATGGGCACGTGGAGAAAGAGGAATTCGTTCACTACTTTACGGAGGTATGTCTAATTAATATCTTTTGCGACTACTTTACGGAGGTATGTCTGATTGATATCTTTCGAGTTGTTTTTATGAGGAAAGTATTTAACAATAAACGGTTTGTGTTGTCGTTGATTTGTTGTAGATCTTCACCATCCTGTACGTCATCCAGCTTAATCAGACGACGGTTGCACCTGGCGGTCGTTAGAAAGAAACCTACGCTCCACTCCCGAATTACGCATTTTCTTGGGTTTTATATGGACATCTCTGTTGACCTTGAATTAAAATACATATACTAAATATAATAATATTCATATATCATATTTAATCGTAGAATATACGTTATACCTATCAGAATGGGGAAAAGTTAACTGTTCAATTGATTGATTGATTGATTGATTGATTGATTGATTGATTGACTGATTTATAGACTATAGGGTAACTCTTTATTGGCATGTTTAGTCATGCACTAGAACTGGTTTCAGAACAAATGCAGGTTCTCACACTCAACAATGTCTTTAATTGAGACGTTTTGGAATGGATTTTGAGAATAGTGAACTTCTTCGGAATTGGTGTTTAGAAGCACCTGAGCATTGAAATGTTTGCGACTTTCTTGGATATTTCTGGAGTTATCCTTCTTGTTTTACTACGGTTATAAGTTGAAAAAATTTGAAAAGGTATTTGGTATTTCACTCAAAGTTTTTGGTGATTATTTGAATTTTCAATTTGACGATGTGGTGACAGAGATATATCCGGTATACTGTGGTTGATTATTAATAAATTCAGTTCAAACTATTCCGTTCTTTATTTATTAAAGGCAGTGACATTTTGCTGAATGCTTCTTCTTATGATTGCCTAAACTTTAGACTAAAAACCAGTCAATTTATTTGCTCAGTACTCAACACAGTAATTTGATGAATTAAGAAAGTCCAACTTCATATTAAATTTTTATATTCCTGAACATCGTCAACCGGATCTGCCTACCTTTTTGGGTTACGTCATGTGTATCGTACACGTCCATGCCTTTCCTTTCTTTTGCTCCAGTGGCCACCATAATGCCCGAGTGATTCCACGTGTAAGTAACATTTCAGTCTGCAATGTCTTGACATAAAAGCGGAAGTGTGATTAGAAAAATCTTGTTCGGTGTGGTTAATCGTAAATTTATTGCACAGAGAAATCAAGCAAAACACCTTAATTAATTGCTAGTTATTAGTTCAAATATATTTTCATCGGAATGTAACCATATCATTGTTTTCCTTAAACTTGATGACTTATATTAATCCGATATTTGATGTGTTGGGCATTGATGATAAATGTTTCATTTCTTACATCACAAGATCCCCCTGTGGTTCAAAGCTTGTCTGCTTGTTCTAGATGGCATTTCCTGATTTTTCCACGACGCCGTTTGACTGATGCAGTACAACTGGCGGTCACGTGTTCATACCATTTCTCACACATTGATGTGGTCAATCAAATGATGATTTTACATGTCGTATGAAATATTCTTCTGATAATTGATCTCAACATAGCATGTAAAATATCTCGTTAAATTTCACTCGCAATTTTCAATAAAATTTAAATTCAAATTCATTGTATTTTTTTTTCAATAAATATGAAAATTACTTTGAAATTCATATATCATAAGCTTAATGATATTTTTAACTTTTAAAAAAAAAAATGCAAATTATTGGGTAACCCCAGAATACAACGATAATACGGTGAATCAGAAACACATCTTAATGTGTCCCAACACATTGACGCCAAACTGTTACCTTTACAACATAGATATTAAGATCCACTATATCAGACTTTCATAGATTACACTTTATGTTCAACCGGATGTACAGCTATCAAACATGTTTTTAAATGCACTTTAACAGTAAAGTTTTCACCCATAAATAATTGCATTACTGGAAACGGTCATTATCCTATCTTTTTATCTCTGGATCCAGCCAACAACGGTAGGTAAAACATCCTTATGAACAGTCCACACCTGCAAAAAGACTATCAACCAACATCTTTTAACAGCGAAATAACTACCAACACATAGCAACATCCCTTAACGGTGAAAAAAAACCAACAGCTATAATACCGATATTCTACAACAGTAGAATAACTTATCGATCCCTGCAAACTGATTGCACCAAAAAAGAGCCCCTACCGACAATCTAGAATTAAAGACTATCCTCCTATCATTACCCACATAGAATGTGGCAATAAAATTACACGTCAATATTAAAAACAGCCTAAACCGGATAAATATCGTGTCAATGCTTGCAACGCCCTACATGAGATAAATACTTATAAACAGCCTACACCGGATAAATATTATGTCAATGCTTTCCAACAGCCTACACCGGATAAGTATCATGTCAATGCATACCAATAGCCTACACCAAATAAATATTATGTAAATGCTTTCCAACAGCCTATAACGGATAAATATCATGTCAGTGCTTAAGAGCAGCCTACACCAAATAAATATTATGTAAATGCTTTCCAACAGCCTATAAGGGATAAATATCATGTCAATGCATACCAACAGCCTACACCGGATAAATATCATGTCAATGCATACCAACAGCCTACACTGGATAAATATTATGTCAATGCTTTCCAACAGCCTATAAGGGATAAATATCATGTCAATGCTTTCCAACAGCCTACACTGGATAAATATAATTTTAACACTTATAGACAGCCTACATTGGCTAAATGTACTGTCAATACTTACCAACAAACTTACAACGGATAAATACTGTAAATTCCTAATTAAACGCGAGGAATTTATATCCGCGTAAAATCGCGAGAAGCATGCCTCGCGGATTTTAAAACCTCGCCATTATTTTCTCAGAGTTGGGAGCTATAAGAAATATTGATAAATGTTCCGCGTTCGCGATTTTATATTCTCGCGATTTGATACAAAACAGCGGGATCGCGGAATTAAGTACTCGCGTAATATAAGGAATTTACAGTATCCTGTCATTGTCAATTTTTACTAATTGATTACATGGGTATACTGTCAATATTTATCAACAGCCAACATCATGTCAGTTCTTACCAACATTAATTACCTACCAAATCCTACCAACAGTCTATAACGGTTAAACAACTAATCCATCCCAACAAACCGACCTCACTGTTCAAAATCCTGTCCATCCTTATAAACTGCCTTAATTTACTGGTAACAAAAACCCAGATTAACCACAACAGACAACTGTAATTTTTTTCTTCGTTTATTACAACAATTGGTCAGATAAAACTACCCGTCTATCCTAATTAACAATAAGCAAAGGTGATTTTCACCCACAGAATTTAAAGGTTATATAACATACCAATCTTATCCAAAAACAAACAACGTCACACATTACAACACTGTAGAGCAACTAGTCATTCGTACCCAACAGCATTCAACAGTTATATAGCATACCAATCTTATCCATTAACAAACAACGGTAAAATAACATGTCGGTCTAATCAATCAGCACAAAACTGTAGAGCAACTAGTCAATCTTACTCAACAACATTCAACAGTTATGTAACATACCAATCTTATTCAACAGCATACAACGGTAAAATAGCAAGCCAACCATATCCAACAGCATTCAACTGTAAAAGAACACGCTAATCTTACCCAACAGCATACAACGGTAAAATAGCAAGACAGTCTTTTCCAGCAACATACAACAGTAAAATCGCATGCCAATCTTACCCAAAAATAGGGAATAATTATGCTTAATCGTTGCACGAAAAAAATATCTAAGCACTTTCATTACCTATTTAAAAGTGGACAAATAAGAAAATATCGAACCCTGTAAAGTTCTTTGATATCTGTAATATTCCTTGTGTATTTTCATGATAAGGATATCAGATCAAAAACTGAACCGATCAATACTTAAAAGCCCTAAACTGAACACGTACGTCACAAACAATTATTATAACAGCTAACATTAGAATTGTCTCTTGATATGTGTCATGCAATTTTGCTTTTGATGCAGTTTTGCTTTTACATCTTGCAGTTAACCCGCTTGTCTTTCTAGAACAAAACTGCAATTCAGAGGAACAACAGATTTCACGAACCGACAATGTGGGACAAGAGAATTCGACGGCGTGTGTCATCGTAAGATAGAAAAAGCAAATCAAAGAATTCACTTTCCTTTTTATTCATTTCGCAGTTAGTTATAACAGATTAAATGAAATTACAGATTAATTAAATTAGCATATCTATTAATGTACTTAGATATTGGCACAAACTAAAAATGTTCTAGATGTGTATGAAATTAAAAATTGACATATCATTCAAAATATAAATTTTTATTATTTGTTAAACAAAGTCATCGATAGTTAGCAAAATATGATTAGTTGGCTAATTAGAATATATAAGGGTCAGTACTGTGTCATCTTTTGCTATTTAAATGACAAACTAATAAATTATAGTAATCTGAACTACGCGTTTGTCAAAAAAAAAAAAATGAACAAGCTAGTGATAAAGTCTGATATAACAAAAAAGATTTATCATACATTAATCTGAAAAATTAGCATATGTTTACCGCAGTCGCTAAGCAACGATGCAGGTGAGAGTGAAATATGCTAACTTTTGCATTTTATTAGATCCCCTCGGCCATGTAAAAAGGGTAATCTTCAACAAGAGATGGAAGTCAGGAAATTCATAGCTTTTTATTTGCTGGATATTTTTGCGGTAGCGTTGTTGGGTTCTTAAATATGGACATTTTTCTGGACTATTTTATGTCAGAAACTACTTTTTTTTGCAAGGAGTGCAACAAATCCGGAGTATATTTAGGCGGGCATTCCTGACTCCGCCCACTGCGCAAATTAATAAAGATATTTCACCTGACAATGGGTCTGACAATTCAAAAAATTGAAACATTTAGTAATCGAATTAAATTTCAATTTATTATGGACGAGTGAAGTGCAGAGTACTTCGACGGACATACTTAACCCCAAAGAAGCTGCCTGATTGCCCGTGATCTTCTGAACACTGTAAGTTTTTCTTTCTTCCTTTATCCTATCATGGCATCGAATCTGGACAACTTCATTCATCTTAATATTTTATTTCGCTGTTTGTTCATATACCAGTTTGAAAGTAAATTAACATTCGATATGCAACACATACTGTTGTATAGCCGTTGGCAAAATCCTGTTTATATTGAAAACGAAATGAGCGCGGTTGAAATCCAATGACCGTGAAGCACAGTACATTTTTACTAAGAATTCCCCATTTAACATGGAGTGAAATTTGATAGACCTTAGCCTATGTCAGCCCGGAATACGGCCGCATGATTTGAATGGTGTGTGTCTGATGGGGTGACCGTCTTAAGTCGACATGTTAGTTTGACCCTGGTTGGTGTGTTAGGGGAAAATGGATGCATAGTAATGGCGGCAGTGTTAACGATATCCATCAGTTATTTTGTGCACACCTTCTGGATTTAAAACTTGAGGGGTAAAAGTAACTATAATCTGTATATAGAAACATGTTTGGTTTATTGTTTTGGAAGATTCAAACATACCTTTTATATTCCTAGACAGTGTTCATTTGCATATTTTTAACAAACCACCGCTTACGGCAATTTACAACATGCTTGACTTGGATAACATTTGTTTTCTAAAATAACTAGAAAATATATTTCATGCTTTATTTCTCAATGGTTTCTTTTTTTAAGGCCAAAATTTTGATAAATACCCTCAATATTGTTTCTGCTTTATGAAAAAAAACCCATATTGCCTTTATAAAACATTTGTTCAACATTCATTTTGTTTCTATATCTAAAAAAGAGAGCTGATATATCTGTGACAAGCAAAATCGCGTGTTGGACAAGTTTCTAACCCCGACGTTCAAGCCAAGTCCGAACATTAGCCGGTCATTGGTGCGAGAACCAGTCAATGGTCAAGCGACCACTAATATCGGCCTCATCTGATAAAAGATTGACCCTTCTTCATAGTCTATATAGATTTGTTTTCGCCAGTAAGGTCGACCAAAACTTTAAAAAATATATTATAATCATAAATGCAATGGTTTTGTTTTTATTAAGTCAATTATGTTTGCTTTTATTCCAATATTTTTTTTTACTCAGTATATAAAATGTGTTAAAATAAAATAAATTTCAGAACTTAAAAACAATACAGAAAAAAATATTTGTATTTACAAAAAGAATTGTGAAAATATTATTGATGTAATTTGGTTGCACTGTGGGATTTACGCCACACCCCTTGGCCAGTGACTTTTTTAAAAATCCCGACGGTCGTGTTTTTGACAAGACCGTGGTCAGTGGCCCGAGGTCGCTACAAGGTGAGGGGTCAATCCGGGACAGGTGGCAGGTAGTCTGCACTGATGTTTTCATCTGCTGGGACCAAATTGTCATTAACCATCTAATGCTACAAGTCCGTCTTACCTTTATTGATGGATTGCTTGAATTAGTCTTGTTATTAGGAAATATTATTTATTTGTTTTAGGTTAAATTCAGCAATTAAGATGTGATGAACTGTAGGATTTACCTGTCTCAAATAATGTGAGTATTTAAATAAAATTGATTTTTTTTTTGAAAATTTACATCAAATATACATTGAATAATTGTTTTAGAATAATATTTTTGTTAGAACTAAAATTATTATTAAAAAAAAAAAATTCATGTCTCATTTCAATTCTATTCGTTGCCTTAGCAGAATACAAATATTTTTAGATACAAATATACTGATTGAAATGAATTCCTTGTTGAATATTATAAATTTGACTTATGCTCTTTTTTATTGAATTTAAATTTTGATAATTATAGCTTATTGCAATTCAAAAATTTTTAACCAGTTCAATGGTCACTTTTATTTGAAAAAAAAAATAAAACAGAAAAAGGATTCCCTCTATTTTTGTATTTTCAGAAAATGTATCATAAATATGTTTAAACAAACCTAGGTTTATTTAGAATACACGAACAAATGGCAAATATGTGATTTGCATGCATTATAGCAGATAAACAAAGGGAATATTGTGTAACATGGCCAGTAGAACGGCCTTCGAAGGCCTTTAAGCTCATTGTAGGGCTTACTTATGAAATAACCTATCTCAGTTCACTATAGAAAAACCAATGTCATTTCTTATTCTTGTCAACAACTGTCAAGGAAAGCAAGGGTGTATTTAATATGTCAAAAATATTATAAAAATGCGCATTCGATCATTCCTCGGTCAGACAGACGTGTGTAAAGTAAACGTGATCAGAGACCCTGAAAGTCTTCATTTATTTCAAATTTGCTGGTTTTCAGCGAGATGATTGAAAACTATATAGTTGTTTTTCAGAAACACCTACAACACAACTATATATTTGAATAAACAAATCAAGGATGTTTATGGGTGTTTGCGGTACAGAAAGAAAACTTTTCTATCTGAATATTTATTTGATATGTGTATTGTTAAAATGCATGAGGATAATAATTGGCTAAAAAGTGATTGAAATATTTAAAAAAAAAAGATCATATGCAAGATCAGACAACATTAATTTCATGCCTTAAACTTATTAAAATCCCCCTCTCCCTTGAAATATGTTTTCGCTATAACAATTATAAGAAATTGTATGTATATTATGCCGCTCTTTTTTATGTAAATTCACATAAACATTTTATTAATTTACCACCAATACCACTAATTTTATCAAAATTCAGTTCCTATTTTTATTAACACAGCCGGTGTGGTTTGCTGCACAAAGTTAGCCCATAAAACGGTTGTCTCTAGATATGTTTTTGCCGGCTTATAAATGTAATTAAGAATAGCTATATTAGAATGAAATCGATTCAGAACACCAGAGGTCCCATCTGATGCAAGTCTACGCACGCGCAATGAACTGCTCCTATTGATTAAGCAATCTAGTATCATTTGAAGCCTGAAGATAATTTAGTTAAAAGATTTTCACTACATTTATTTTGTGTTAAATACAGTTTTCAGAGCGCAATCTTCTATTGATCTAACAGGTATCTGCATAAATACTTAGATGTTGAAGGCACAAATCCCTGTGATGTGTGTCGACATGAAGTGCACGTGTGTCGTGTACAATTTTGTTTGATTCATTTTGTTTTATATTCACTCAGCATGATTGTTTTTTGTTCTCCATTAGTGTTGTGTTTAGCTACCTTGAGCATTGCACTGAGACATCTAGTGTATATACAGTAGTGACGAATACAACGAACAACACAGTGTAGCACGGCTGTTTATTTAGAAAGATAGCTGTTCGTGACTGGACTTGAAATTTGTTGTGTCTCTTTAATGGTTGAACACAAGATGTGTCTGCATATTGTTCATATAAAGACGTAAGGTTCGTGTTCTGTAGACTCCTTTTGCCCGATGCTGGTTCCCGGTCTTTTCTTGATAATCCGCCATTTTTGTTGGTCCTCACAGCACATGGTAATCATATTTGCCTTTAAGATTTGACGCATTGGAGAAAATATATCACAAGTCAAGCGTGTGGAGTGGTAGAAAACACTATAACTCCCTTTGAAGTGGGAGCTTTCATTTTTCATTTGAATTTGACAAAAAGCAACCGCATGTTGGGTTGGTGTTGAGGGTTTGAAATACTACCCTTAACAACAAGGAGTTAAAAGGCATTGAATAGCGTTCAGTTTAACAGGGGTCTAATTGCAGAAATATCAATTTTGAACAGAAGATAAAAAGATGAAAAGGTTGTTTATAAATTGAAAATTTTTATCACAAATATACCCAATGAATTCCTTCATGAATACTCATCATTGCTCTATGTATGTATGCGAACTCAACAATTCTTTAGTGCTTCATTTGCCAAGCTTTAGTTTTCTTGTAAACTTCACAAGTGTAACAATGTCGACAAAAATGATGGTTTAACTGTAAAAGTTTGTCGTCACAAGTACAGCAATCAGATACAAAATATTTGAGATATCATTGAGATTCATATGAAAATCATTGAGATTTTCATATGAATGACAAGTGTGTAAATAGAGGTCATGTGTGTAGCTAAACAGCATTTCAGTACCGATGGATCAGATAAACTGTGAACTTATCAACTAATGAGCATCAGATTTGCATGAGTTTCCATCAATCGCCGACAAAATTGTTCTAAATAAGCTAGATAAGTTGAAAGTGCCTATTATCTATGATGAAATATGTTTGACCTTTATGCAATATAGGTTGGAAGCTACAGAAGCAGTTTGTTCAGTTTTCAGGCCATGATTGTCCAAACGCAATTCTTGTGAAGGTTAGACCAAGAACTGTGTATGGACATCAGTGCTTGGGGCTTATACATCAGAAAGAATGTCCAAATCACTGGAAAATGCAAGACAGTGGCCGAACATCAGTATTTCAGTATGGACCATAAACTGTGCTGTCAAATATTAACATACCATCTGGAACAGTTTTCTTTGTGGATTCTACACAGAAATGTGCGATGACCCTGCAATAACATTCAGAGTGATGTAGCAAAAGAGATGAATTCCATTGTCACTTAAAGCACATGCTGTGGCGATATTTTGCAGGAGTGTGCAGAATTTAAATTCATAGAGAAGAAAAGTTTGCAGATTTAAAACATTCAAATGTGTTCGCTTCATTTTGTTGTGAGAAAGTATTTTCTTGTATACAACACTCTGGATGAATAACGAAAATGTAATTAGTGGAAAATACCATGTAAGTATAAAAACGGCTTCATGCTTGTCAACAGCCTTTGAATTGAAGTCATGAATATTCATAATGCACTTTTAAGGTTGG
Organism: Magallana hongkongensis; assembly: GCA_016163765.1. NCBI lineage: Eukaryota > Metazoa > Mollusca > Bivalvia > Ostreida > Ostreidae > Magallana > Magallana hongkongensis. Next base: position 67,868,041 of record WFKH01011581.1, on the reverse strand, counting down.
AGGATTTAACAATGAAACAAAGAAACTTCATAAACTTAACATGATTGTGATTTCTTTGCACACAATAAAAAACTAGTTTTGTAAACCGTCAGACATGTCATTAGATGTTCCTTAATTGTCAGGTTTTTTTGGATAATTTATCATTACAAAATGGTCAGAGGGTCGGGCAAAGATGAGTAATACTTAAATGATGAATTCAATTATATATCGTTGTCAACAGAGCAGTTTTGAGCAAAGTTTCATTAAAAAATACAGAACCACGGGTTTGATCCTATTGGATAATACGGTCCAATGGACTGCTATATTTTGAGTAGAACATGTTTAGACACACTAACATCAATTTCATGACTTTTATACGTGTACACACTCAAGCTTGCGGATGTCAGACAAATTTTAATTCAACTCCTCATAACCTGACACGTTAATGCTTGGTAATTGTTTCATTTGTCATATAACTTCAAACGCATTCCGGAATACGATGGTTTCAAGGGCTAGTCAGTGTTGTTACCATAGTATCATAACTTCCAGCAATTTTAGTGTCATCATGTTCACTTGTGAAAATTTATATTCTGTAGTTGAACGTTGGCAGAAGTATGCTGATTATATTCCATTAAAAATCTAAATAGCTGATATTATCAGGGAAAATATTCCAATACATTTAATGTATTTCTTTTGCTGAATGGGTTTTGGTTGCTTAAAGGAAAAAAGTGCTTTTAACTCTGTCGTTTTCAGGGCGGAAACTTGTGAATGCTAGGAATAAAGGAAAAGTTCTATTGATAGATTTCATCATCGGCATAAATAACATTTGTACAAACACACGATGTACTTAAAGTTTGATCTAGTATCTTATATTTTACAAAATATTTAACACTTATCACTGCACGCAAATTATGTGTTTTTATGTTTGTTGCACACAAAAAACCCAAAACAAAACAAAACGAAAATTGGTAGACATGTTTTAAGTAGGTGCATATATTTGTAATATGTAAAATGTATTTGTAAGAAGGTACACATATGCGGTTAGAAAACTCAGCCATTAATTTGATATTTACTATCGTTTTTGTAATATACTCTTTCAATGATTGGAAAATTATGTATGCACTTATTGAAATAATTGTCTTACATGTAGTATTGCATTAACCATTACATATAGTATTACATTAACCATTACATAAAGTATTACATTAACCATTTACTTACTTGTATTGTTTCATTGATCATTACATAAAGTATTACATAAATCACTGATTGTACCCTATCAGAATGAACGTATACTAAGTTAAATTTTCAACACTTATCCTACTGCAAAATTTCTAGCAATACAAACCACTAGTACTTATTATTTTAAAGAGGAGTACAATAGACATTGGCGGCAGTACTTTGAGTCTGGCCTAGTTGTTTCTATCCATATACACTGTACAATACTGTCTTCCATGTTGAGTTAGATCTTTAATGCTTTATATTGCTATACATATATGGTCTACTCTGTATATTTTAAATTAGAACCAACTCTGTGATAAATTCATGGACCAATAAACCTTAATAAATGTACTGTGAATCAATTGAAGTCATATCAAAAATAAAACTGTGTAAACATAGAAAATGTTTGATATATTACGAATGCTTTCTGCTTAATCATATGCCATGATATTTTTCTAACAATTGCTTTCCTTTCAAAGGTAAGACAGCCCCGATCAAACAATTACCATCATAGAACAAGGATGATTAACATTTGTTTTTCCGTTTTAATTTTCCGAAAACACGGTGAATTGTGAATGACTCATCGTATAGGTTGCACCTCGCGATGTTTCCGCTAACCTTGCACCGGGGATCCATGGTTTGCTCTGTGTTGGTTCCGTGTATTATATTCTCTGAACATGACGTCTGTCTTGGGCCCTGTCTCCGGTATACATGAGGAACCATGTCGTGGGGTTGAATTACAAGTCCCTGTAACTCTAGGACACCCCGCTTCTCTTGCTAATTTAACTTTGATGTTGGCAATTCTTCTGAACGAAAACATCGTCATATTTTTGGTTGTTGACCACCATGATCCGGACAGCAGACGACAAGTGATACCTGTCGTCTGACAGACTGATGACGTAGCGTCGACATTAATGCCGTGTGAATGAACTCCCTGACATGTGTTAGGTAACGTCACTTCAGATGTAACACTGATTCTTTTCCGTTTGAACAAACTTTAATGTTATGTCGTAAAACGTTTGATAAAATAGACACCAGCTCATATTTGAGTCGGTTTTCCCTCTTTTAATCCTTCTTTTCTACCTGTTCGGTGTTTTGAGACTGCTCTCATGTTACACTCTCCGTTTTTTTTTTTTTTTTTGGTCAGGTGTTAATGGACGATATGACTGAAAGTTGAAGAATATGACCATGGTTCATTGACCACATATCAGGGGACTGGGGGTTTGCTGTGCCCCATGTGCGTGTGTTGACATAACTTTGTATCCTGCTTGTACTGTCTTAATACTGACACAGAATCTGTCCCCTTTTGATGTTTTAATGTGTTTGAAACACGTTTAGAAGTACGTGGAATATTACAAACCTAGCGCTAGCTCAATGACTATTTTCATATATCAAACATAACGACCAGTTGTTGTTTGTAATTACCATTAATGCCATCAAAATGATGAACTTTATTCTAGTCTTTAATTTTTATGATTTCCCTATTTAATATACGCGTGCATTACCAAGTGTCTTAGTTAAATAAATTCAATGAGTAATCCAATTTATCATAAGATAATATAAGCAAACAGCATTTAATTCATGGCTTCAAATTTCTTGGAATCACATTTCTTGGAAATCAACCAGTTGATATTTATGTTGGTTTGATACAATGAAACAGAATGTTTTAGTAATTAAAATAGTTTGAATTATACCTTTTGTTTTTTAATTACAGTGACAGTTATATATCTTCTTATTTATATATCTTACTTATAAGAAATATTAATTTATAATTTGAAGCCAGTAGAAGAAGATTTGCAAATACAAAGTGCACATATTCAATTTAAAAAAAACACAACAAAATAAAAACAAAGAAAAACAAAACAAAACAAAAAAGAAAAAGAAAGAAAAAAAGCAAATAACAAAACAACCAAAAAAATTGAAATGAATCATTTAGGTAGAAAACCATTCCTAGAAAACAATTGATGTTGTACCAAAGCAACGAGAACCAAGAACTACCTATTAACGCATCGTAAAATGCTTTTTTATAATGCACTTTCATGTTAACCTTCTGTTTTTAATGGGGTTATAAAATTTATATCTTTAGTAGGCATATTTAATCTAAATATTTAAAAGTTCGTGCATATTATGTTAGTTTCTCTGTCATATAAGCTGTGCGATCAGATTATTTAACATCATATTAACGCTGTAAAACAATGGGTTTTAAAAAAAGTTTTTCAAACCTATAAAGATAAGCAATGTAGTTGCTTTTCGGTCATCTTAACAATATTCAATAAATAAAATGATACTCAAAATGTTTATGCAGAACAAAATGTGCCATTTTCAAAGAAACTAAACGGTAAAGGGTAAATAATTTTCACCCTAGTAAAGATTCGACCCTATCCTGAGACTGGTATATAGGGTTTTGGCATTCGTTTATATATATATATATATATATATATTAATATATACATTTCGATGGTATTTTGGGTAACCAAAATTAAATCCATGTGTACAATTTAATCTTTTAAAGTCTGCATAAATAAACAATGCATATAAGTATGAGGTCAATCGACCCAACTAATCGCGGGACGGAAGCAAACTGATTAATGTTATTTATACATGAAATGTACATACACTTTTCTATTGTTGTCTTTAAATTCAAGTCCAGTTTATTAGTTCAATCAAACTATAGAATGGTACATGGTGAACATATACAAAGTATAATTGCAACTTTAATCAGAGTTATATAAATTATAATAAATATACAATGTATAAAAGATATATAACACAACAAAAACTAATTTAATTGACTTCAAATATGTAAACATCAGAATCGCTTTGCATGAAAAATATTTTTTTGATATTTTGATAGCCGACCATTAGGTTAAAAACATTCATTAATAAAGGTATTACATGTAGTGAATATGTTAATGTTGATCATCAAAATAGCATTGTAGAAACTCGTAAGTGAAAATTAAGATAAGTTTAATATGTATTGCCCATTTAAAGTCAACTAAAACAAAATCACTCATTGAAAATAAAATTTAAAAAGGAAATTTGGTTTTGAAACAGGTGAGCTAATACAAAAGCTGTATGCAACGTCGCACTAATTGCAAGTTCAAAGAAACCGTCTAGGCCACAGAATAGACTTTACAGTAGACTCGTCTGTAGCTCTGTTTACAGAGTCTGCAATTTCCCCGCAGAGCGAAAGGTTTAATCACCCCGGACTCGGGTCCTGATAAAGGAACAACATTAAGTATGTAAAACTGTATAATCTCTCTACTAGACACAGTTTGTTGGTAACAGCTGAAGCGAGGATGGTACTTGGGGCGAACGGGTCTAATCAATAGATGTCATAGATCGATAAAAGTCTCACTGCACAGGTAACTACACAAAAATTACAGGTATCTAATTATATGCACTGTCATAATACAGGATTGGTTATTTATCATGAACCAAAGCACATATAATTATATTTCTGTATAACGGGCTACTTTTCTTTATATA
>WFKH01011581.1:67834400-67855853 GCA_016163765.1 Magallana hongkongensis | reverse complement strand
ATCTACACTTTATTATGACATAAAGTAGCCACAATCTACACTTTATTTTTATGATATAAAGTAGCCACATTCTACACTTTTTTTATTTAAAGTAGCCACAATCCACACTTTTTGTGAGATAAAGTAGCCTAATCTATACTTTTATTTTATTAAAGTTGCCAAATTCTATATTTTTTATGAAATAAAGTAGACACAATCTATACTTTTTTATATATAAAGTAGCCAAATTTCACACTTTTTTATGATATAAATTAGCCACAATCCACACTTTTGTATGATATAAAGTAGCAACGATCTTCACTTTTTTTATATAAAGTACTTGTAGCCACAATCTACATTTTAATACGAAGTAGCTACAATCCACACTAGTTTTATTTAAAGTAGACACAATCTACACTTGTTTATATAAAGCAGCCACTATCTACACATATTTATATAAAATAGTCACAATCTACGTATACACTTTTCCTCGGAGGATTAATTTCTTTGAGGTAAGTTATTTTGCTGAAAACTAAAGCTATGATTATATTTAAATGACAATTTTTCGTTCTCTTTCTTCGTATTAATTTTACTTTTTTCAGGTTAATATAATCCGAATTAGCATATGAAGTCATCAGTTTTTGTTTTTAGTCAGGCCTTCAGCGAATCGGCCTTTGTCGATATGCATAATCTAATTACGTATGTTTCAAAGGATCGGCCACAAGTAGCTGGTGTACTTTACATTTAGGTATTATAATCAAAATTATAGAATTGTGATCCCATTTAATCTTATGCCAATGGCGAACGGCCCCCTGCAATGATCTTGGTTAATGGAGTATAATTGTAACTGTCTTCTGATGCTTTTAATGCTCACTAATGAAGATTTACTTTAAGTAAACCATAATTACTCCCCTTTTCTGTCTTTAGTCTCAAAGTATCTCGTACAGTACATCCGACATGACAAAAACAGGAGAAAAAATCCAAGATCATCGAATACTTGGAGAACAGCTATATAGATTTATTAGTAACCTATACATTATAGGATTGTTTTCCTATATTGTTGTTATCCACACCTGTCTATCTATGATATATAAGTATTTGGTAAATAATTAACATTATGATTATATAAGATCTTTTATGATCCTAGGCACGTTGCACAGGTCTCACGATCAAAAACCATTGACTTAAATGCTTTCAATATTTTAATAAAATTTTCTCTGCCGTTTTGTATTGTTAAATGTTTTTAAAAGGGGCGTCTTTATAGATTTCGATTCATGTTAATAGAAACATAAAAATATTTTTGACTCGAGTCAATTCTCAGTTTATGGTTTTTAGGTCCTGCCCCTCCCTCTTGTAATGAATAGCTATATTAGTTACCTCTTGCACCCCTAAACATAATCCTATATCTAAGGTGTGAACTAGGAATCCAGTCCTTGGTCGTTTGACACAGATAGGTCATTGATACCCACAATTGACTCGGTTTAACAATCACAACTCAATTAGAGCCCCTTTTATTATTACTGACTACACCTTGAGAGGTCGCCCCCTGTGGCCCCCAGAAACCCGAACTCGACATTTATCGCGCTTCACAAAGTACAGGTGCTATATTCCTCTCGGATAGCAGCGATTCGGATGAGTAGATTTAAATGGGTAGGCTATTGGCAATCTAGAAATTCAACCTTTAGTGATGCAATTGAATGGGCATTATTTGACACCTCATACATTCCATATTTCTACAATACGTTAAATTAAGGTATAAATAGGGATAGAAGTACATCATTTGAAAGAGACATAATCACTGTTTAAAAACTTGAAAATTTACAATATTTGGTCATAAAATGCATTTCAAAATTTGTTATTAAAGTGAAAATTGCAAAAACCCTTCTGTCTCAAACTCATGTCGAGCAGACCAACAAAGTGCATAGAAGATTAAAGACATTTAAAAAACGGATAAATATTATTGATTGATTGATATATCTATTGATTTTTATTAATATTAGAAGAAAGCATATTAAATTTGGAGGGGTTCAAATCCTCTTGAGTTTGACAAAAGTACGTTGATATAATAAAAACAAACGTTTCATGAAGCACTGTAAAAATTCAGAACTTAAAGTAATATTGTCTGAAAATTAAATATATAGGAGCACGTGAGATTTTACAAAAATGCTGTAAACACGTCTATTAATGAAAGTGATGCTGAATCAAATGCCAAATCAATTATTCTATTTTGCAAATTGGATACATGGGTATTTTTTGAACATGCAACTTGTGATGACTTGAAATATCGTTATAGGCATATCATATACCATAAATATAATGAGTTTTGACAAATAGCGATATAGGTGTAGATTTTATTTAAACTGAAATATCAACTGATTAGAAAAGACATACATAGAGAAAACAAGAACGACAACGATTTTTGCACACTGTTTTCTGTTAATCGAACTGGGACGTTCAGAAATTAACATTTAAAAAAAAAGACAATTGGAAGAGAACAGTGCAGCTCCCCGTATTCATGGAGAAGCGGGGAGAAATCAATCATGGATACCAAGTCAAGCTGCTGTTTTGTTAAAAAAGAGGGATGTTTAGGTATCAGAAAGCTGCCCAAATACCACGTGATGACACAGTGCAAATACTACTTAGTCTACCAAAGAACGTGATTTCTACAAGCATTGTACAGAGAAAACAAGAGTCTAGCAGTAGAGTGTTGCGAGACATCATGGATATTTCCGCGGCCATGTTTCATGCACTTCACAGACATGCTTGATTTTTCAATGCATATAACCTTTGTCTTTCAGCTGAAAAAAATCAAAAAATATTAAAACTGGCATCTGCGATGGGAATTTCCTTATTCACACAAACTATCTCATTGATGAGAAGGAAACAATAGGAGGAATCGAGAAAAAGTAAACGCCAGACCATATGGATATTTCATTATTGTACATCACTTTTTGAACACAAGAAGCTACGGACATAAGAACAAATACACTCTGCAGTACCTTACGTGGCGTTGCTGTACGATAACACAAAGGCTACATTTCATGATTCCTTAGTTACTCAAAATACCTTTTGCTTTTATGACGTTATGATAAAATGAAGCTTTGCAGGGGTAAGTTATAACATTAAAGAAAAAGTAAAAAGTGTACGCCTTGGAAAATTTACACACAGCATTATGCTATCCTTAGGGTTATTTTTCTTAATTTTTGAATAAATCCATTGTACCAATCTACATTTGTAATACCCCATATAATGTATATAGCAAAATTTGGTGCATTTTGATATTTTCAGATGACCCCCGTTAAAAACCAGATGGTAGAATTTAGTATTATTTTACATATAAGGTAGAAAATTACTAATCACATATTACAATTTGAAAAAAATCACTATTGTAGTATTTTTAAATCTGCCTCGAAGTTCGGAAAATGACAATCTCCAATATATTCCTACAGTAAATGTACCTGTATTTTGAGATGGCCCCTAAAAGAACTAGATGGTAGATTTTTTGAAACTTCGCAAATATACTAGAGTTGGTGTCTATTACATATGGTTATGAAATGAAGAGTTTTGCTGTAGTAGTCTTTACGCAAAAAATCCCCAAATCGGCCTCCTTAAGTAAAATTATTTCAAAATGTTTATAATTCTAAAATTTTGACTTAAGTCTATTCATATTGCATGGTCTTGTTTTATTTATGCAGAAGCTCCATACAAAGTATCAAGGCGGAGATCTAAGCCGTTTTCACGATATCGGACACTTTTCATTCCATTGGTGTGGGGTCATGAAATTATGGAATTGGTTGAAACTCTCAAGTCCTTCATTGCTACCAATGTACATTGATGTACTAGATGCCAAGGAATAGAGAAGAATATTCAAAAAATTCATGCATTTTACTCTATGACCAGTGAAAGCCCTAACAAAACTCTAACTAGTATTTATACATTATCATGTATTACATTGTTGCTCATGTAACTTGTAAACAAGCTACATATCTGAATCGGGGTTTTGTTCAGATTTTGTTTGAAGCATTCTAAGGTTAATTTTTGTTGTTATATTTAAAACTTGCATTAAGAGTCATAATATTTGTGCACTACATGTAATACATTTGCTGTGTTTTATTTTAATGTATTCAATTTTAGTTACAAGAGAAAGAAATGATATAAAAACCTGAATCATAGTTTCCAGATGAGTAAATTTGGGCGGATTGGATATAAGTTATATATTCACATGGATGAATATTGTGATAACACTACAATAAATTCCATCTTAATGTAAAAGCAATCTTCATATCTAAAATGAAGATCTTAAGGCTTACCAGAGGTACGCAAAGCACGATATGTAGTACGCTTTTTTTTACCACGATGATGAGATATGCAGCATACAGACTTTTACGTATATTACATACATATTAAATTCAATTAAAAAAAAAACACTACAAATACACTGCTTCTTTCAATTAACAGTTTATTCCATCAAAATAACATTGCATTTATTTGTCTTCAATACAATAGTGTTCGGTTTCACGCCCAAGCTGGTATTTTGTGTAATTTTTCCTTTTTAGAAATATGATTTCCCATAGATTGATATAAGCTGTAAATCATTTTGTTGTCAATTTTTTTTGAATTTTTACTGAGAAAAAATAACAATTGTTTTGGCATCAAATTAATTAAAGAGCTTAAAATTTTGCTAAAAAATGATGCAAAATATAGTTATCTAGTATTTACAAAAGTCAAAAAGAACTACATTGTCTCGTTTTTTGTAAAGTAAAATATTTTGAGAATCATTATTAGTTGATAATCTTTAAAACTTTGAATAAATCCTTTGAAAAACATGTCATTTATAAAGGACAAATATCCATATTATATTTCTTTTTAAATTGAAATAAAATGTTTGCATATATTTCACTATTATATATCTTAAGATCAAGCATCAAATAATTAGTAATTGATAATTCAAGGTGCATGCTTTTCAGATCCTGTAACCTTCAATTACACATTTGATAATGATAATGAAGGAAAGCAAATTTTATAACACACTTCCAAGGACCTTGCCGGTTTTCTTATTGGCCCTCTTGGCATTTTATTGATATAAAATGACTGTTCGCTCATGATCAATAAATATGGCCAAATCAAAACATTTGTTACGATGATGCCCACACATACAGATGAAGAGTATTCTCTGTAAACACGTTGTGCTAGTAATCCGATCAGCTTTATTCCTGGCTTTTAACACATCCCCAGTGAAACAGAGGTTGGTCTCTGTCATGATTCTGTCTTCTTGAACCTGTCCAGGACACCTTTAGACTTGGAGACCGCTGTGGATGACTCTTTCCTGCCCCGGGCCCCCTCTTGGAGCTTGTCCTTGACCAGTTCCTTCACTGTCTGTCTTCGTCCTTCTTCTATCACTCCCCTCTTCCTCTGTTCCTTCTTTCTGCCACTGCCCTTTCCTTTCATTTTGTGTTTCGGTTCATACGATATTGACATTGGCTTCTTGAACTGCAGATAAAAAGGAAATCAGTGAAGAAACAGTTGACAATACAGTTGAACTTTACCCTCGATATCTCGAATGCTCGGATATCTCGAAGTTTTTAAACAGACCCATCTAGTTCGAGATAACGAAGTTTGACTGTAGTTATAATTACTACATTATACTTAGATGAAGATAAGACTTTCTTAAAAGTATTTCCTTTTTAAAATCCCAATAATGTTGATTATGTGAATATATCTACATGGATTTTTCAAAAATATTGGCTTTTCTATGATTTGCTAACTGACATAGGGCACTACTGTATACAGGGATATTTTAGGGTTTTTTTTTCACTCTTCCTCACTTGCAAACGGTATGCCCTGTCTTGTATTCGCCCAGGCAATAGAATATAATTATGATAGATACTCTTTCTTATTAACACAGTAATTTAAAAATTTTAAATTCACCAGCTGACAATGAGGACAAAAGGGGCGAAAATAAAATGGGGGCAGTAATAGTATTTTGTTTTACATGATTGTAAAATCAGAAACAAATCTGTACAATATTAACTAATTCCCCTTACAAGTTTATCTGGTGTGTAGCAATGCATTTCAATTAAATTAATTAATTGCTGTTATAACAAATTGCAAACTCATTTAGAATTTTTCAACACAGGAAATATACGTTATTTTATGCAGTTTCAATTTTTTGGGACTGATTTTTTGCAATTTCTAAATTGATTACCGGTACCACAAAAATTCGTTCGTAATTGTGGACACATTCTTTTTTAAAATGAATAAATCTTCTTTTCTGAAGAAAAAAAGATGGGCAAATAAGATAAGACAAATGCCTGTAGTAGAATAAGAGGAAAACAGCACAACAGGAAAATTAAAGCCCATACATTTATGGACTATAGAAATGCCATCAACTGTTGTGTGGTTAGTACACAAGACAAAAGATAGCCTAAAAGAAATGAGCTTTTTAAATTGAGGGTTTAATATTATCAAAACTTTCTATATATTTTTGTTGTTCTTTAGGCTTTTAAAAATTTATCAGACTGGTTATTGGAAATTTTGCTTTTGCATGATTTCATTATGGCATAAAGTAATAAGTTAAATGAAAATATTTGAAATTTTACAATGAAACCAACAGGCATTTGCGCTATCTTATTCACCAATTTTTATAGCCAAAAATAGCACCCTACAATCTGTCCCAAGTTACTGTTTTTGTCACATTTGGAAAATTTTTAATAAAAACACACATACCTATGAAAGAAGAACAAATGAAATCAATGAAAGGGAAAATATTCAAGATATCTTCATTTACACATTATCATTTTTCACTCAGGAAAATTCACATGAACAAAAACAGATTTCTTATGAAGATTTATACTGGGAAATGTTGACATCTTTTCTCCATTCAGAAATCACTCGAAATGCCTTAATTTTCAACGTTAATATTATACGGGTACTTTCATGTCTGTTGCCATGCAAAATCCCTGTAAAATCCTTTATTTTCAGCTATGTATTGAAACCTGATAAGCTAGAGGGGGCATTTCAAAGGAGAAATCTTGGAATTTTTTATACTTCTGAATGAACATCTTTTAAACCCAGATATAAATATCGAGTTATTAAGCAAAATGTGAAGCGAGGATATCTTGGGACAGAGTATAGGAAGCTATTTGGTTAATCAATTACAAACAGCAAATCAAAGAAACAGGCGGAAAATAAAGTGGGACAGACTGATAGACAGATAGCAGGAAGAAAGAAAGGTGTCATAGTTCCCCGATGAAATGAGTAGTAAACTAATGAAATCTCACACAGGTAATACAAGATAAAAAATTCTTAAAAATCTGCTAACTCATTAATTTCTGTGTTTATATGTACCCTGTAAAATATGACAGTACTCACATGTATTTTGTTATTTTCTTCCACTCTTTCAATGAAACTCTTCATGTCCACCTTGCCGATCATTTTTGAGTCAAGATGAATCATCTCTGCTGGGATCTAAAGGACAAACATTTGAGGGTTGATGTATGCATAACATATATACAAATATAACTTTATCATCACTTTTAAACTCACATGAGATTTTGAAATTTGCATGAAATCATGAAATATCTGTCATTTGTATTATAGGATACAGTATAATAATCTTGATAAGTCTCAATAAAACAGTGGTTAATTTTTAAACTACATGGTACCATTTGAAATTATATAAACTATAAAAGTATTTCGAAAACATTTTGATACAATTAAAAAGTTTAAAACTCAACAACTAGTTTAAAAATTTTCATTTGTATACAGTCACATAATAATGTTGGATATCTCTAGTAACAATTCATCAATTTTTAATTTTTGAAATGAAAAGGTTTTGATCAATTACAATGCTTAAGAAGCATGCAAGGTTCAATGATAATGATTCTAAGTGCTAAGGTTTACTTTCAATCTTTCATAAACTAATACAGTAACACACAAACAAACTAACACATTCACATGGCAGATAATAAATCTTTGGGATTTTGCTCGAGCCTGAGGTAATGACTGTAACTGACCTTGTCTAACAACATCTGGACCTCTGCTTCCCTCCTCTGTTTCTTTGTCTGGTATGGGTTAGACTCCATGGCATCAAAGTTCGCCTCTCCAGCACCTATAAAAGTCAGACCATATCGAGATTCCTCCAGCAAAACAAAGAACTAATTTGTAATACCTGATTACGTATAGGTTGTTCAAATCATAGGAAAAGCCAAGACAGAGTATACATGTACCTCCCCAAAAAACATTTAAATGCCTGCTACATTGTTTGTAATATAATTAAATACTCCAAAACAAATAAAACCAAATTTGGTTTAAAATATGATGAAAACAAACTATTTGACATGTTGAGTTAACCAATTTATGATGAACATTATTTCTCTCTCTGTCTCTCTCACCTGGAATGATGAGACTGGTGAACCCGTCTCCATGCCCCACTCCAAGGACGTCCTCGTATGGACAGAAGTGAAGGTTGTTGACCGTGGTCCTCAGTTTGTGGATCATGTATGGCGAGGTCAGCTGTTGTCTACATGGGTCCTGGTAAACCTTTCAGTCAAAAAGAGTTTTGTCATAAGTTTGATCTAAACAGAATGTAATAAACTAAACATGAAAAAAAATATGCTTCACCATGATCATAGGCATTTTTAGACTATATTAATCACCTTGAGGGGAAGAGGTGTGTATAAAGATACAAGAAAATACCGGTATTGAAATTTCAAAGCAAAATTTCATCTTTACTAAATATTAATTTAAAATCTTATCAAATAATCATATCTAAAAATTTAAGGTAGTTCTGGTGGGTACTTTAGTTCACTCTGCCTCCCGATCTTTGTCAATTATAAAATTTCATTTTAAAAATCCATGATTTATTAATATATCTCTTTGATTTTACATTTATACAACATGTGCACTTCTAAAATCGGATGTGTTTCCCTTTCAATGCCCTTTACAATATACATACATGTAGTAACTTCTGAAAGAATTAGACACTTTACTCTGTAAAGTCCACACACATACAAAACTCTATACCTCCACGATGTTTCCCTTTCCTAGCCCCAGGGCACCTGTCTGACTGAACACCATGTTTCCTGCCCCACACCCAATCTGATAGGAGTGCACCATCTCAAATTTACGGATATCCCAAATCTTCATCTTTCTGTCCACTCCAGATGTGGCCATGTAACTGAAGCATAGGAAATTATATTAAACAAGCTCATAATATGTGAAGATTTCTCTTTTGTATGCAAAACTTGTTTAAAATTTTGACACTAAATGACATTTCATTTGAAAACTTTGAATTATTTAGACAATTATTACAGTTTAAATGTGACTGTAAATAACTGTTGTCAATATTATTTTCTATATGCATGTCTGTAAAGATTAACATTTCACAGATTTTAAAAATTGCTACGTTTGTTTTACTGCCCTAGCAAGTACATGTAGGTAAATATTCACAAATTACATACAGATGTCTATTTTTCCAAGTCCAATTTTCAAAAGATTTATTTGTGCAGATTTTCTGTATGAATGTCTGCATCTACATTTCATAAATTTTAATTAAGAATGCTACACTTATTCCACAACTTTAATATGTAGATGTCCAATTCTAAAAAGATGGAGGAATTTTTTCAACATTGGCATTCAAATCTAGGTATACAGGAATTACTGTACGTGTTATCTGACTGAGGGAAGACTTACTTTCCTGTGGGGTCAACAGATATAATACATGAATTAATATCATGGCAGTACTGTTGTCTGACTGAGGGGGGACTTACTTTCCTGTAGGGTCAACAGCTACAGATCTGACCGCTGCCCCATGACAAAGCATCTTGACCAGCGGTTCGTTCACATTTGGAGACCACATTGAAACACTCCCTGAAACCAAAAATGTGGTATGAATAAAGGAGAATACTTACTGATATTAATCTAATTTTCTATGAAAATGATTTGTACATCAACAATCAGCAGGTTCTCTACATATAGTCCTCTGACAAAAAAATGCCACTGGGTTCCCTTTTCGGGAACATTCATCAAAAGTTTGAGGGGCAAAGGGACAAAACTTTAGACTTAGCCCAAAGGACACAAAAATGGTTCCAAAAGATGATGGTCTCCAGAGATACTTGAGCCCCCAAACCGTCAAATGCTGGTAGGTTTTGGATATATGTGACAGATTTAATAAGTAATTCAAGAAAGGTTCATAGAGAGATGCTTAACAAGAATAGTAAAATGCTTTCTTTGGAAGTTCATGACGGCTTTAAAGGAAGCAATCATTGCAGAAAAAAATCTACATTATCTGCTCTAAACCCTTGACAAATGTTTTGGTTTTGTTTCTTTTTAAATGCTTGTTACCTTCACAACCCTATGAATCACCAAAGCAATCATCTAATTGTTTAATTTTTTAATAAGTCAAGTCTCTCTTCTGACTAAACCAATAGTTCTGCAGTCTTTAACATATCTATGCCATTATGGTGATTCCTACACTGATGCACTTACAACATACCTGTGGGATGTCCCAGACAAATGATGGCGTTCTGGGGGTTCTGACACATGACGTCCAGACGCCCTAGTCCGGTGTTGTGACTCGCCACCTTCTGTCCGACCGACACATCTAACCAGTACAGGTAACCAGTTGCATTCTGAGAAAAAGACAGGGGAATGAATGGCATGCTAAACCTGATTTTAGGGATGGGTATCGCCAAAAATTTCATATCGTGATATTTTTTTCAAGATATCACGATAATATTGTGATATATTTGGACACAACAATTCTTTGATTTAAAAGTAATTACTCCTTTACTTTTTCATTAATCTTGTAAATAAATGAAAAATCAATCATTTCACTAATATGTACATGTATTTGTATTTATATTTAACTATTCATACATTGTATGAAAATCACACTGCACACAACAAATAACAAGCAAATAAAATACAAATTCTAATATATTCAAACCCAAATTACAAAGTTCAGTCAATGAAATGATTTATTTCCGGAATTTTTAAACATGTGAAAAATACCGGTATTTTGGTTCCCGTATCGCGATACGTATGGTGCGACAGATTATCACAATATACCAGTTTACTGATAAAATCGCACATCACTACCTGATTTCACATTTTGAATAAAGATGACTCTTTAAGCATAAACTTTGTTTTTGGAAAAGTATGTCATAATGTCATTTTTTCTAGTTATCAAATTTAATGAAAATTATTTGACGACTTATGCATTTTAGAGATACTGAGCAAATAAAAGCAAATTCTGCATCAGACAGTATTATATATGCTATAAGAAAAACCATTGACAAGGACATGTATACAGGCCAGAGTCATATCTTACAGAACTGGCCAGCAGGAAATGATAGGGAAGGAACTCGAGTCTGAGGGCTTCGTTAGGCTGTTTCAGACAATGCAGCTCTATGCCTTGGTTGTCATAGATATATGTCCACTGCTTCTGGGCCACAGCAAACATTGTCTCCTGGTGCAACCACCTGTTTTTACAAAAGGTATTTTCATAACCTCCCCCAGGTGTCAAAAAACTAATTCAGATTCAGATTTTTATTTATATCATTTAAGGATTGTCACCTATCTACTCTACAGAATAAGAAGTGCCTGTATATGATAATTTAACTTTTAAAGCTCTATTTGTTTCTATATAATTTTTCCTATATAAATGTATATATGAGAACAATGGAAGGTAAAGGGTTTCTTGTACCTAATGTCTCTGACAGTTTCCATGACGTTTATTTCACAGAGCAGACGTTTGGTCAGCCAATCCAAGGCTGCTACATGACCCTTACTTCCCGCTATCAACAAATGCTTTCCATTTCTGGTGTACTGTGCCTTGTATGGCCCAAACTGGGTCAGTTCAAGGTTAAAGTGCTGTGGAAATAAAAACATTCAAAGCCTATATAAACAGAATCTTGCTCAAACTGTTGTAATAAATCTAAAACCAAAAAATAAAAAAAGAACAGAATATTCCCTAAAAGTATAATATTTTCAATGTGAAAAATATAAACCTGGAAAAAAATTCTTTTTCAAAATCTGAATCAATTCTTTAACCTTAGAGAAAATTGAATTTTATTTTATTTTTTGGTAAATGTATAATACACATATTAAACAGTTGAGAAGTGGATACTTTTTGAGCAGTTGTTATGTCTGCAGCCTGGACGATGTCTGACTGACTGACATTCGTTGTACTCTCTCCATCCTCTGGTATCAGAAATCTGCCAGGAAAAGAACAACAAACAAAAATATCATCATCCAGCACTTAGCTTAACAGAATTATCTGAAGCTAACAATCATGACAAAACAGTGGGTATTTGAACAACTTGTATATTAAGAAATCTGCCAGGAAGAGAACCATAAAAATATCATCGTCCAATTCTTAGCTTAACACATGTATCTGAAGCAGTGTTTTAAACTCATCAAAAAACTAGCTAGACACTCAGGACTGACAGCTAGTATAAGTTGTCAGCCCTGTTAAAATTCAGCCAGCCCTGAGAAAACAGTTGACATTTGTTTATTTTTTCATTTGCATATAAAACATACAGGAATTATTTTTGCATGCAAAACATTCAAAAATCTGTGTTTCATTTTAGTTTCGTCATGAACTTTTTTTTTTTTTTCTTTAGTTGTTTTGTTATCGTCTACCTTTCTTTATAGGGCTAATAGTCCTAAATTATTTCATAGCATGCCTGGGGACTCTACCTCGCCATGCTCACAGGGGCTTGTGTAGAAAAAAAAAACATCGTTAAAAAAGTGGGTACCTCGGAGGAAAAATAACAAGGGAGGATGTCATCTTGGATACCGCCTCGCTTCATCAGCTTTCTCATTGAAAACGTTAAACTAGAAATTTACGACAATTCGTATTTAAGATGGCGTCCTCCCTTGTTATTTTTCCTCTGAGGTACCCACTTTTTTTTAACAATGTTAATTTTCTCTACACAAGCCCCTGTGCCATGCTTACATGTCGCTTCAAAGCATAGTATACGTAAATTAAACACTTGTATTGACTGTTGTTAAATGACCATTCAAGGAAAGCGATAGCGTGACTAGGATTTAATCAGTTAAAAAAATCTTAAAACCCAATCCCGATATTATATACACTTCGCTCAAAAAAATCACCATGTCCAGTCGGGCGCTTGTACAATCAAAATTGTTTGTCCGGGCGGTCGGGCGGACGGTTATTTCAAACACTGATCTGAAGCTAACAATTGTGACAATTCACAAAGTAATTGAACAGCTTTTATCAGAAATCTGCCAGGAAAAACTATAAAAGTTATCATCATCCAGCTTAAGTTTAACAAATTTATCTATAATTAAGAATTCACACAATTCACACAGTAATTGAAAAGCTTTAGACTTTGGACTAACGTACCCCGACTGTTCCTGGAGAAGACGCTCGGAGCGAGCTGCCTGCTTCACCGCCATGGTCACCTTCTTCTCGTTCTGAACCAGTTTAACGTGCCCATGATGTGTCCGTGCTCCTTTCTTAAATAAACAACATGATTTCATCATTAAATTTTATGTTGTGTTTTCTGTTTTTAGATTAGAAATTAAAGAAAATAAGAATAATCAAATTGTAATGCTTGTACTATTGTATTTCTGTAACAAAACTAAAAGAGAGTAAACACCTTAAAAAATCATCTATGTGAACATTTTGAAAGGTAATGAGCAGATTTAACATGTAAAAAATTTTGCCGATATTGAGTGAACAATATTTTTCTATGTAGAGTGTAATTTGACTATTGACCTCAAAATCAATAGATGTCTTCTGCTGCGGTAACAGTGTACCAAGTTTGATGTCTGTCTAGCATGAGGGGTTTCAAAATACATGCATGAAAGCCATTGAAAGGGATAAGTATATGTCAAGAATAATTTGACATTTGACTTCATCTACCGGTACTTCCTATGTAGTACCAGTGTACCAAGATTGATGATTGTCCACAAAGGGTTTCAGGCGACACTTGGGTTATTAGACCAAACGACATACTGACATGTGCAAAACACTATGTCGATGAAGTATATATCATGAGTTCAAGTTGAAGTTGTATGTCAAAACTCCATAAAGATAGATGGTATTTGAATGTGCTCGTACATGCATATTTTTAAATAATAACATTTATGAAATTTTAACATTTTGTTCTTAAAGAAGAGAGAGCGAATGAAAATTAAAGGTAAATCTATAGCTAATTACAAATACATGTATTATAATTATACTTGACTACCTTATATGTTTAGCATTTTCTTTTGCGCTTGCATCTTACTCTTATTTAAATACTGGATTATTCACATGGTTTTTTTTTACATAAATCCCAGACTTACAGTGTGTAACTTTTTCCCTCTCTGATATTTTGACATCAGCTTCATTGGAACAGGTGCATCCCCAGGGTATTTGTCCTGAAAAAACCCCCAATTTTACAGATTAAATGAAATACATAAAAGCAATAATCTGTAATTTTTTTTTTTTATAACAGATCAAATCAGATGTAAATATGGAATAGTTATGAAATCATCACTGGAAGATAGGAGAAGAGAAGTGATCAAGACATGGAGACTCTCTAGTTCTTGACGAAGAACTGATCCTTGGATATCAGCTGTTAGATGTCAGACAATTGTCCCTGCTTCTTGCCTGGTCAATTGCCTAACAGAGTCTTAAAATGTTGCTTACAGAAAATACCAAAATCACTTAATTTCAATGATGTACATGTACCTTCCTAAATTCACTTTGACTTTCTGGGGCTGCCTTCTTCACATCTCTGTTAGCTTTGCTGTCTTGTTTTGGTCCATGCTGAAGCCTTTTCAAATCTTTATTAGGACCACTTTTCTGCACTATATTTTTCAGTTTCTTTTTTCCTTTTTCTGGTTGTTTTTCAACAGTTTTGTTTTTCACTGTTTCTGGTTGTTTTTCAACACTTTTTTCAGTCAATTCTGTTTGCTGTGTTTCACATATCTTTTTTTCTTGTCTTGTTTTTGCCCTCCGTTGAAAATCAGATTTTTTGCGATCAAACTCCTTAAAAAACTTCTTTCGCCATGGTTTTTGAGCTTTTTTTGAGGGTTTTGAGCTTTCTTTTGACTTTGTCCCAGTGCTTTCATCCTTCTCTTTATTTTCAGAGCTTAAGCTCTCCATTTTGATTAATATGCTGAAATTCAAAAAATAAAAAATTGTGTTAATTAACGTTCCATATCTATATTAATCTTACAAACAACAACTTAAAAGAGTAATACATGTATGTATACAATTGCACGCCAAACATTTTTTACAAAAAATTTCATGAATCAGAATTGATGATTCCTTCTTTTTTTTTACTTTCTGACATACATATTAGTTAGTTAATTACTGAAAAGACATTAGTTCTGACATACAGGCAATGTCATATTAAACAAAATGCTACCTAATCTCATAAATCTGAATCACATTTTTTAGAAACCCCAAAAACGTCATAGATTAATTTTGTAATTTCTAAACATTTCATCAATTACAAGGTTGTTCAAGTCATAAAATGACTTGGGGTGGGGGTAATCTGAAATATCTGACGTTTTCCTGGCTTTTTTAACGATTTTGATATTTTACATGCCAGGAAAACGTCAGAACTGGCGCCATTACGAAAACTGGAAATTCACAGCCTCCAACTGGAAGCGGCATTCTAGGCTAGATTTTAAATAGATAAATGTTTAAACTCAAAAATACAGGTTAAAATATAATTTTACCGCACATTTTGATAATCACACTGATAAACTATAGTGTTGTTGACCTATTTTCTCGCGAGATTTCAAAAATCCACGAAATCAAAACAAATCTTAACAATTCCATAGAATGTGTTCAATAGTCTGTTTATGGGATGCAAGAACCCATAAAAGCGATATTAGTGAGCAGTAAAATCATCGTTTTATTAATTAGTTGTGAGTGAAACATTTGATTTAACTCATAAATATTTAAAATCGAGCCGAGAATGCCGCCTCCAGTTGGAGGCGGCGAAATTCCAGTTTTCGTAATGGCGCCGGTTCTGACGTTTTCCTGGCAAGTAAAATATCAAAATCGTTAAAAAAGCCAGGAAAACGTCAGATATTTCGGACTAGAGTGAGGGTTGGGACGGGGTTTCACTGGCTTCCTAAAATCCAGGCTTGCTTCTATTATTCACCATAACACATTTAGAGGTGTCTGCTGCATATGTAATAATATAAAACTTTTATATTATAACATATGCAGCAGACATCTCTAAACAGCTGCTAACTGTGTTTTAAAAAGCGGGGGTTAGAGTCGGTGGAATCTCAGGAAAAAAACGATTTAACTTCTATTAATTACATCTGATATATCATTCTTACGCAGAGGCTTTACAAAAGTATAAGTAGCTATGCCATTCAAGTGAAAAATATTTGTCCAAGCGTGAGAAACTGTCTATAAAACTGTATTTTTTGCTTATTTACCTAAAACAACTTCATACACGTGTTGAATCAAAACATATTTTTAGACAAGTCGTACGAAAATTTTATTTGCGATATTTTGTTAAGTCGTTCTGAGGTACATAAAATGTAACTGTCAATTTCAGCGACCGTTATGTTTTCCTATAAAAAAAAAAAATAGGTCGAATCTAAAACGAATAAAATAATGGGATAATGAATGAAGGTTCAACACGTATTAAATACAAATACAAATATTTTATTGGCACAAACACAATTACAATAATTGGCAAAGGCCCAATATATGCATAAACAGGTTTTGTTTTATTACATATCAGTATAAAAGATATATCATTATATTTCACATTCACATAAGAGGAAAATAGTTCTGACAATTAAGCTAGTGCACTGTTTCTGCATGATGTACATGTACATTTATTGATGAGAGAGTTATTTTCAACACCGTTGAAGATTTATTATTGAAACAGAACTTAGCTGATATCTGACATTTTTGAAAAATTATTTCTAGTATGAAAACATGTATATAATTTTTTTTTCAAAAGCTGTCCTCAAATGAATATATTTAGAAAAGCTGAATAAAAAATGAAATTCATCTTCAATTGCTCCAGTTTTACAATAATTACAAAGTCTTTCATGCATTGGAATAGATATAAGTGTCTACCCTTTTCTATGGCAAGATTATGTGAACTTAATTTTAAACTACTAAAAACTGATCTAGATCTCTACTATCCTTTTAAAGACATCAACATAAGAACACCGTTCAAAATTATCAAAAACAACTTGAAAAAATTTAAGCTTTGATGAGTTAAATAATTTTGAATGTTCTTCCTGTAAACACTGGTCTGTTATTCTTTGTTTTAAACTTGATAGAAAGGATTTTATTGAACTGCCTTTGTCGATAATAAATGAAAACCCCAAATTGTTCATAATTGAAAAAATGCTTTTTGTCCATGAATTTGTATGAACTGTTGCTTTATAGATTTTGAACACCAGTGTATTTTCAGAGGTAATAATATGGTTCAAAAACTTTTGCTTGAAAAATGTATTCTTGTCCATAAAGGTAGCCTACCTAGTTCTGCTCTGCAAGGAGCATTTGTAGTTCTACTGTGCACACCTAAAATTTCCTTAATGAATTTCATGTGAAATTTTTCTATAACAGAATTTTCATCAATTTTAGTAAATAAACCCCATATCTCACTCCAATAGAGAAGGACTGGCAAATAATTTTTCTAAAAGTTTACAGGGGTTATCTAATCCAATTGTCTTCTTGATTTTAAAGTAAGCTTTTCTGGCCTTTTCCATGAGAACTGTTGTAGCTAAGTTAAGATTTCCATTACATTTTAAAGTTAAACCAAGATAACAATATTTTGACACAGTTTGAAGTAAATTTCCATTATAAGTACATGTAAATTCATTAGTACAAGATTTATCATTTGAATTAAATATAAGAACTTTTGATTAAATGACCGAAAAAAGAACTCCCCGATTTCTTCTAGAACCGTTCCTTTTTTACACACAGCTATATATAGTACTTAAACATATCGTGACTGACATGTTATATACGTACTATCATAGTATGATCATCAGTATATATATATGTTCGTTAACACTGCATGATAGCACATTTTTAGGTTTACATATCGCTGAAGATTCTAGTTATTGAAAAACTTTTAATAATTTGGATACGAGACGGACCTAAGTGCAAATAATACCAACAACACCATATCCGACAATATTGACACTTTGAGTCTGTCATTTCAGGCACGTAGCATCGGGGAGGGGGCCGGGTAGTAATGACAAAAGGAAAATATCCGGATTAGAATTTTGAAGATTGGGGAATATGTCAGTTGGGTTTTTTCGCTTGTCATCAAGACTTTGAATGAGTCTGCCGCCCCCTTTCAAAAACGATGCTACTATAACAACATCGTCTCAAGCTACGGTCCTAAGTTCGCATAGCTCTGTCCAGGTGGGAGAGGATTGTACATAATGGCCGTCGTTACCGACAATGATATACCAACTGAACTACAGTGGAAAGTGCAGGAAGCGTAAGGAAAAACGTAGGGAATTTGATTTCAAAGGCAGGACAGCAGTGATTTGTTTTGCGGGGGCACCCGTTTACTACAGGAAGTGGGGATTATTTCAAAAGGAAACCGTTTTTTAGCTTGGTCAACAAAAATCGAAGTGGTTTTTGCTAGCGCTCGAGAGCGCTAGCAACTACGTTAGTCTATATTTCTGGAATACGCATGCTCGACTTCAGGGTAGGGCATTCAGGGAAAACTACTGTAGATAGACTGTACGATGACAATTTCCTATATATATGATCTGAATTCTGAAGTTTCTTGATTTAATGTCTAACATAAACATAAAAGTACAAGAAAAACTTAGGTCATAAAACCTAGCTAGCTTTCTTTAAAGTTATACCATCTTCCTATATCATAACCCCCCAACCCCCAACCCCCAAGAAAAGAAAAAAAACAACCAAAAAAAAAAAAACCAACAAAAAAACCCCAGGATAACTTTTCATAGGTTTGTTCCCGTTTTGCACACATTTGAAAATTAGGTATAGGAAAAATGTGTGCGAAACGGGAATTTGACCAGGTGAGATAATTGCTTAATTGCTATAGTCTATATCACAGTTCCTGTGAAGGGAATTGACAATAAAATAAATAATACATATCTACTAGCAATTGATATTTACATTTATTTTATGTTACAATATAACTTACATAAAAGCACATTTACATAATAATGGACATCCATGTTCTTGAATTTAATTTCAAACATCAAATTGGTCATGAACATTTTGATCTATTTCTTTAAACAAGGAGGATTATTGCAAAAATTTTGTACATGTAGAGTTTTTGTTTGATTTACTGCCTTTAGGAAGTACATGTACATGTAACATGTACAAGTTTGAAGAGAAAATTAATATCATATGTTAATATTAAGTTATTGTTTTTGCTGACATTAATGGAGGAAATTTGTCTAGTAAAACCGCTGTTATAAAATTTTTTAATTTATCCTGTGGCTTGAATAATCGAAGAAAATAGACAGACTGCATGATGATACATCGGCAATTTTATATGCTTCAAGAACTGTAAAGATTTTTTCACAAAACCTATCAAATGTAGACCTAATTCATGCATTATCAACCTTCTTCAGTTTGAGGTATATCGAATCAATATTTGAAATATTATTTTTGTCGGAATTTTTTGTGCTAGTTCAGCTACTAATTTTAAAAAGCAGAAAGTGACCCGCAACATACTAAAGCGGTGATGTCATAAGAACTACTGTAAAACTCGCTACTTCAAAGATAGAAATCTTTTGTGAAAAAGATCTGTTTCCTTGCCTAATCTTCTTTCTGTGGCTACCAAACAACCAATTATAAACATGCGTTTTACATATTTTGCAACTAAGTTGTAAAGAGAGACTCGGAGTACCCCACATGACTGTAGTTTCCCCCTTAATCCTATAATTATCTATTGAATCAGCTTTCAATTGCCTTAAAACCTATTATTTAGTTTTATATTTAACGTAAATGGACAAAAATGTAAAAGTTAAATCATCGAATCATTATTTTTCTTATTAGTGAGCGGAAATTTAAGAATAAAAATATCATTATTTTTATTTTATCAAATAAAAAAAATTGTGATGGTTATTAAATCTAGAACAAAACAAAATATCTATATTCTTCTTGTTTCATCGTTAATGCGCTGATAAAACACAGGTGAAAATCCAGGTAAAATCTTGGATTGAAAGCAGACTATAATTGCTATCACAACACAAATCACACCTATTGTTCTATACCCAATTATCAAATGTGTGCAAAACAGGAACACACCCTTTTCATAGTATGTTGAAAGACAAGAAGCGATTGACACAATGCAGTACCCACTGATGTAATTTTTAAATTTGTTCATTTTTTGACGGAAAAGCCCGATTGAAACGACATTCAAGCGGGAAAATTTTACGTCGAAGTACAAACAAAGAAATTTATCATTGGTCAACATGGCTTGAGTCTATCATACGGAAACATCCGAGCAAAAAACGACATTTACGCGGTAAAGTTTCAGCAAAATAACCCAGCTGATCACGAACGTTCCACTGTGTGTATAAAAATGGCTACAGCGCTAGCTCACCTATGTTTTTTAAAAGATAAGCTTTTAATGGACCTATGATAGTAGTTTAGGTTCAACGCCTTGGTAAAAGATATAATATGAAAGAATAATTAAAAGAATTCGGGATTTTGCAGAAAGTTTCAAACACAATAGAAAGCCTTAAGGATGAAGAAGACGCTAAGATGAATGAAAGGCGATAGAAAGCCAATTGATGCTGACTGACACGGGCGGACAGGCATCTTCCTAGCCAAGGGTTTCCGATACACATCGTTTAAAGATGAGGAGCGTAGTTGTATCGAAAACCCTTGTCTAGTGAAGATGGCGGACAGGCGAATACGCGACACAGAGAATTGACAAACAGCTGGTCGATCGGTAGATACAATGGTGCGACCCAAATTCAAACATCCATAAGGCCAACCTTTCGAAATGCTAATTACAGCAATGCCTTTGACGATTTCCCTTCGACACGCCTTTGCAACAGAGTTCTACCACAAATAGAACAACCCAGATCACCAAGCCAGCGACGTTACAAGATCTTGGTTGGACTTCAAGTTGCACTTCGAGGCGTATGCAGCGCGCAGTGAATGGGTGATCAGAAGAAAGTAGAGGACTCTTTGGCTGTGTCATTGCGGGCCGGTACATGGACATATTTGGGCCCAAGACGTGTGGAAGCTTCGCCCCTTATAACGTTTTCTCACCCTCGCCAAATTATCGCTCATATTTCAAGAGTAGACATGAACCATATGTATTTTAAATTATTTGACCAAATATTCCTGACTATACTTTTATTTTGTTGACCAAAGCAAGGGGCGGTTGCAGAATAAACAATGGAAAAGGGTTCCAAAGAAGACTGATACTGATCAGTTCTTACTATTGATCCTACTTTAATGGACACCCCAACACCACATTTTATTATATATAAGCTAAAGGTATATATATA
>WFKH01011581.1:67812565-67834300 GCA_016163765.1 Magallana hongkongensis | reverse complement strand
ATATATATATATATATATATATATACATGTATGTCATTGTCAAATATATTTTATATTTTCAGTATTTGAACTTGAATTACCAAAAATTGTTTATTATTTATTATGTTGACTAAGTAGAAGTATTTCGTACTACAGTTCCGCATTCCCACATAAGGAACCGAAACCTATTTTTATTTATACCTTTAATAGCTTATCAGCTAATCCACTTATCCAGTATTTCAAACCGAAAGTAGAAAAATGGTGACACTTCAACAGGCACTGAAAAACATTGATTCCAACAATGATGATGAGATGAAGAAAATAACAGCTATTATAACGGACCTTCTGGTAAGTTACAGCGGCGCCATCTACATATCGTTTTAAACATGTAATTGTAAAGGTTACATATTTATATGTTCAAGATAATTTGTAATGGTAGGTGCAAGGGCGGATCCAGGTCATTTTTCCGATAGGGGTTTAATAACGCTATTTTTTTTTTACAAGAACGTAAAGTCAAATCGACAACATATATTATACATCCAATATTTAAATTTACATTTTCCAGTGTCTTAACTAGGGTATATTTTCTCTTAGGCTATTAACAGTCGACTTTTCATATATATTTTTTTTGCCGATGTATCTGGGGCCGCCTATTAAGGCCCCCGGAAACTCTGGCCTCTTGATTCTAGTCCAAGCAAGTTTTTCTACGTTTATTGTAATCCTGTTCTCTTTTTCCACTGAATTAAGCAAAAGGGCGAATTTCGGAATCCATGTAAAGTAGAACCACATTTTGATTCGCAGTATGTCCACTAAACATATGTCGCTAATATGATGCCATGGTAAATATAGCTCGACCAGCTAGCGTTTATTATTATACGTTAAATGTATTTTTAAACCTGAATTTCCTGAGAATTTTTTTCCCTAAGTACCTTATGTAATGCTTGAAAGCCACGCGGCGGTGATTCCTAACTCTATGATCACAATTTTCCGTGTTGTATAGTCTTATATCATCTGTTATGTGTATAAAAAAAAAGAAGATTCAAAGTAATGAGTTACCATTAGACATAATTTTGTTTTTACTTCTATCAAAAAAAATATTTCTGTCATATTCGGCATGCATGGGGCATTTGCCTCAATTAAATACCTCTATGTAGTTACGCCAATAAACGGCACTACCTTGCCTGTGATTGTAACGTATAGTTCAATACATTTCAAAATGACGTAGTGTGGGCACGAGCGGGTTTTGAATAATCAATGACTAAAAATTATTTAGAAATCATTCTTTAAATATTATGTCATAATTTTGGTCGGGGAGATCAACTATATTATAAAGCCCTTCGGGCTTTTTTCGGGCTTTACTGGATTTCATTACGCCCCAACCAAATAATATCACCTTATAATATAAAAAAAAAATGATTATTCCTTAACATTGTAAATACAAAACTATAAGTAATTTAAACCTGTCAGTAAAATATAATGTACTATTTATGGAATTTAATGTTCTTGGCTGGGTGTGATGGTAAAAGTAGTATTTACTAGTATATCACCATCTGATCTCTTCTTCGGGTGGAGTTTGTAAGTTTTTAGTTGGTCACTAGAATAGTCTACATCAATTAAATCTGACAGACCCATGACAAAACAGTTGTCTCAATTTGATGTGTAAAAGTTTTTATCTTTTCAAGACGAACGAGAAAACAAACGTTGAAAAAAAATTAGCTCAAGAAAGAGAACAAGTGGAAAAACTGAAAGAAAGGTAATAATTGCATGCATACAACAGCTAAAGTTTTTGTCGTATGAACCACGTTAAGTAACGGTATTTAAAGATTTGTGTATCTTAAGGTATCTCACTCCTCACGTTAATTCTGATCAGGGTTGCTTTTCAGTTCATCCGTCTGTTGAGTCTGTTAAGTATACGCACAAATTAAGAATTTTTAAATCATATTGGCTTCTTGTTTTTATACGCATAGATTTGATGTAAAAGAATGCTAGATCATAAGTTCCTTTTTTACTTTATGGACACCAGTGCATTGTGATAAAGAAGATTCAAGAAAGACAAGCAACTGGTATCAGTGATTTTTTATCCGATGCCATAGCTCAAATCAATGTCGTTACTGTTCAGCATTGTTGCCTGGTTAAGTTTTGAGAGTGCATTTGTTGATGTCAGAATGTTAATTCCTGAAGGACTTGAACAAACATCGAACGCATGTATGAATCATTTGAGAATGAAACAAATATTTTTCTTTCTATTTTCATATTTAAAACAGACTGAGTAGTCTACAAGACAATCCCAAAGATGATGGAACAGTTAACTTAAATCCGTCAGATACAGAACAGCTCTGGAATAACTTTTATTTACAAAGAACGGGGGTATTAGAGGAGATATGTGGAAACAGATCTGAAAAGAAAACAGTTGTTTCTCTAACAGAAGAAGAAAATACTGGCCTCCGAAACATTGCCAATGTAAAAGTTACCACATAAAAGCATACGTTTTGGAGGATTAATATTAAACGAAAGTTTTCTTTAAAATCGTTTGGATACAGTGATACTTAAATACCTTCACAGTTCTATTCTTCCTTATGTGTGAATGGTTATTATTCATGGATAATCTAACGTTAACTTTTATTTCATTTTAAAGGCTGCTTTGAGTCTATGCATAGAAGAATGTAAAAACCAAAAGGAAAACTTGTTAGCAGCTCTAACCGGAAAACCGGTAGTAAGTAATTCTAGGCATAAACATAAATGTTTTATATAATTTGGCTAGTTTTGTTTACGTTTATTTATACAAAAAAAAAACCGCTTTGTTTAGTGATTCATGCAGAATATGAGGGTGGCGACATTGCAGAAAAAAAATACATAACCCACGTTAGCGGGTTATGTATTTTTTTTTTCAGCAACGATCGCTTCCTTTATAACCTGCAAGAATCATCAAAGAATTTTAAATATGCTGTAAAATATACATTATACATTATTTTATTGGAAAATATTTGAGATTTTATTTTAAAAAATGATCGTGAGGTTCATCAAGAAATTTGGAGATATAAAAGTTTTTCATACGTATAATTTGCATCGTATGACACTTCATAACCCGCATGGATTATAAAAGAAAGCATTTTATTATTTATATTTACATCTTTCTTTTAACAAACTATTAAATTGATTTAAAAGGTAAGTAAAATTTACTTAATTAATGTTAACGTACATAAGTACATAAGCTAAAAGAAACAGCGAAATCGTTTCTTATGGGAATTTGAGTCTGACATCTTCATGATTATTTTGTGCAGTCCGTGATTTTTCTTAGGTCGCTGTAGGTTTCGACCAATCGATAAACGAGGCGTGTAGATTTCAGTCCTGTCCGTTTCAGTCGCTGTAGGTTTCCACCAATCGATAATCGGTAGATGTAAATATATCCAAATAAAGTAGAAGTCAATATAATTCACAGATAACCTGA
The DNA here is from genome assembly GCA_016163765.1 of Magallana hongkongensis. Taxonomy (NCBI): domain Eukaryota; kingdom Metazoa; phylum Mollusca; class Bivalvia; order Ostreida; family Ostreidae; genus Magallana; species Magallana hongkongensis. The sequence continues at coordinate 67,830,873 of WFKH01011581.1, read as the reverse complement.
TTATTCAGTTAGTGTAGAGATTTTAATGTCGATCGACTCAGTTCAGCAGATTGCAAATAAAATCTAGAGTTGTGCTAGACAATGCACGTGCTAAGTTACTTTTTATATTTATATACAGAAGGTACTTTCTTCCAATGAATTGGATGATCTAAGGAAGGAAATCAAAACATTTCAATTGGAGATGGAATCAGACATAGTTCCTTTTCTCTTGGAGGTAAGAAAGAAAAATACTTACATGTACCGTAGCTATGGCTGAGTTGCCTTTAGACAAACTTTTTATCAATTATTTGATAAATTAGGAGAGATATATATAGAAGCTAGGGTGCAAATTATAATAATTTGAAATTTCTTTTATCTATATCTACGTTTCAGACCGCATTTTAAATTTTACAGCAAACACATGCTATTAATAGTGACATATAATCACGTGACCTTAAAACTTATACAAGCTTACTTTTGATTTTAAATAGGTCTTATCACATCTAGGAAACTGCATGCCGTAGCTATATACAGAGAGAGAGAGAGAGAGAGAGAGAGAGAGAGAGAGAGAGAGAGAGAGAAGGGGGTTTACGCAATAGGCCCCAGAAGAATAGTAATATACTTACTTACTTACTTACTTACTTACTTAGTCCTCTTCATGCCTAGGGCACATAAGGCCTTCACCGAGCATCTCCATTTCTGCCTGTCTGCTGACATCTGGTGTACCATGCCCCAAGTCCATCCCTGGTATTTCATCTCCTTCTTCACTGACCTCCGCCATGTCTCCTTTGGTCGCCCTCTCTTTCTTTTTCCCGGTGGAATCCATCTTAAGGCTACCCTTGGTATTTCTGATGTTTCCTTTCTCAGGACATGGCCAATCCACTTCCATCGTTTTTCTTTTATCTGGTCAGATATGACAGCTGTTTGAGTTGTCCTGTACAGCTCTTCGTTGCTGATCTTGTTTGGCCAGAATATCTTGGGGATTCTACGGAGGCATCTTGTTTGGAAGGTATCTAGTTTTTGTATGATGGTATTTGTCACCTTCCAGGACTCAGAACCATATAGGAGGACTCCAATTATGTTTGATTTGAATATCCTGATTTTGGTTTGGGTCCTGATGTTGGATGACTTTCAGATGTTCCGTAGGTTTACAAAGTTGGCACGGGCTTTTGTTATCCTGTATTGGACGTCTATGGTAGAGTCTCCATTGGCTGTGATCTTGCTGCCAAGGTATACAAAATCATTGACCTCTTTTATTCTGTTGTTGTGTGCTGTAACTTCAATGTCTTTCTTTGAGTTAATCTTCATTAATTTTGTTTTCTTAACATTTATATTAAGTCCGATCTGTCTGCTGTATATGACAGGGTCATCAGTTTTACTTTGGATATCCTTATGTCGCTGTGCTAGTAAAGCGATGGCACCTGCAAAGTCAAGATCTTGGAGTAACTGTTGTAATGTCAAGGATATTCCTCTATTGGCCTGTCTGGTGGTGGTTTACATAACCCAATCTATGCAAAGATTAAAGAGCAGCGGTGAGAGCAGGCATCCTTGTCGCACCCCTGTTTGGATTGGGAAGCTGTCTGACAGTTCTGTGCCGCAGATCACCTTTGCGTGAAAGTCCTTATAAAGCATTTGTATGATGATTTTGTTGGGGATGCCATAATGCGTGAGGATCTTCCATAATGCGGGACGGTGTACACTGTCAAATACTTTCGCAAAGTCAATAAAGTTGGAATATAGAGTGGTGTTCCATTCATTGCTTTGTTCTAAAATTTGCCTCAAGGAAAAAATTTAATGTGCACATGATTTTCCTTTTCTAAATCCAGTTTGTTCTTTGCGGAGAATTGGGTCTATCACTGAAGCCATTCTGTTTAGGGTGATTCTGCTGAGAACTAGCTGGTAACTGACAGCAGCATAATTCCTCTCCAGGTTTGTCGGTTAGGTCTCATTTCTTTGGTAGTTTCACAATGAGACCAGCCTTTCAGTCATTTGGTGCTGTTTCTGTCTGCCAAATGGTTTGCAAGATATCAGTAAGAAGTCTGGGTGTTAGCACTTCCTCAGCTTTCAGCATTTCTGTATGAACTTGGTCAATTCCTGGGGCTTTCCCGTTCTTAAGAAGTTTGATGGCTTGTTTTACTTCTTCGACTGTCGGTACTTCAGTATCGATGTTGAGGATATCTACACCTTCACCTTTTTCAGCTACTGTTGTTGGACATTCTTGGTTAAGTACTCTTTCGAAGTGATTTTTCCAACAGGTAAGTTCCTCTTCTATACTGGAGGCCAATTTTCCATCTTGTTTTCGCACTTCTGAATCCTTCAATCAAAGTTTTTGTGATGCGGTGTAAGGTCCCCATTTCTTTTTTTTGAGGCAGCCTCTTCTGCATCTTGCGCTAGCCTGTCAACTAGGTCTCTCCTGTCCTTCCGTGCACTTTTCTTTACTTCTTTGTCCTGTATTGAGTATGTTTCTTTTGACTGATCGTTTAGCCTGACTGACTTGGTTGTTAATATTTTTTTCTTTGTTGGTGAGTCTCTGTGACCAAGAAACACCCCTCGAGACCCTCACCAGCATTTGACCCCAGAATAGTAATATGTTTGTTTAATATTTTATCCGAGTCGAGGTAGATGGCAGCTTTTACTATGCCCTTCACATCAGTCTCGGCGTCATTTTCAGTACAGAGCTAGCTTCAGATAAGTAGACTGCTCTCCATTATCAGGGTGCTTGGGCAAGGACAAAATATTTGATCAGTTCAAAACAGGATAGGGTCTTGGTAACGGCGGGACCAGGCTATATTTAAACAATAAAATGCTTTCTTCAGTGATTCATACGGGATATGAAGGTAGCGACATTGCAGGAAAATGCTGGTTGTTTAAATGTTTTCTGCAATGATCGCTTCGTTTAAAACCCGCATGAATAATCAAAGAAAGCATGTTATTGGTTATATTTACATCTTTATTTTAACAAAATTAAGAAATTGATTGTAAAATCGTCTTAAATGGGAATAAGGGTCTGGTATCAGCATGGTTATTTCGCGCAGTCAGTGAATTTTCTTAGGTTGCTGAAGGTTTCAAACAATCGATAAAAGGGGCGTGTAATTTTCAGTCCTGCCTTTCGAAATAGAGGGAATCATACTTGGTGGATATAAATACATGGAAGTAACTCTTGGTTCTTATCAATTCAGACTTGAGTAGTTAATGTTACAATGCACATCAACCACAGAGGAACGTTGTATCATATAGATCTAGTGCATACTAGTATTGCATCCTAAAATCTGAGATTCCTTTTGTTTTATCTTTTAGAACTTTTGCAAAAAGCTATCATCTGAAGAATTAAAGACAAAAGTATTGCCCGTAGTCATTACCAAAGCCAAATCAAATTGGATTTTGAATATAGGGCAATCAAAAGATAAACAACTTAAGGGATCGAATTGTGAAAAGTATCTGAAAGCATGCATCAAAATATGTTGGAAACTGGCAAACCATCGGATACCGCCGAAATTTGTCTGGGAAGTCAGAGGCAATGAGGAATCATTTAAATGTTTGACAACCGCTTGCAAAAAGAAAAAGAGCTGTATACGAAGAGTGTTTATGCCAGCGGTTTTTAGGGAGGATGATATTATAAGTAAAGGGAAATATACTTGTATGTTATGCACTCCTGGTAATATTTGCAATAGCTCAGAGCAAAATGAGTCGACACAAAGCGAGAAAGAACAAAATAGAAAAAGTGCCTCCATGAACACCACCGCGGGGAGTGATGCTGAAAAGAAGAGGAAAAGCACCTCGTCAACAGCAGCCCCAGCTACAGGTCCAGATAGGAAGAGCCTAAATTTCTAAAAACCCGACCAGGAATTCAACGTATCACATCATATCCATTGTAACAAACTAATTAGACAGTCAGATAATGTCTAATGATCAAATATTTAAATTAAATTAAGATTATCAATTAATTGTATTTTGATTTAATGTGTCAATGTCGTTTTAAATAATCGATTATTTGTAAAAAAAAAATTAAGATGACATTAATTTTTTTTATCTTTAATTAATGGATTTCATGAAAATGATTTTATGTCAGTGTCAGTTTAAATGATCGATACGTTGTAAAGAAGACTATGACTTTAATAATTTTTAGCGTATTATTACTATAGTATCTTAATTACATTAAAATGATTTTTTGTTGTTGGTTTTTTTTTTCATGCTAGTAACAGTAAATCTCTAATCGGTAGTATCAAAAACAATTCGAAGGCTCTGTTTCCTGCAGTCATAAAGTCCCACTCACCCGCCCATTGCTTCGTATTGTACAATATAGACGTATGCATTGTCTAAAATTTGTAATTTTATTTCGTAGATTGGGAAGATTGGTTTTGAAAGAAAGACATTATTGTAACTTGCAGAATAAGTAACCTGCACTTTCAGAGCGCCTCACGTCTTATTCACGAGTTTTTGTTTAATTTGTAAATGATTTCAAAAATAGAATGAACTAAGGTTTGTCACTGGTCGGAATCGGACCGAACATCTAACTGCTATATAAAAATTATCGCGTTACCACTGAACATTGAATCCTCTAAATGAAAAAATGACAATAACAAACCGTCAACCATTTCAAAAATCCATAAAAGTAAATAAAAATTCAAAGCAGAGCAACACGGACCTCCAAATAGATACAGGTAGGATCAGGTGCCTAGGAGGAGTAAGCATTCTCTGCTGACCGGTCACACCCGCCGTGCGCCCAATGTCATATCGGGAAAAATGTCATTATCGGCAAAATTGTCGTAATTTGGGGAAAAAATCATGATCGGGAAAAAACGAAGAAAAATCCGTGGACAATTTAATATTCAATCGATAGTCGAGAGCAGAGCAATCACGGACCTCTGGAAAACAACAGAGGCAGGAGTAGGTGCCTAGGAGGAGTGAGCATCCTCTGCTGACCGGTCACACCCCCCGTGTGCTTTTTGTCGTAATCGGGAAAAAAACTCGGAAAAGTCCGTAGACAATTAGGTGATTAATTATGGTCTAACAATAAGTATGAAAAACGTCAGTCAGCATGCGACCCAGTGAAAGATTGTATTTGCTGACAAACTATTATGAATCATAAACACAAGAAATGATAAAAAAGCACGTAACAAATCTCGAAGGAGTAAGGCTACTCAGTACATTTACTTCACAGTTTTGGTAAACTTCCTGGTTTAAATTCGTCATGCCCTTGAACAGCCTTGCAGGTATCACAGTAACAACAGATACTGAGTGACGTTATCATTATCTGAAGAGAAACTCGGCCATATCAGGATTTGTTCTTTTCTTTGTTTCTAATGGTTGGTTGGCTGTTCTATAAAATTTACTGTACAACCATTTACATATATACTTAATTACCTTTTAAATGTAAATATCTTAAACTTTGTCAACCAATTTTATTCTGGGCCTTTTTCTTTTAATTCTTGTCGTTATAATCCTGCTCTTTAAATCTTTTTTACAGTTGGTTCTATTATATCGTTAGTTCTATACTAGGATTCTGAGAAAATTTAGATTAGGATGGTTTATCAGGGACCGCTCTTTCAAGGTCGGTGTGTTGAATGAATAAAAAAGTCTGAGAAAAGACCTGTCTCTTAGTAGGCTGAGTAGGGCTTCTATACAAGGGAGGAAATAGACTGATGCTGAGGTAATGCTTCCATTTTTAAGAAAGTTAATACAGTAGTTTTTAAAGCTTTGATCTATATATAATGATGAATGGGAAATCCAAACTTCGATAAATTCCATAGCCTATTGTAAAATTAGATTTTAATCATCGGAAATTTTCTATGTACTTACTGTATTTCTCGTTCTATATGTTATAATCCAGTACTTATATTCATATGTAATAATCTCGTACTTATATTTAAATGTAAAAGTTCAGTACTTATATTTTTATGTAATAATCCAGTACTTATATTTATACGTAATAATCCAGTACTTATATTCATATGTAACAATCCGGTACTTATATGTAATAATCTGGTACTTATATTTATATGTAATTATCTGGTACTGATATTTATATGTAATAATCTGGTACTTATATTAATATCTAATATTCTGGTACTTATATTTATTTGTAATAATTTGGTACTTTTATTTATATGTAATAATCCAGTACTTATATTTATCTGTAACAATCTGGTACTGATATGTAATAATCTGGTACTTATATTTATATGTAATTATCTGGTACTGATATTTATATGTAATAATCTGGTACATATATTAATATGTAATATTCTGGTACTTATATTTATTTGTAATAATTTGGTACTTTTTTTTACATGTAATAATCCAGTACTTATATTTATATGTAATAATCCAGTATCTTTATTTTATATGTTATAGTCTAGTATTTTTATTTCATAGACTGAAAACTGATATTCTATGATGCTGTGTTTTAGGACCACATAGAATATATTGACATTACAAACACATCATGTGGGATGTTTAAGACATAATTGTATATTTAGAAAGATTTTAGCCAAGATATCATCCCTTGCACAGTCATTTTTTTCATTAAAGGTTAAGGATGTATACCTTGTTAAAGACTAAGAATCTGATAAATAAAATATGAGGAAAGGATATACAAGTTAATAGAAAATTTGTAAACGTAAAGTATTTTTCAGAAATGATTTTGAACAAAAAAATCATTCGTAAGAAAACCTACTTGAACATAAGAGTTTTAAATTACGTAATACAGGAAACGCCTGTAAAATCTAACTATACTCTGTCCCAAGATATCCTCGATTCACATTTTGCTTAATTACTCGATAATTATAAATATCTCAGGGTTCAAACGATGTTCATTTAAAAGTATAAAAAATTTCCAAGATTTCTCAGTTGAAACGCTCCCATTTAGCCTATCAGGTTTCAATACACGGCTAAAAATGTAATGTCTACGGGGATTTAGTATTGCAGTAAGCCCGCATGATAACGTTGAAAAATTGTGCAAGGTATTCCGGGTGACTTTCGTCGATTTTAATTGCATTATTGTAAAGTTTTATTAAAAATCATCAAAATGTGCAGCATAAATATCTTGGGACAGACTATACAATTTAATGAAATCGAATTCATTAATACATGTAACTTGAGGATAGACTATGCTGTACAAAACCCCACGCTTTATCAAGGGGCTGGGAGGTCAATGAAGTATTCGCCATATCTTTCTTTTTTTTCTTAATTTTTAATATGATATCTTTAGCTGTAACGGATGAGTTAGTTTCAAAAATCCAATTTTTTTACATTTTAAATTAAGGCATTTACCTACATTCTTATATAGAGCCTTTTAATGGAGGCCAATACAGTCTTAAAATGATAATGACTTTGGTAAACAAAATTTATCTTTTTTTAAATATCAAATGATGAATATTTAATATTTATGGTGTTCCCGTATCTTATCACCAAAGAAGTGTGAACAACCCTATACGTTTTGAGCCATGTGAGAGATAGTAAATCATTGAATCGATTGGTTAAGATGAATAGACTTGTTAAATAACAAGAGATTACTACCCCACAACGGAACGCGACCCCAGGCACTCTGGGAGAGGATTCCATGGATCTTTTAAAGAGATTCTTCCTTGTGTCTTTTAACTTGCTTGTTGGAGTCACCATAGTTGTTTTAAGTAAGGATTATGGATTGTTTGCTGCTTTGACAATCATAGACTCAGAAATCATATGTAATAATTTACATTATAAATTTCAGTTGATCCTTGCGATGACAGTTTTCTGTCGAGTAACGAAAAAGGGTCCCTTTCGTCGGAATATATCCATGCTGCAGCTGCCGATTGTGAAATATTATGGCCAAATAACACTTGGAATTTTCGGAATACTTTTGTCGGACTTAACACCACACAGAGTTGTCCCGCAATGAACCATTGCAGTGACCTGTACTCACTATGGATGATGGGTTGGTTCGAGATCTTATTATTTCAACTATAAGTATTTAAAAACATGTTTCTGATTCTTTTTAGAATAGAACTGTAGAGATGTCTGAAAAACTTCCGGGTGGCGATCGTACTACTTTACGTTTTGTTCTCTTTCAGGGACGCCTCCGGTCTCCAATGACATCGTATCCAAACTGTTTTGTGAGACGGAGGCAACTGGGTGCTGCAAACGCAATGTCACGATCAATGTCAGGAAATGCTCACTATTACGTGTATATTTTCATCGCAACTCTTCAGGCTGTGATAAGGCCCTTTGTTTTGGTATTTATTGTACAAGTAGCCAATACACTGAGTATGGCTGAAAACGTTTCATAGCTGTATATTTATCCGTATTAAGGATTCCGTGCAATCGGGGAGGGGGGGGGGAGGGTAGGCAGACCAGCACAAACTTTTATATCCCTTAAGGTCCAGTATCTTTCCGATTTGTAAAAATTAACTGGAGTTTCTTAATTTCAACAAATAATGGCTTTTAATGATAAGAAGATCATGTCTTACCCGAACACTGGTTATATTTGCAAGTATATTAAAACTATATTCCTTATGCATCAAAGTTATAAACAACACATATACATGCGTTCAACACGTAAACAATTTTACAATGCAATTAAATTACCTGATGTGATGTACTGTCATAAAATGAATAAGTAATGTATCACGTAATGTAGATGACCTAAAATACACATAAACACACACATTGACACCACATACAATATAATATAATGTAAAAAACTATGAAAAATAATATGGACTAAAAATTATCACTGCACGTGTTATGTTCAATTGCTGGTAATCTTTTTAAACGTTACATATACTGTTGTTCATATTATATTATTTATTAAAAGGACCAGATGTGAATCATACTCCTACAAGAAATAGTAGTGCCGGTAAGTTGGAAGTTAGGATCATCGAAATCGATGTTTTGTCTGTTTGATATTTATAAGGTAAAGTGTAACTATTAGTGAATAAAGGTTCCTAGCAAAATGTTAACTTGTTGATATGTTTATGTTTTTAACTTGTACATATATATGTTATTTCAGCAGTTTCATCGATAAACGTAAGAAACGAAACTAATTCGCATGGTCAAACATCTTCAGGTAAATTTTCATTTATCGGTATATAATGAATTGACATCACTGTTTAACGACATCTCAGTTAAGATGATTATATTTTGTGAACGGTGCACTACTAAATCAAAATTAAGCTTTATATTTGATTTTATTAATCGTAAATGTCATATATACATTCAACAGCTGAATAACCTCAAATCAGACACGTTTTCTCAAACTTGCAGATCATATCCCAGTTTGGACATTTTGCCTCATTGCAATTTTGATTGCAGTAATTATTTGCCTTATACTAATAACAGTGTACGTTTGATTTTTTTTATCATGAAGACAAAATCTCAATCTCTTTCTCTCTCTCTCTCTCTGTTTCTCTCTCTCTCTCTCTCTCTCTCTCTCTCTCTCTCTCTCTCTCTGTACTTTTAAAATATATAATTTCATAGATGTTCGATTTTGGAGCGTTAACGCTTGAATTTAGTTTTACAAATATTTTCAAGAGTAATGAAAATATATATATTTTAAGTAACTTCACATCTATTACAGATTACTAAGGCAGAAGATTAAGCGGATAAGTAAATTGCACGTAGTTGATGACGGAGCTGAGAAAATCATTCAAGCACGAAAGAGACGGATTGCGAAATGAAAGATACTCTGTTTTAGAAACAAAGTTGTGATAGTCTTTGTTGCAAATGATTTAAACATTTGTTAATGATAGCAAGGCAATCTGATGTGTATACTCTCCTCTGTGCCAAATGTTTCTACTTATGTATGTGCAATATGTAAAGAAACTTAACAGAAGGAATTAAGTTGGCTTATTGACTTATAACTTAGCGTATCCTTTACATTGATTGTAATCATTGCCCAGGTTGCCATTAGATTATATAACAATCTAAATATAGCAACCTCTTTATATATCCAACTATGTATTTCTGAAGTCTTTATACTTTTATTGTTGTGGTATCCCAATCGTTTTAATATTTATTACTTAACACTGTTTTAAATAAGTACATGTATGCCAGTGTCAGATGGCACTTTCCCCCTGTTAGGTGCATGTTTAAAACATTCTAGTATGTCATATGATATGTCATTGCTTACAGGCATTATAACTTTTGTGTTTCATGTATCTCGATCACCTTTCAGGTGAGATATCTAACTTTCAAAAACTAATTCCTACAGGGAAAAATATATATGGGAAAACATTCCATACAGTGTAACTGTTACGTACTTGTACATGTATATACATTAATAAACATTATGATCTACTATATCTTTCGCTTCTTTTTTAATGAATATAGCCTTTAAATAACAATACGTTATAACATTGTTATTATATGTTATTTTGTGGACATGAATGATTCACGATATCGGTCGGTCGGTTGGATCTACTTGAGTATGCACTTTATTAAATTTGTTCGCCTTTAAGTAAATATGGGTACTGGTCATTAAGTTTTCCACGTATATGTGGGTGTATTATTGTAATGGACATATGAGTCTGATACCTTTAAACTTACATTAGCTCACTTTTGATCTAAGTCTTTTTTTATTACTAAAAGTTCCTTATGTTAAAGTGAGACTAACGTCAAAAGTGAGCACGTCTAGGTTTTATGCCCCCGTGGCCTGTGTTTATACCTTATCTTCAAAATGCAAAGATTGTTACAATGAATTTTTTTCTAAAAAAAAATCAATGTTTCCAACCCTCAATCGTCATTATTATACATTTACAATGTATCTAAATTGTTGTTTTTCATAATTCGATTTCTATCTTAATATGGTAAAATAATGAATTAAAAATGATGTGGGGGGGGGGGGCACAAATCATAAACCTTTTCATTTCGAAAATGGTTATAAAGTAATTATAGCGGTAATGTTAACTTAATAAGCAAGCTAAAATTATTATATACAAGTCACATATAACCATATATATCTTAAGAAATAAAGTCGACTTTCTAATAATGATTTACTGCCAAGGTTTTTGTGAAAAATGTTAGGTCCCGTAGAACGGCCAAAGAAAATGTCACTCTATTAATGTTTGCTGAACGTCTTAATCAAACTTTTTTAGACGTTAAACAAGACGACTGCAATAGATAACATATCTGAACTTACGGTGATAAAATTATATAATACATGTATCGCTACATTTTGAATACTCGTCTTTTTCTTTGAGATAAATTGATTGTACAATCATTATCTAGTAAACCGTATGCCGTAATGGTAGAAGGATAATTTTTCTCTTGGTAAATCTGGAAGTCTGGTCGGCTTCAATCTCGAACGGAAATGTTACTTTTTATCCAATTTTATACAATCATATATTATCTTCTAAACATCAACTTCTCAATCTTTATCAAACAAATCTATTCTAGGTCATTTATCTTGATTAGCCTTAGCACTTATAAATTTTGTTGTGTGCAAAATGATAAAAACATCAAATGTTTAAAGCTGCTATTTTCAAACTTAGTTCTATTACATCGCAAAAGAGAGTGGAAAACGTATGATCGGTTTAGTTTGTCAGTGGCTGTTCTATCACGGTGGTTGTGCTATTAATACTTCATTGTTTGAAACATCGCTGAAATATTGCATGTTCCCGTTTCCCGTTTTTAAAAAAACAAAAATGTCAGAAATATAAGGTTTCATAAACATTATGTATCGTTCACTAAATCGTTTTAGAAAATCACTGGTTAGAAAACCGACTAGTATAAATGATGAATATTTGATCGTATTTTTATTTTTGTGGTGTTGCTTTATCTTATCAATCAAGGTTTGTAAAATCTTCCTTAAGTCAGAAACTGCTCACCATTCCATTTTTATTCTCATCGCAACCATACAGGTTGTTACGAAGTTTTTTGTAATGGTATGGTTAACGTTAACATAGCATTCTGTTCTCTTTAATGGAACACATACACAATGTCATGTACTTTGGGAATACGTTTCGCCAACCAGCACAAATCTATATATTTTTGACAAGAATGTTATGGAAAAAAAATTAAATTTAGAGACAATCTTCAATTAAGGATCGTTTACACTAAAAGGAAAAAAAAATTACCATTAAACTATTACTATGTTATCTTTCGATGGTGTTAATTTTATTAACATTGTTTTGGTTCATATTACATCATGAAGTAAACGGACCAGATGTGAATCCATTTCTTGGAAAACGTGCAAGTGTTGGTAAGCTTTCCATTGATAATAAATCAAAGATTGTTTAATCTATTAAATGCTAATCTTATGAAACTCAGTGGAAAAATTACTTTAAAATTTGAAATAAATGCTCACTGTTGAATGAAATCTTTTATTTCCGTCATATCAATGGAGAGTAATCTGTACATAGGTATCAACTGAACATCAAACTGTATAGTGATAATTATATTACATACTTATTTATGAATGTGCAGCTAAAATAAAATAAAAAAGAATAACATTCGATTTACATTAATCTTCAATTTGTAATAAAAAGTGCCACGAATTGCATACGTATTTAGAAACACAACTCAATTTTAGTACCGTATATTAAGTAATTAAATCAAAACAAGCATTTATATTTATATTTTACTATAAAAAATATTGAATTTCTTTGTCTTTCAAGTCAAAATTGACATATTTATATCATAAATGTTTTACGGTTATTCTTAGAGGAGATTGTTTCTTTCTTACAGGACATACGGACAACTTAGGAATTGCTGTATATGCATGCGAAAAGAATTATGTGAAACATGGCTCCTAGTTGATTGACAAGAAAATAAATTTCAGAACTCCTGTTTAATTGTAAATGTTCCTTATCTTCAATGTATGTACCCTCATTTATACATACGAAAAAAATAATTAGGAATGTCGATATTAGACGTATTAAGGTATCTCACTCCTCACGTTTTGATTTCATTGCACAGATGATCATTATATTTAGTTTAAACAATATTTATTCATTATAGATTCAAATACATACCGGGAAACAAGCCATAGGGCTTATATTAATCCCTCTCTTGCATACACTGCAGAAATGAGATGTAAGTACAAGGAACAAACTAGAAAAAAGTGTCAAAAATCAAAGTTGGAAACACTTTTTATGAGGTAATGAAAATTTAAATTATATTCAAAATCAATATGATTTTATTTATCTAATCTTCACAGAAAGAATAATATTTCATGATTACACAACATTCATAAAAAAAATCCATTTGAATCGAAGAAACAAGCAAGTTTTACTGGTGAACTATTTTTTCTTGCGTAAGGTTTTTTTTTAGACGAAAATGACAGAAAAAAAACCCAATTTTATGAATTTTCAATTTCATTAAACTTTTTCATTATACTTTATTCATTATTCACATTGTTAACATTTGATAGGTTTGTAACATATTTTGTATGTTCTGTGTGACATGTAAAAAATTTAATCTTGAGAGAGTGATAGACGTTTAGCATAAAATCATGCAAGTATATATGAAATGTCTGAATTTTTTTAAGCCAAATTTTTCGAGAATTTTACCTTTGAAGCCTTATATCTAAAATTTGACATCACTGACCCCAACAATTTATTATGTAAAAATGATACTGAATACATATCTAAGCAAACTGGATTAATCTTATGAAATTCCTGATATTCAAAAAGTTTTTATTCCAAATCAAAATGTAACTATTATTGTATTTGTCTATTTTAAGCGCAAAAAGGTCACGAAAATTTTATGCAGCTTCGTACATATTTTTTCGTAATCCCTCTATATAGTGTGATCATTGTGCATTATTAAAAACAAAGTTTAAAGAAATAAGTTTGCTTTATCAAAAAAACTGACAACAAATCCTAATCAGGCCGAAATTGCATTTTAGGTACAAAAAGGTCAAATTAAATGGGCCATATCTCAAACAGATGAATGCCGACCCCCCGTTATCTTTGTATTTGTAAAGTATGTTTTGTCTACAGATTTCAATGATATACTTCTCAAGAAATTCTTGATACAACAACATTGAGGTGTGGGATACATTAAGCTCCGCCGAACATTTACAAGTTTTAAATATACTCGGGCACAGTTAGGTACAATTTTCTCCTTCAGCTTTGATGTGCAGTAAATCAAACTAATTTTATTTGTGAAAGGAGAAAAATGTACGTAACTTTGCTGATATGCAACTTTTTGAAAGGTACAAAACTGAAGTTCATTAATTAGTATGAACTTGCTTAATCTTCCATGATGTTACTCATCTGTACTACGCGTGTCACAACATTGTTTTGTTTGTTAATTGTGTTTTATAAGAACCTGGATCTAATTCTGCACGTGACAATCCAACTTATACTCACAGCAAACTTTCTAAGGAGGAAATGCTTTAAAATCGTATGTCACTTTAACATATTTTTTATATTTCTAACAACCAAAATTAATTTGAAATACCTTACTTATATTGGATACGTCAACGTCATAAAAATCCTCACAAACAAAGATACATAAAGCGGGTTCCAGTAAAAGTTCTACCAAGCGTCTTTCTTTACTTCCTACTAAGATATCAACAGCAGTAAAGGAGAAACTTCAAGAGTATGTGCAACATTATATTCAAGAAGCGGTGTAAATCAGATGTTGATACTTACAAATTCCAAGGAACTTTTGAAAAAATTGAAATTGCAACATTTTTCCAAGATCAATAGCATCAAAACGTACGACTTTTCTATACTTTACACAACCATTCCTTACGATAAATTACAGTCCAGGCTTTTTGACATCATTGATAGCTGCTTCTTCAATACAATGGATCTCGTAAACTTACTTACCTTGTCATCTGTCATTTACAAAACTATTTTGTTAACAAGCATTTGGGATGCGTACACAAGTAATCTGAAGATGATTTTAAATAGATGCCTGCGTTTTTGATTGATAAAATCTATGTATTTTTTGGATATCAGGTCTTCCAACAATTTCTTGGAATTTCAATGGGTATTAATTGTGCTCCATTGTAACAGAACTATTTCTATATTCATATGAAGCAGAATTTATTCCAAGACTTGTACATGAAAAAAATAAATCACTTGCTTTGGCGTTCAACTCAACATTTAAATATATTGACGATGTATTATCAATTAACAATGTTACTTCCATTCTTACGTCGACGTAGACTCGATATATCTCATTGAACATAAAATAAAAGATACCACAGAGTCTGCGTCATCTGTTTAATGTTTAGATATTTTACTAGAAAAATTAAGACAACCTAAGTAACCTAACAACAAACCTTATGATATACGCGATGACTTAAAATTTTCGATCGTCAACTTTCCTTACTTATGTAGCAATATACCTTCCTCATCTGAATATGAAGTTTTTATCTCACAGATGATCCGATATGCAAGGGCATTATCTACGTAAGAACAATTTCCAAAACGAGGTAAGTTACTGACAAACAAATTGACAAAATAAGATTGACACCAGTCTCGATTAATGTCATCAGTTCGTTCGTTTTTGGTCAATACAACAACCGTGTCAGTAAATACAATCTTCCATTAGGTCGCATGCTGACTGACTGAAAGACTGACTGACGTTTTATATATTTATTGTTAGGCCATTATCAATCACTGATTTGTCTACGTTTTTTTCCTGTTTTCCCGATTACGGCAAAGAGCATACGGCGGGTGGGACCGGTCAGCAGAGGATGCTCACTCCTTCACCCGATCATACCTCTTGCTTTTGTGGAGGTCCTTGTTTGCTCTGTTCCTGTTTTGTATTTTTCCTTTGGACTTTTGAATTTTAACACTGTTTTCAACTACACTGTTGTAATCATGTAAATTTTATTCTTCTAATGATGCTTTGTAACAAATGCTTGGTTTTTAAGGTCCATTTAGGTTTTATTAAGATAAACATGGTGAAAAGTCCTATTTATACTGCCGTTTTAAATGAAATATAATGAAAACTAGCTTGAAATCTTGATTTTTTTTTCTCCGTTTTTTGATAAATGAAATATATCTAGAATGAATACAGTCTTTCTAAAAAGTCCATGTAAAATGTTCTTGACCTCTTCTTTAAAATAATAAATTGGACCTACGTATCGGGATTATTTTTATAAAATTTTAAATGGAATGTTCACGTTATCTTTCAGCACTCCTAAATTTGGGTTTGAGTTTTATTTCTCGGGCTTTTGATCTTTAATACAAAGATGTAGTTGCCACGTTTAAATCCAGTATATTTTCATTATTTAGATTTTAGTTAAGTTGTCGTTTTTAGTGCTAATGTTTTTATCCCTACATTTGTAGTTTTATTTATTTATATTTTTTGTCCTGAATAAGGGACGGGTCTTTTTGTTTACTTTATTGTTTGTGTTGTTAGATTTTTTAGTGCTTTTCATATCTCATGCTATATGCGTGTATCTTTCAGATTGGACACACGTAGATAATAAGTGTTGTTCGGTTTTTTCAGTGCTTCCGAATATATTCTTACCAAGTAACAATGTGTTTCTTTGAGTTTTATGTTTGTCATGGATTGGGTCTTGTCGAGAAGAAGATTAATATATGTGTATATAACACGAATGCAGAAGTTAAATGCTGATTTGGTCGTTTATCAACATTAAGTTCTTTTAGTTAGACTAGGGACCTGTTTCAAATGTGTAGAGAAATGTTACTCCATATCAATTTACATTCATTGATATAGCTTCTAATTTTTTAATTTCTTGAAGTTTGTCAAACAAATCTATTCTGGGCCATATCGTTATAAATCATGTTCTTCGAAGAATGACGAAAAACATTCAATGTATGAATCCAACTTAGTTCTATTAAATAGCAAGAGGAAGTGTAAAAACCTTAGTTCGGGACTGTTCTATCAAGGTAGATGTATAATTTATACCATCGCTTGAATATTGTATTACAAATATTCTTTTCTGAAAAATTAATCTATTTCATACTCTAAATGTTTTTAAAAATAAATATTTCCACACAATTATTTGTATATATTTTTTCAAATTTCAAAAAATAAATATCCGTACATGCTAATTAAACAAATATACACGATATACCTATAACTGCTATTTACAATTCAAATTAAATAATTATAAGAAATAATCAAGGTGCGGAATGCGTTGCATAAGGATATCATGCATTTAATTTATATTTTATATTTTCTTTAAAACTGATCTATTGTAAATATCATATGATGAATATTTTACTTTTGTAGTTTGTCTTATCTTATCACTCTAAGCTAGCGAAAACACCCTTTAAGATTTAAGTCGTGTGAGAGATAAATTTAAAACATGCTTTCTATTGATTGAGCCACATAGAGTGGTTAAATGAAGAGATCTTACTTCTCTTCATCGGAACGCGATCTCAGACAATCTGAAAGAGGATTCCATGGATCTGGTAAGATTCTTCCTGGTTTCCTATCGTTGGCTTGTTGGAGTTTCCGTGGTGGTTATTCCATGTAAGTATTTTTCATTGTTTGCTGCTTTGGAATTCACAATAACAGAATTTTCGTCGTCGGTTATGATTTGAAATGTTATTTTCAGATGATCGTTGTAATAACACCTTTTTGTTGAGCATTGGAAGAGGGCCCCTTTCTTTGGAACATACCCCTGCTGCAGCCGCCACTTGTGAAATGTTGTGGCCAAATCATGGTTGGCATAATTACAATATTTTTGTCGGACTTAACATTACACCGGGGTGTCCCGCAATGAACCAATGCAGTAAACACACGAACTGGACGTATGGTTGGAATAAAATTTTATTATTACCAGCTCTGTTAATAAAATAATATATTCTATTGTTCAGAGCTAGAATTATATAGACTTTTTAAAACACTTCTGGACGGTGATCGGCCTACTTTCTGTTTTGTTTACTTTCAGAGACGCTTCCTGTTTCAAACAGCCCAGAATCTAAACATATTTGTGAGACTGGCTCTAATGGTTGTTGTGAAAATAACATCATTGCTAATGTCCGTAATTGCACACTATTCCATTTATATTTCCATCGCACCTCCAAAGGCTGTGATGAAGCTTATTGTTTTGGTATGCATTTTAGTAGAAATCTTAACACAAAAACTAATTGGAAACGTTCAAATCAATTGTAAGGTATGTTATTATTTACCGATGGTCCACAATGCTTTGTGGAATAGTTAAAGAAACCAGCATAAACTTGTTTATTCTATAGATATATGAAATTCCAGTGTTTTTTTACTTGTAAAATGTAAAAAGAAAGTAAAATATCGGAAAATCTTAACATTAACAAATATTCATTTTGTATGCACAATACAGTTAAATTACCTTGTTGTGATGTACCGCCATAAAAGATATAAGTAACGTGGTGTAGAGGACCCTTAAATACACACACACACACACACACACACACACACACACACACACACACACA
>WFKH01011581.1:67792548-67812555 GCA_016163765.1 Magallana hongkongensis | reverse complement strand
ACACACACACACACACACACACACACACACACACACACACACACACAGAGAGAGAGAGAGAGAGAGAGAGAGAGAGAGAGAGAGAGAGAGTATAAAATGTATTATGTGTATTATGTAGTAAACGGACCACACGTGATGCCTACTCCTGGGAAAGGTACAAGTGGTGGTAAGCTGGACTTATTTCAAATTTACTGAAATAATTTAGCAATTTCCAGTGATAAAATACAAAGAGTATTATGTCTGTTTTATACTTAAAGGAGAAGTGTAACAATTTGTTCAAAGTTTTAAAATTAATAAATGTTTTCTGTTAAATTTGTGAAGTTATCGTACATAATATAAATTTCTATAGCTCATATTTATATTTATAGCAGCAGTAGTCTTACCCATCAACACAGGAAACGGAACAAGCCTAAGTGGCCATACAACTTCCGGTAGGTTTGGCTTTTATATTATGTATTGACATTACCGTTTATCTAGAAAACATCTCAAATAAGATGAAATATATCTTAATTAGTGCACGGTAAGGCCAGCATTAAAAAAAATGTAAAAAAAAAAAAAAAAAAAAAAAAAAAAAAAAAAAAAAGATCAGATAAGATATTATCAATATATTCCATATCAATAGAAAGTAGTGTTTTGTTTAAACATTGGTGAAAAATTTAATTAAAATCACAAACAGATTTTTTTCTGCACATATTGAAAGAAAAAACACAGTTGATTTACTTTTGTCTACAGTGGAATACAAATAAATGCCATATTTAACATATGAATTTAGAACCACAGCTCATAACTTCACTTATCATAAGTAATTTGATCAAAACTAGTATTTTTGATATGGTATAAAAGAGCTGAATATTGAATTGCAGTGTCTTGCCAATCAACGTTGATGTATTCCTATAAATCTAATAAAATATCTAGCAAGTGATCTAAGATTACGTTACCCTCTTTGAGACATACTTAGTAGTACATGCATGTTAAATGTTTACTATTCTATCACAATGTTTAGACTTTTTTGGCATAATTATCTTAGATGAGATTTCAATAAGGCAATCAAACCTGTCTCTCAGCCTTGAATTTTCTTTATCATCTACCCATAGATGAATCGCCTGCAATTTTCAGTAAATGCTTACATACATTGACATGTCATCATGATAATAATAGCCTCCATTTAGCTTTTTCTCTAAAAACTCATTATTAACTTCTTGTTTGAATACATGGTTTTGTTGTAAGCAGTACATGTAGTTGGTGAATCAGAGTCATATGACAGAGTATTTTTAACCGCGTTTTTATTACCCAGTATTTTTCTTGACACATGCTTAGAAGATAAAAACATGAACAGTGTGTTGTCTACTCTTACCAATCAATCTTCCTAGAAATAGAAAAAGATATATGTATATATCACCTTCCAGCAACCATAGACTAAGGTTTGATGAACATCCCATAGATGATGAATGTTTAGAGAAACTCTGAAAATCCTGGAGAAATTCCGTTAAATATATTCTAGTTTATTCAGGTCGTTTTTCGTAAGATCAGTCTAGAGTTCGCAAGAGAGGGAACACGCCGTACAACCGCTTTGAATCATTTCATTGAAGTGCCGTGGGATATATTTACCTGGACAGCAGACGTTCCCTGAGGAAAAGAATATTCTTTATAATCAATCTTCAAGAAATATGAATCTCAAAATATTTGGTTAAAAGTTATATAGTTGCTTTTATCATAAATCTAGATTTTTAAAAAAGCATTGTCACATGAAGAATTTTGAGCCATCTTTTATGCAATTTTTGGGGGGGAAATGCAAACTGAGGTTTGGACACTTAACAAACTAAAACGGCGTGTGCTATCAAAATAATACAATGTCAGAAAAACAGTCTATTATCTAAGCTTTAATTTGATATTTGCAGAAGTTTCTATAATTCATTCCTGTATCTGCTATTTTAATTATAGCAACACACCCTCGGAGAAAAATGATACGTTCAACATCCGTTGGATAATACATTCACAATATGTTTTTAAACCAGTAATGATACACTCATGTGCTGTGTTTGTTCAGTTAAATTCAGCCAAAATGACAGTGTTTTATCGCTTAAAATGATACATTTTTGATTGGAATAGGAAGTATTTGAAAAATAAATAGACAACAACATTATATTTAGATAAAATCAAATGAAAGATTATTCTATAATTATTTATTCCTTTTATTCCCTGTTAATAAACGTTCTTTGTTAAAATACTCATGAAACCTGACCCCGCGACATGAATTTAGAAAGTAAATAAGTACATCTATGACTACTGGAAAGCGTGGACGGCAGAAAGACAGTGCAAAAAGTGAACAAAGAAAAATCTGGTTTTTAAATTTTAGAAAGACTAGAGTTTTAATGCAAGCATCTTGGTAAACAGGTCAGTCGCACAACAATGGATTGAGTTGGTATAGCACACTTCCATGTTGTGACGTACTATACTATTTATAGAAATAAACAATAAAATTAAGTAAAATGTTATGAATAGTTTCTTTCACACTCACAATCTTGTCACCATACAGGGTTAGATGATTCACTTCAAATCTGTCTGTCATGAGTTCTCATCCCTCTAGGGATTTTGGTATTTCTACCTTTCCAAACAAATTTTAAACGTATTTTTGGTTAAACATAGTAAAATTTGCACATTTTAAACCAGTGAAAGTATTTTAATTGTAATGTACTTCAATCCACATTAATATCGACAGATGTCCCATACCACCTTAAGTTGACTGTCATCGAGGGGCCCAGAAACAGGGTACTTTTGGCTGTTTATTTTATCTAGCTGTAGATAAGTTTAACAGGTCGAGACCACTAGATTTTGTGACGTCGGCATAAATTTGCATACTAAGTTAGCTATATGTTTACTTTTATCGACAGACCAATCAGGTAAATGAGTTGCAAGGCATTGTGGGCTACTACAAGTTTCAGTGTATACAGATCGTAAAGATAATATATACCATTTTGAATTGTCCTTTGGAAACTCATTTTCAATGACTTTTCAGAATTTATGAAATAAATATGGAAAATTACGTCTGATCTTTTATTTCTATGCTCACATTTAAAAAATATTGCTTATGAGGCCTTATATCAACCTATTTAAATACCCCATTGTCAAAGTTCAAAAGAGAGGTTTGTCCTTTTGAATTAGAAGCAGTGAGTACGTTTTTCACGTGATATCCCAGGTTTGGACAACATTAGTAGTATGCGCTTTGAAATTTTCTTCAGGGACACTCATCAGAATACTTTGCGTACAAAATACTACATGCTACATAACTTGTGCTTCTGTATTTGTATGTTTGTGCATTTTTATTACCGTGGCTATTTACGTATGTTAAAAATGTACAGTTACCTGTATTTATTTCTGGTGTACAATTATTAAGTCACCAATAATTAAACAATTATGCAGTTTTTTTCTTATCAAAATCTATTTGTACTTGAATGCGTATGTTTGCCATATTTTTGATACTGATCAATTTTTGAAGCAACAATTGATAAACTAAAACAACAGTATTTTTCAATGTGAGCATGGAACAATGTCTATGGTACGTAATCTTTCCTTTTTTACCTTTTAAAGTAAAAAACAAGTTGTACAAATTTTCCGTCAAGCAATTAAATATTGGGTATAAAACCGGCAAAAACCACGTGTGCCTGTTGAATCGTAAACACGTAGTAGACCGTCATGCTTTGCGACTCATTCACTGGATTGGAGAATCTGGTTGACGTTAATATTGTCACATGTTAAATAATGCTATCCATATAAGGTAGTGTACCCGACCTGTTTAAAAGAGGGCATTTATGTGTTTGATTTTCAAATTTTAGTACCTATCCTTTCGAAAGGAATGTTGTACAGTAGACTACTTTTAATAAAAAAGTTATAGCATTTGACATGGATTTTTAAACTTAAACTTGCTTTTTTTGTACGAATACAAATGTTGAATGACTTCCTAGCTTAATTACCTTTCCCGTGCCAATGCTTAGATCCCCAATAATTATGCAATCTGATTAAAATCATATCCTCGATCCGTTCCTTGTTTTTTTATTGTCGCTACACGTGTAGAGACAATAGAAAAACAAGGAGCGGATCAAGGATCTGATTTATTCATATTTATGAATAGTAAATATGTACATGAGAAGGTACTAGTTTTTCCAGACATTGAATTTTTATCTGCATTATTCAAATCAACATAAAACAATTGTCCAATTTGTCACAAGCTTTTTATATTAACTTACAAAACTTGGATATGGAATTAAGGTGGAATAACACATCATCAAAAAATGGATGACCTTTGATCGAAACGATGTTTCGTTTTATTAAAGTTTCGGGCTTGTGATCCGTACACCCCGAGTTTAAATCCCGCAGGGACTATTGTTGCTACTTACTAATTTGGATTTTTTAGATATTTATTTTTTTATCTCCATACTGCAAATTTTTCGCTTATTTGACATATGTATATCATTATTTCTTCCATAATCAAATAATTCACTGTTAATTTGAGTGATTTTTTCCAGTTGTGTTATTCCGCATTAATTAGAAATCAATTAAACAAGTACATAATACATCCGTTCATTGTACTCAGTACGTTTATAGCTTCCTAAACTAAAGAAAGAATGAATATATTTATCAGGTTAATGTGAAGTATTTATGTCGTTTATTGTAAAATATTTACATCCACTAAGTATGATTCCCTATTTTTGTTATGGAAATTGATTGTACACTCATACATGTAGTTCTGTAAAAACTTACAGGAATGAAATCATCGATTGGTCGAAACCTTCAGCATCACTGACTGCACGAGATAATCGTGCTGATGTCTGATTCAAATACCTATAGAAGACATTTGGTTGTTTCTCTTCTCAAACGCACCGATGCACATGAACAATATTCTAGTTAATTTTACTTACTTTTTACGATAAATTTATTAATTTGTTTAAAGAAAGATGTAAATATAAACAATAAAATGCTTTCTTTGATGATTCATGCGGGTTATGAAGGTAGCAATAATTGCAGAAAAAAATACATAACCACTAATGCGAGTTATGTATTTTTTCTGCAATGTCGCCACCTTCATATCCCCCGTGAATCACCAAAGAAAGCATTTTATTGTTTAAATATAAACTTGTCCTTCGATTAATACGGTGATAAAGGGTGTATGAAACGTTTAATATCCTTTTAAAACCCTACAGTTTTTTTGAGCAATTTGTCAAATACACCAAAAATTAATATTTATCTCTGTGAAACAGAACTACTTAACTAAACGTTTAGTCAGAACAACTTTTGAATGTATCATCATACAACTTTTGAATGTATCCTTGTAGCAAGGACAACGGACGTTGAACGTATCATTTTTCTCCGAGTGTGTGTTGTTAAAATTTAAATAGCAGCTACAGAAATGAATTTTTTGCAAATATCAAATCAAAGCTTAGATTATAGGCTTTTTTCTGATATTGCATTATTTCAATAGCACACGCCGTCTTAGTTTGTTAAGTGTCCAAACCTCAAAGTTTTCATTTTCCCCCAAAAATTGCATTAAAATGGCTCAAAATTCTTCATGTGACAGTGTCTGTTAAAAAGCGAGACTATTGACAAAAGACCAACTATATTACTCTACTTTAAATCAAATATTATGAGATTCATGTTTGCTTATGATTGACAATAAAGAACATTTATCTAAGTGAACGTCTGCTGTCCAGGTAAACAAGCACTTTTGAATTATCACACGGCACCTCAATGAAATGATTCAAAGCGGTTGTACGGTGTGGGGAAGAATGAAGAATAATTCTTTTCCATATTTTAGCTGAAAGAACTGGATGAACTTCACATTTGTTAACACCCATAGAATAAAGTGGTTAAATGTTACTTTTTGTGTTTTTCAAGCACAATTCATATTGGCTTGTAACAAATAAACAGTATAAATATCGTCTTCACAGTTTGGTATAACATTAATTAAAAGTTTCCTATCAAAGTAAGAATATGAGTCTCTCGAAGGTTAACCAAATACATTAGAAGCACTTTTACTCGGATTTTCATATAAATCGTTGTGTTTTACATCCTCTTGCAAAGGACCGGTAGAAAAAACACAACTTGTTGGATGAATATCATCTAGCATTGCAAAAATGAGAGATATATATAATTATAAAATATTTTATATATATTATAAAAATATAATAAAAATATATTTTTATAACTTTAGCGTCACAGATTAACACAGGGAAAAGAGCAAATCCATTGCAAATCAGTAGAGATCTATATATTTAACTAGTATGTATATTTATATCAGTAGTGACACAAATTAACATGGGAAACAGAACAAATCCAAGTGGACATACAACTTCAGGTAGGTTTGTCATTTACATTATGTATAAGTATAACTACAACTCGTTGGAATAATAGCATCTACAATGGCAAATCATGAGAGATCCTATATATATAACTAGTATGTATATTTATATCAGTAGTGTTACCAACCAACACGGGAAACAGAACAACTCCAAGTGGCCATACAGCTTCAGGTAGGCTTGACATTATATTACGTATTAGCATTACCATTATCGAGTAAACGACTTAATAAGATAAAAAAAAATTTAAACGATGCACTTTAAATTAAAGTAGAATTAAGCTTTTAGATGAAATAATTTAAACAATCTTTATATCCTCCAGAAAATTAAAAAGTATTTTGTGTATAAACATAAAAGAAACATCAAATCATAGAGTGAAAAATATAACAGTAAACGTATTCATACTGATTCAAAATTTTAAGTGTTTATCCAATAAAATGTTTTTATTAAATAAAATTAACACATTTGTTTGTCTTGTCGTTGGGGTGACTGATTTCCACCGTACTCTCAAATGGTTTCGAAGAACTATGTAGCAATTTTTACCTCTGGTTGCTACCCGAGACCTCGACCTCTGCTTGAAATCACGAACACTTCTGGTTTGGTTGAATTTCGCTCAAGCTTTCTGGTTGTTTTAATGTCGATTGAAAGGACGATACAGTAATGGAAGAGAATTATTATACTAAGATAATTTTATCTGGATTGTTTATTGGATTGTTTATTGTTTTAAACAATGTAGAGGATCAAATTAACAAAAGATTAAAGCGAGTATAACCTGTCATAGGAACAATCCAAACACCAACATTCTTTCCTCAAAGGTCATTCTGCCCATTTTAAGATTTTTTTACTAAAAAAACTGATATGAAAGACTAATATCAATAACAAAAAGTTCTAAACACAACAAGTGTTCATAAAATTAATTATCATGGAAATTACATTCAAAAGTTAAAAATTTTATGGAATTTGGCTTAACCCCCCCCCCAAAAAAAAAACCAAAAAACAAAAGGCCCGTAAAGAACATCGCTCACCTAAACAATTGCAATAATAAAATCAGCTATATGGAGTCATATACAAATTATCTGGACAATGTAGTAAAATACATCCTGTGTAAATTACCAAATTTCTCCAGATTTTCTTTTGGTAAACACTGATACCATTTTGAAACCGGAAGATTTAGTAGTCATACATTATCACATATTGAATATTGTAATGCTTTAAAAGATATTAAACAACTGTTCAGAATAAACCTACATTAAACTTTGAAATCCTTGTCTGAAAAGTTAAAGTCTAAACAATTAAGAATCAACAAATGTCAAGATGCATGCATAAAAGTAAAACCATAAATTATAACAGTTGAGTATTTGTTAAAAAAATGAAAATAATTAATTTTATTTCCTGTCTGAAAATTTATCAAATTTATCCCCCAACTTTCCCCCACCCCACCCACATTCTGGCACCATCATTACCCGGATATCATGATTTGAACAAACTTGAATCTTCACTAACTGAGGATGCTTCCTCACAAGTTACAGCTTTTCTGGCCCGATGGTTTTTAAGAAAAAAAAATAAAATACAAAAATTTGAACATCCCCTATTGTGGTCCCACCCTACTACCTAGGATCATGATTTGAGCAAACTTTATTTTACAGTACCTGAGGTTACTTCCTTAAAAGTAACAGCTAACGAATTGGTTTTTGAGAAGACTTTTAAAGATTTTTCACTATACATTTCTGTGTAAAATTTCAAGATCCCCCCATTGTGGCTCACCATACCTAGATATCAGGATTTGAACAAACTTGAATATACACTCCCTGAGGATTTTTCCACACAAGTGACAGATTGTCTAGCCGATTTTGATTTTCTACAAAAGAATTTAATAATGTTTCTTTCATGTTCCTTATATGCTAAAATTCAACACTCCTCAATTGTGGACACACCCTATCCCTGGAGATCATGATTTAAACATACTTGAATCTACACTACACGAGGAAGCTTTTACGCAAGTTACAGCTTGTCTGACCGTATGGTATTTGAGAAGATAATTTTTAAAGATTTTATCACTATATTCCTGCGTAAAAAACTTACACCCCCATGGTGGTTCCCCCAGGGATCATGATTTAACCAACTTAATCAACACTACCGGACAATGCTTTCACACAAGTAACAGATTGCCTAGCCAATTGGTTTTTGAGAAAAATATTGATTGATAAGATTGTTCACAATAAATTTTATGTAATAATTTGACTATCCCTCACTGTGTTCCCACCCTATCCCTTTGGGGTACAGACGTCTCGGCCCAACGACACCTCGGCCCAGGGCGGTTGACACCTCGGCCCAGACGGGTCAGCCCAAATTTATTGACACCTCGGCCCATGTAAAAGACAACTCGGCCCAATGAAAATTTCGGTTCAAAATGTATAAATTTAAAAAAACATTGGCAGATAATTACTGTATCTATTCATTTATGTGGTTATAATAATGCAGCTTCATCAATTTTCATTTCGTATGAACATTCTTTATTTTCGTGCTACTTAAAAAGTACTAAATCTACGGTTAACGTTACACAGTAGCTGACGTGCTGAGCTGACCACAGCTCGTAATTTAATCCTCATTGTCACCCCTGACACGCGTTTGAGACTCCAAAGGAGACTGCCGCATCCTCTTGTTTGTTTTACTATTAGCACTTAATTGTCGTCATTTTCATGATTTTAATTTCTTGTTTGCTTAACAATTAGCACTTAATGGCCTCGTTTCTGCTAATAATTCAATATCTTATACAAGTATTTGATATGTATTATTTTAAAAATTCCAACATATATAATTACAAAACTATATATAAAAATTATATATGTGTGTGTTACAAAATAAAATAAAAACATGAAAATCATTTTAATTTTATTTCAATTTTGCTTGAGCCGAGATGTCTTTTACGTGAGCCGAGGTGTCTCAAATTTTGGGCCGACCCGTCTTGGCCGAGGTGTCCTGGGGCCGAGGTGTCGTAGGGCCGAGGTGTCGTTGGGCCGACATGTCTGTATTTCCTCCCTTTTGGGTCATGGCTTGAACAAACACTTTTTAAGGATGCTGTCACACAAGTTACAGTTTTCTAAGCAATTTGTTTTATGAAGATTTTCTCTGTATATTTCTATGTAGGAACTTAAAGAGGGGATAAACATAGGGTATGTCTGTTGTCGAATTCTATTGAATTTATTCACTAGAATATGTCTAAATAATGTAAGAATTCGTCCCCCCCCCTCCCCAATTGCGATCTACTCTACCCTCGGGGATCATATTTTAATCAAACTTGAATACACTAAGGATACTTACATTCTAGCCAATTGGTTTATGAGAAATTTTGTAAATAACTCGTGCATACCATAAACTTTTACAACTCGTATGTATATTTATTGCAATAGTGTCAACACTTAAAATTGGAAGCGGAACAAATTCAAGTGGTCATACATCTTTAGGTAGGCTTGGCAATTATATAATGTATTTTCTTTATCGATTATCGAGTACAAATGCATTCAAATCAGTTAAATTAAATACCCTTCCACTGAAAGAGAATGATTAAGCTTCATATTTTATTTGATTTATTATTGAAAGCTATACTCTAACACTGAATAATTTTTCATTGTGACATGTTTTTGTTTCAACTTGTAGCTCCTGTTCCGGTTTGGTCAATTTGCCTTATAGCAATTTCGATTGCATCAAATATTTTTCTAACACTAGGATTAGTGTACGTTTAATACTAATATCATTTTTATAAAGGCATCTCTCTCTCTCTCTCTCTCTCTCTCTCTCTCTCTCTCTCTCTCTCTTTAAGTTAGCACTTTATATATTTTACACTTTAGGCGTTAACGCGTTATATAAAGTTTTACATTTTTCAAAGGTATACAAAATGATATTTATACAAGTAACATACGTCTTTTTCAGATTTTTATGGCTGAAAAATAAGCGTAGGACAGATGCAGTTGCTGACATACCCACAACAAATTTGGAAGTCATTAAAGTAGGAAAGAGAATTAAATGACAAATGAAAGATATCTTTTATTTTATAAGAATGTTGTACGTGATTTTGTTGTAGTTGCCCTCATTTATTTGTTATTCATAGCAATATAGTATGTATACTCTTGTCAGTGCCATTTTTGTTCTATTCATATATGTGCAATATTGGTATAATTTATAATTACTAAAACTAACAGAAGGGAGTAAGCTGGTCGTTGATTTACTACTTGAGTATATTTGAATAAATGTTATCGTTGTCCATGCCGTCATTAGATTATATAATGAATAACAAGTATAAAAATCCTAACAATCTATTTGAAATTTTTATCCATATATTTATTTATGTATCCTAATAGTTTTGAAAATATAAAGTTGTATTTTGTTTTGTTATTTATATGTACAGACAGCCCTTCAGATGCCCAAGCACTTTGTTATAAGACCCTTATCTTGATTCATTCACCAGCGTATGCTGTTGTCTTGATGTGCGGTATTATTTCGATATCAACAATCAGCTGTTAGTTCATGTGTTGGTACTGCTATCTATGTACGTGTATATTCATGTTATTGTATTTGTTTATTTGTAATCATAGTAATCTTCCTTGTGTTTGTAAGATTCGTATATTGTTATATTACTGCACTATTTTAAAGAGGGAAAGCGGTCATCTTGTACTTTTGAGGATTAATATGTAAAAATTTCTTAACTGGTTTGTTTCTGCCAAAAATGATAAAAACTGTTGTCAAAAGGTAAAAAAACAATAAATGTAAAGTTATATCTGCTTTTTTGCATGCAAATTACGCATACAAAAACAGAAGAATGTATTTTTAATCACTTCGAACTGCGCAGTTTCAGACTTAAATTCAATTTTTAATAATCAGAAAAAATATGAAAGGAATTCAACTCTACACTATTTTGTTGAGAAAAAAGTATAAACTTGCTTGTTTAGGTCGTAACTTTGTCTCAGAAGACGATACCCTGTTCTTGAAATGGGTCTCAAAAACCACCAATTCACACGAGATACTTTTGTCCGTCTCTATGGGAGTATATTGAAGTAAAAATTTCATTAAAAATATATTTATATTTTTTTATTTAAGGTAATTGTTTTTTGGAACCCTACCCTACTTCTAAAAATAATTAATTTAATTATACTTAGTAGTAGTTGAAAAAATCTTTGAACTGGTAAAGAGGTGTTTGTCACATGCAACACAGATTGTTTTGAATTGACATTTATTTATTTTTCTTTGAATATATACGTCAGTATGCCTCCATAGACACAGGAGTTCTAAGTATAGACTGGATTTTTCTTGTTCTAAAATAGATACAATGCCGGCTGATGAAAATAGACAACCCTATTATGAGACAAAGTTACTACAATATTCTGCAAGGTTCAACCTTTTCCTTAAAAGATTTGAGAGAAAATACTTTTCATTTTAAAAATGAAATGCAGTAATAATAAATAGCATTCAAAATCAAAAGGCCGAAGGAAAAAAAACAAAATAGGAGCGGAGCATACACGGACCTCTTCAAAAATAAGAGGCAGGATCAAGTGCCATGGAGGAGTGAGCACCCTCTACTGACCTGCTTTGTCGTTATCGGTTTTAAAACAATCATGAAAAACGTAAGTCAGCCCTCGGCCTAACGGCTGTAAAGGTCGTTGTATCGACCATAGAACTAACGAAATGATGACTTCAATCAAGACTGTTGATATTCTTGTTTTATCAACTTGTTTGTCAGTAGCTTACCTCTCTTTGACGATTTATCATACGTAGAGCATGCCCTTGCGTATCGAATCAACATGTATATTGCTACATATATAGAAAAAGGTTTGCTAACAATGGCGCGTAATTGGTACCCATGGGAATTCAACAGATTGTTGGAGGACCTGATTTCCAAAAACTACATAGATTCGGTCAATCAGAAACGCAAGCATCTTTTTTATATCATCTCCAGAGTATTTGTGTACGCAATGATCTATTCTAAATATCAGATGATAAATATTACTTTTTGTGATACTGCCTTATCTTATCACTCAGTGCTAAAGAAACCAGCATTCGATATTTATACCGTGTGCGAGATAATTTAAAAATCCTGTAATCTATTGATTGAGGCACATAGAATTGTTGAAGGGCGAAAGCTTACTACCCAAACGACCGTAGGTAATCTGGGAGAGGACTTCATGGATTTTCGGAGATTCTTCCTGGTTTCTATTCAATGGCTTGTTGGAGTTACAATGGATGTTCTGTGTAAGTATTACGGTTTGCTAGCTGATTTGGGAATCACCAATTACAAAATTCTGTTTTTCTGTAATTAATTCAAACAATTAATTACAGTTGATGCTTGCAATGAAACCTTTCTGTCGAATAATGGAAGAGGTTCCATTTCGTCGGGTTATATTCCTATTCAGCTGCTACTTGTGTGTTTTGGTCGAGCAATAGTTGGCATATTCTGAACACTTTTGTTGGACTTCACACCGCACAGAGGTGTCCAACATTGAACCAATGCAATTCATCAAAAACATTATTATCATGGCGATGGATGAATGGTTGGACGAAAGTTTATCGTAACAACTAATAACAAATTAACAATATTTTTGATTGTTCGAAATAGAACTGTATATTTTTGAAACCCTTCCTGGTGATTATCGTATTACTTCAAGCTTTGTCTTCTTTCAGGGATGCTTCCGGTCTCAAAATGCATCGAATACAAACAATTTTGTGAGACTGGCGCTACCGGATGCTGTGAAAATAAAACCAGCATGAAAATCAGCGACTGTTTACCTGTCAGTGTATATTTTAATCGCAACTCTACGGGCTGTGTTGAGGCTCATTGTTATGGTATTTATTGATCAAAATCTGACAACCTATATACATGTAGTGTGGATTTGACTATTGATAATATTGTTGTATCCTTTTCTTTAATAAGGGCCCGCCACGTTCTGGGAAAAAGTTTTGAATTTGATTGAAAACACCTTCAGTTTTATAATTCCTTACCATAGAAAGCTTAGTTAGGCTGACAAAAGCTTGATTAACTTGACTGTTTTACAATCAAATTAGTGCGACAAACAAAGGATGATGTGAAATACGGCGCCCAATAAATTGATAAAAAAATATGAATTCCGGAATTTTTGTTTCATTTTGCATTTACTTGATCTTTGATACTTTGTTTACCTTTTAATCCTTTTTTTTTTAATTCGAGATAAATCATTAAGATATACATCATTATTTATGGTAGGGGTACACTGTTTCCATTTAATCCCCGTAAGCTTTTAGCTCGATCAGACCCATATTTGAACGCTTTAAATACACTAGCGAAATTCACATCCAATTATCATGGGGTGTCGCACTGTCATGAAAATTGTAAGTCACGTGGTACGGAGGACCCTAAAATACACGCACACCGACACATGTACAATATAATAATTTTAACAGGACGAATGTATCATGATCAGTGGACTAAGAGACAGTAGACACATGTTGTTCGATATATAAAAATTAATATAAGCAAGAGAATGATAGAATATACCGGTATTCATGTATAAACAAGTAACTAAACAGAAATATAACCTGGCAGCTATATGGAATAGGATTCTTCTTGAACTATCTATATGTCTACTCTCTTTGAAGGTAAAACAAGTTGTGCACTTGTTGATTTTTAATTAGCATTTAACAGGTCGAGACCACTAGATTTTGTGACGTCGGCATAAATTTGCATACTAAATTAGCTATCTCTTTACCTTCATCGACAGAACAATCAGATGAATGAGTTGCAAGGCATTGTGGGCTACTGCAAGTTTCAGTGTATACAAAGCGTATTGAAAATATATACCATATATTGAATTGTCCTTTGGAAACTTATTTTTTTATTATTTTTTAAAATTTATGTAATAAATATGGAAAGCTATGTCTGATCTTTCATTTCTATGCTCACATTTAAAAAATATTGCCTATGAGGCCTTATATCAACCTATTTAAATACCACATTGTCAAAATTCAAAAGAGAGGTTTGTCCTATTGAATTATAAACAGTGAGTACGTTTTTTTCACGTGATACCCCAGGTTTGGGACAACATAAGTATAGAATTCGCATTGAAGTTTCTTCAGGGACACTCATCAGAATGCTTAGCGTACAAAATACTACATGCTACATAACTTGTACATCTTTATTTGTATATTTGTGCATTTCTATTATCGTGGATATTTACGTATGCTAAAAATGTACAATTACCGGTATTTATTTCTGGTGTACAATGTACAGTGATTAAGTCACCAATAAACAATTATGCAGTCTTTCTTATCAAAATCTGTTCGTACTTGTATGCGTATGTTTGCCAGTCTTTTGATACTGATTGATTTTGGAAGCAGCAATTGATAAAATAAAACAACAGTATTTTTCAATGTGAGCATGAAACAAAGTCTATGGTACGTAATCTTTCATTTTTTTACCTTCTTAAGTAAAAATCGAGTTTACAATTTTTCCGGCAAGCAATTAAATATTGTGTATAAAACAGACAATAACCACGTGTGTCTGTTGAAACGTAAACACGTAGTAGACCGTCTTGCTTTGCGACTCATTCACTGGATTGGAGAATCTGGTTGACGCAAATATTGTCACATGTTAAATAATGCCATCCATATAAGGTAGTGTACCCGACCTGTTTAATACTGTCGAGAGAAATGGTCTTTGGGGCATGTTTTTAAAATTGGAATCAATAGGAAATGCTGGACAATCTCATCTGAAGATGTAAACAAAACAGACACACATGCACGCTGAAACAACTACGTTTACAATTAACAATCATTTAGTAATTCATTACACTGGTTGCTTGTAAAAAAAACTCTGTTAATAATTCGATGATAAATGATGCAATTAAAATATCAAATTATATCTGTTTTGTGTTATACTGTAAATTCATTATTTTATGCTAGTACTTAATTCCGCGATTCAACTGCATCAAATCGCGAGAATATAAAATCGCGAAGGCCAAAATGTTATCATAGTTCAATTTAGTTTACTTGTCCGAAAAATAAAAGCGATATTTTAAATATTGCAAGATGTACTTTTCCCGACTCTTCTCTGATATTTTAAAATTCCATGCGTTTCATTAGGAATCTACAGTAGTACAGTGTATTTACCTTGGTAAAGGTTACTTTTAGGTCCTATCAAAATTTCATTATATTTTTAGTGAACGAACCAGATGTTAACCATACTCTTAGAACAAATATGAGCAGAGGTAAGCCGGACTACATATACTTTCCAGTTTTTTTGAAATAGCTAAACTCAAAAAAAGTCTTCGGTCTGCTTATTTCATATAAAGTAAAGTGTAACAGTTCCTGTTTTGAAATGGATAATCCCTGTTTAAAAAATAGTTGTTAATAACACAACATATATTCATACAAGTTTAGCTTTTTAAAAAAGCTTACCGTCTTTAGAGCAAACTCTAAACAGCAATAAGTTATCAAAGAAAATTGTAATTATTTTTTATATAAATGTCGTCTTCCTCAACATGCAATGGCGTGTGGAACTTTTTTATATGATGTGCCTTAAGCGTGCGTGCCTAAAATTGAGAAATGCGTTCCACGTGCTTGTTAGTTGAGATCAACTATAGTAGGGAAAAGGAGATCTTAGGAAGGGTGGCATTATTATAATAAAATCAAAGTTAATACAACAGCATTCAGCATCTTGTTTCACTGATATTAATTTACCGTATATGCAAACTTGTTTATTGATATTAGACATACCGTATCAAATTTTCACATTTTTGTTTTTGCATAAACAATACAAAAAGAAAAGAACAAAAAATTTCAATAGATATTATAGAATATTGCTTTCAACTAGTTGTACTGAAAAATTGAAGCCTGAATTTCATTCATAGTAATTTTTATTGTTTTTTCGTTTTCTTACTTTTTAAGATTTGAAATCTACGAAAATTGTTAAGTCGTACGTAAAAAAAGATCATCAGAAAATTATCTCCCTTGCGCCGAACTGTTTTTCAACCAATGAAATAAATGTAAATTTTCACATCATGTATTTTCTACCAATCACAAAGGAGAGGAAGTGCACAACCCGGAGACTGTAAATTATTTCAACTCTTTATACCGTCTTCCAAGGAAGACGGTAATAAACCAGCAAACAACAGAAACGAAACATATCGATGTGTCAATACATCTTCAGGTATGCTTTACATATGTTATCTATTAAAATTACCGTTGATCGAGTAAACAGCTCAGTTAAGATAAAGATATTTTTAATGATGCACGATTTAATCATAATTAATTTACATTGATATTTGATTCATTATCGAAGTTGCACAAACATTGCACAACTGAATAATTTCAAATGTGAATTTTTTTTCTATCTTGCAGCTGGCATCCCGATTAGGTCAATTTGCCTCATAGCAATTCTGATTGCATCAAATATTTGTCTTGCACTAGGATTATGTACGTTTAATACTAGTATCATATTTATATAGACAACTCTCTCTCTCTCTCTCTCTCTCTCTCTCTCTCTCTCTCTCTCTGATAGTATTTTAAAATGTTGAAAAAATCTGGGTTTAACATTTTTTCATGAGTATAAAAACAATGTACATTCAAGTAACTGCACATCTTTTATAGATTATTATGGCGAAGAGTTAACTTAGAGCGCAAAACACAAGCAGTTGATGACCAAGCTCACACACAAGTAGTTGATGACCAAGCTCACACGCAAGCAGTTGATGACCAAGCTCACACGCAAGCAGTTGATGACCAAGCTCACACGCAAGCAGTTGATGACCAAGATCACACACATGACAAATCTAGGAAAACTGTTAAAAAACGGAAAAAACGGATTGCTGACGAATAAAAGATATCTTCTAATTAAGAAGACTGTTGTACGTGCTTTTGTGGCAATTGCTCCATACATTTGTTAATATTAGCAATTTAATGTGTATATTCTCGTCTACGTCAAATGTTTCTATTTATGTATGTGCAATATTTATTTCATATGTTAAGAACATTGACCGAAGTAAGTAAGCTGGTCATTGAACTATTACTTAGCGTGTCACTAACCTATACATTACATGTCACTAACCTATACATTACATGTCACTAACCTATACATTACATGTTCAATCGCTGTCGATGTCATTATATTATATAACAACATAAACAGGGATATGAATCCTAACCATGTAATTTAATACGTTTATCCATTTAATTGTGTCCTAATTGTTTGGAAATTAAAAACATGTATTTTGTTTTGTTTTTAATGAAAGCTGGCACGTTGCTCTTGAGTTAGGTGAGATGGATACAATGGTACTCGGATTAAAGATCGACCTTCAATCTTATATCTTCATCGGCATTTGCTAATGTCTCGGTGTACGTTATTATTAATTTCAACCTTGAGCCAATAGGCTCATCAGTATTAATACTTTTAAAGTTAATATCTCGAAGTGACGTTCAACAGCCATCAATTAGCTGTTATAGTATAGGTGTTGGTATTGCTACATATGTATTCTATGGTTTGTGAGTTTGTGAGTGATTTTTATCGCATTTTACTTTGTAATTACTTTTATCTTTCTTACCCTTGTTTAGGTTTTTGAATTGTTATATTGCTGTGCAGACAAATTGAATGTCGCGCGTGATATTCATATTTTATTTGATGTTTATTTGTATGAAATATTTTGATGTTGTCATATTAATGCCATTATGTAATGTCCCCGCCATAAATATGAAAATAAGATGGAACAGTCATAAAATATGTCATTCATTAGTTCACTTCTGTGGCTTTACATATAAGACCAGAAAATTTGCCAGAAAAAAATCTTTGAGATTGGAAAGATATGATTTAACGATTATTTTTTAGAAGTACATTATCAAATTGGTTAGGTAAGTTTGAACGCTTCATTAAATCTAACAATATCAATGTAAAACGCGTGATGACCAAAGCTTGACGTGCTCATACGCCGTGATCAACTTTGGCGTGTTTTAAAGAATATTGAACGTTACGGATTTCCATTGCAAACACATAGCGAAATATAAACATAATGTATATAAAATCTCATAATCCTAATATGTATACAACACTATCCAGTATTTCAACACTTTCATGAAATGTCGTTATGTATTACTTATAGTATATTAATTATTATATTCTATTTAAATGCTTGTCAATTTCAGTCCTGTCACTTTCTTGTCAGTTTCAGCCGCTGTAAATTTCGACCAATCGATAAACGGGGCGTGTAGATTTCAGTCTGGCTGTTTCTATAGAGCTATGAATTAACTATACGTTTCAGTAAAAAATAGAGGGAATAATACTTGGTAGATGTAAATATAACTACTACAAATTTGACTAGTTAAAAAAGAAAAATATTTTATTTTCCAAACCTCGAGCGCATAACCAATGGAGAACAGTGTTGTCCAATCGATTTTAAAACCTAATTTATATATAATATTTCTAGTTAAAAAAAAACTTTAAAAAGTATCGTATTCAAAACTTCATATATTAATACCAGGAAAAGGTATCTTGCCAAAAATAGTTAAGACACACTCCCCCTCAATTAGGTCGCTACAAGTACCTGCCTGACACTCCTTTTGATGATTGACTGTACAGTAAAACTGTTACCTACTTGTATGTATCTATCATTAAACATTATGATCTACATGTGCACTTTATTTTCACTTGTTCTTGAATGACTACATAGAGCCTTTTACAATACGTGTTGATGTAACATGTTAATGTATTGTGTGGACAAAACATGTATGATTCATAAAAGAGGCTTTATCATAATATATTAACACCCACCGAGTATCGTTCCCTCTATTTCTTATGGAAACTTATCGCAATTATTAATAGAAACGGGCAGGACTAAAAATCATCCATCAAGTATGATTCCCTCTATTTCTTATGGAAATTGATTAAACATTCATGGCTCTTTAGAAATCATGCTGATGTCAGACTCAAATCTAGCACCATGGACGACGATTTGGCCATTTTCTTTATCTAACGTACTGATGTACATAAACAACATTTAAAATAGTTAATTTTTTCTCACTTTTAACAATTAATCAATTTATTAATTAGTTTAGTAAACAAAATGCCTGTTTATGATTCATGCGGGTCTTGAAAGTATCGATCACTGCAGAATTAATTAAAAAGATTAGATAAACTGATCATGCTTCGGGTATTACACCAAAAAAAAAAAGGATACAACGAACGGTAACTCCGTTTGTTTACTTCACAGTCTGACCGCTTGGCCTTGTTGAAAGTTAAGGTTCATTATTCAATGTATCTGTGGAGGAACCATGAATAATGGCGTTGTCGTGATGTGGTTACTACCTGTGTCTCTCTTGCTCCTAAGATCTGCGCCATCTTCTGCTCGTACACGTAAGTATTGTTGTAAGTTTTACAGATATGGCAAAGAACGACAACCCACTTTATATTTACTGTTCCCTCCATCATATTTGATTTGATTTGAACATATTTAATATTCTATATCAAAGAATACAAAAGAAGGTTTAGCCACAGGTTCTGACCACTTACGAGATTTTCACCAGTTAATGATTCCTTATTGAAACACATATAAAACACATCTGAGGAAATTAAACAGGTTATTGACAATTATCTAAATATTTAGATCAAATAATAATATCCTTGATGAAACGTTAATTATTTTTTTTT
>WFKH01011581.1:67771454-67792448 GCA_016163765.1 Magallana hongkongensis | reverse complement strand
CCCAAATCCATGTTAATTCAATTTTTTGTATGTAAATTTTTAAGAAATCTTTGCTGCGCAAAAAAATCTTTGCTACGTGCCTGAACAATGGCTCGGTTTCTGTGCTTATCCACTTATATAATAGTAATTGCTGGTGAATTTCGTCGTGTATACTCATTGCTATTATTACAAATGTAATCTAAACTATTTTCAAATAATTTTTTACTCCCATATAAATTCTTTATAAAAAATTCTTTAAATGAAAACAATGTACAAGTATATTGTATAGAATAACAAAAACAGATATAGCATTGTTGTTCACTAAATCTATAAATTGTGTAAAAGGTATTATAACATTTGATGTAATGTTCTTGCAGAAAAAAGAATTTGGTTAAACTAGATCATATACCCTTTCATACAAGATTTGGTAGAAAAAATAATTTTCAGTTTTTACTTTGGAATCAGCTCGTACTCTTTAGCTATTTAAATTGGTCCTTACTAACTCACTCCAAATAAACGAAAGGCAATGTACTATCTGCAAACAGTCTAGAGGAGAAGCTTCACTTAACGGAGTGTACAACACTAAGAAATGTGAGTGGTAAACCCCAAACAGGAAGAAAAAAACGAATAATAACTTAGGAAAGCCTTTCAAAAATTCTATAAATATATTTTATTTTGTATAACGTTTGTTAATCTGAGTAATAGGGATGTTAAGTTTATATACTAGCTTATGAGTAACAAATGTAATTGTTTTATTAAAAATTGGCGCACTTTAAAACAATTGCTTACAGTTGATAAATAAAGTACTATCTTAGATACAGAAGCTGACTTTGTATAATGGTATGTATTTTTCTATATACATGAACATGTACTATTACTTTTTCCGTTCACATTTTTCTCTGTCTTTATCTAAAATGTCTTGCTAACAATCATTATCATTTCAAGGATCACTTGGCATTTTCTGTCTTATCATACATGTATGATATGTATGTTATTTTTGTTCCCTATTATACCTTTGTATGCCGCTTGGGCCCGCGGTTTGGAAGAAAAAATTACTATGATTCATTCACATTCGCCACTTTTTGTTATACATGAATATTAATGAAAAAAAAATACTGAAAACTAAGATAGAAAACACAGTAAAGGATTTACTTTTGCTAATCGACTTCATTGAAAATTCTATATACACTGTATAAAAAAAACCCTATTCCCTAGCTTGTTATGCAGCTACGACAGTCTTTCCTTCCAAAATCTATCTTCTTATTTCAATCTATACTTGTCCGTTAAGGTAATTCACTATACATAAGACAAACTTTTTTAAAAGACACTACGTCACAAGATGGCGATTTGATTTTTTTTTGGTATCAGTTAATTTGGTTGAATATCATCATAGCGCAGTGGTTAGAGTATATTGGGTAAATGAACCGAATATCATGACTTCGAATCCACATTAGGCATTTGTTCATACATGTATTTACTGAGATTATATTTATCTAAATCACAATGTTTTTTTCCGAAATTGCATATTTTTCTCTTTTGGATTTATATACTTCTTAAGCACCACAATCATAATCAAGTACATGTATTTTTCTGTTGGTTTGAGAAGCTATTTCAAGTTGTAGTGGCCACCTTAAAATTTTTAAACAAATGTCGTTATTTTGAATTTTTCAGTGACGTTTGAAGATGACCGTTGCGGTGGAGCATACAATCCGTCACCAAAAGAGAGCTTGACGGTCACTCACACTGGGGCCCCTCTGTCCAGCATATGTCGAGATATGACATTCAGTGGCTGGGACTATGATGACCGCGTCGAACGGGAAGTGTGTGTAAGAGTAACGGACTATAAAATGGACTGCTCCCAGAAGTTGGAATACAGAGAGGGCACTAACAGGGGCAATCCGTCTAAAGTATGTCTCGTGTATATTCTGGGAAAAGTATGAGGTGATCAAATACGGTCGGGGTGATCAAATCCAATAAAGCCCGAAGGGTTTAGGATTTGTCACGCCTGGTCGTATTCGGTCACCTTATAATACTCTAAGAATGATTTTTATTATCTATATTTATATAAATTTTAGCTATTGTTTAATTTTATCTATATTATCGACCCGGTCAGCTGGTGTCTCGTACGTAAAAGTTTGTCATTGTATTACCAGCATGTATTCAAAAGATCCTTCAGTCACTTCTACATGTACATACACTCGGGTGACAACATTTAAATTTCTTAACTTTTCACTGCATATTTCACCAATCTACATCAATAAATACGAATTTCCAAACCCCCTTCGCATAAATTTTAAATGTTTTCCCAATCCTACATCTCTGAGGTGTAATATTAACAATGCAAATAAAGAAGTGTATATGATGAATCATTAACAACTGTCGGATTTTTTGGTTTTTTATTTCAATAAACTGCATTAGAGCATTTTTGAAATATGAGGTTTGTTCCCAATAAAATATATATCAAACCAATAAAAATTGATATACTTTTTGGCATCCAAGTGTATGCTATATTGGTAGTTAGAGACCAGTGCAATTCATATTGACATAGCTCAATTCGGGACCCATGTTTTGATATTTATCTCTGAGCGCATATGAAAAGGTAATGCATCATGAACGTGAATTGGTTTTGCGTGGTATTTATTTTATCTGATATGATCTTGTTATTTTTCAGATTTATGACTGCAATGACGAGGCATATACTATTCCAATACTATGCACGTTTGAGCTTTTATATATTCGCATAAAGGGTGACAAGCCGAAGGACAATACACGAGTACTTTACACGGTGTACAGCGGAAAAGAAAAGCCCAGAGAAGAAGGTATGGCCAGCTATAAAAAATATTTGACATGTTTAATGAATCAAAAGTGATTGAGCTAAGATCTCGCAGACACTATGTTGTATCGGTGAACGGAACATTAATAGGTGACATAAGTTGAATGTTTTAATTTGATAATTAACTGCTTCAACCATGTTTTATTTCAGAATCCTTCTCAATTTTTGCCATTCTTGGTCCCCTGATACTTTTGGCAGTCTTTGTCTGTATGTGTATATTCGCTTATTATATACGCCGGAAGAGAGCCCTACAACTTCCAAACCGGGGAGGGGTGGCATTGTATAACCCCGGCCAACAACCACAAGTCAACGTACATCACTACTATCACCCAGGTACGTACATGAATAAAACCTTCCAGGTACATACAGGTATTACTCAAGTATGTATTCGAAAACATTTTATCAAGGTATGCAATGAGGTACTGTCGGGTAAAAAAATGTATATATAGTATCACCCAAGTATGTTCACCGCGACCATCTTTTATATATAAGAGTACTGTCATTCAGATATGTACAGATATATTGCTTACATAAATATGTACTGGATAAAACATTCTCATCTGGTTTTGTACCCAAGTGAATACTTGTACATGAACAATGTCATCCAAATATAAACATCAGTGCTTTCATCCAAGTATATATGAATAATTATATTCAGCTTTATGAATATGAAATAATTTGGTATACCAGTTTGAAAATCGATAAAGTTATCATCGTTTTCATTATAGTTCAAAATCAGGACGTGCCTTCAAATCAGAACGCCGGCCAAGGCCAGCCTTACCCCCCGCCAGGGTACAGCGTGCCACCCCAAATATCCACACAGTTCCCAAATTACCCCAACCCTAACGCACCTGTTGCGTACCCGTACGCTCCCGGACAACAAATAATCCCCCCGCAGTCGTCCACAAGCGCCCAGTCGTCATCGGGTGGCCCGCCATCGGGTGGTCCGCCATCGTACGAGGAGGTCACGAAGCAAAAGCTGTGATGTAGCACAGACAGACACATATAATACTTACCAACTAGATGAGGACCATGAAGCAGCTCCCGAACAATTCCAAGACCCCCGAACGATTGTGCACAAAATATGCAACAAATATAAACGAAGCCGCGACTGGATGCTTTCTCTCAGTGACTTTGTAGTTGCCTTTTCGACTACTAATTTTTAATGGTATTTCTAAGTACATTTGTTTCATACAAATTGTTAATGTAAAACAATTTCATATTATGTGTAAAGTTTTATTTGCTGTACCTCGCTCTTTATTTATTATAAGCTGTTGTTGTTTTGTTAACATTTTGTATAATTGTACAATTTGTATAATTCTAACCTAGTTCGTCTGTCACCTTTATTTTTATATGCGTATACTTAATTTTGATCATATTACGATATTATTATAATACATATTTACAATGTAGTTATTACCAGTATTTTATCATTAAAAATTATATTTTACCCTTATCTTTCAGTTTGATCTGGTACAGATTAATAAAATCATTCATCATTACGGTGTGGGATAGTGAAATTCCACCTCGGGAACAAGATTCACGGTCTAGAACGAGGCTCTAAATAGGCTTCTCAATGCGTGCTGTTTGTTTTTACTTGTGAACTAAGTTTACACTCTAAAACTAAACGATCGCTGACCCCGTGATATTGATCCCTTTCATGTATCTTCTGATATCTTAAACATGTAATAAAAATATTGTTGATTTTCCTATAAATCTTTTTAAAAATCCTTTATATATATAAAAAATGTATTCTATATCAGAACAACAAATGCAGCTGGAACATGCAGTGGTATTCAATCTAGATATTTACATCACAATATATTGTGTCTATACATCCACGAAGCTGTCGGCGTAAGAATATACACATATAGACTATTTTCAACATTGCTTGCTTTTTTTAAAAATCCAAATCTGCTAGCCATCAACAATTTTACATCGTTTATTGATATCTCCTGTGTACTTAAATTCTGCTGTTGACTTTTCCTGGATTATTATTTTTTTTTTTATCGATCGAAACAAAAGATGCCCGCAATTTTGAAGAAGAAAGTTACTATATTAGGCTAATTTGATTGATCCATATTTGCGCCTTTATGGTAAAAAAAAAAAAAGAAACTGACGAACAGGATATAGGATTTTTTCTACCAATCGCATACATTGAAATCTTTAGTTTATGAAAAAAAAAGTAGTTCAATTTTCATTCCTCAATGTGAAGATGCGGTGGTCTTCTTTTTTCAGAATCTATACTACAGTACTATCCATTTAGATTTTTTTTTTAAAACTCGTGTCATTATGTTGAAACTTTCAGTGACGTTTAAAGATGACGGTTGCGAGGGAACATACAAACCTTTACCACAAGAGAGTTTGATGGTCAATCACACGGGTGCCCGCCTGTCCACCTTTTGCCGGGATATGTCATTCAGTGGCTGGGATTATGATGACCCCGTCCAAGTGTGTGTAAAAGTAACTGACTATAAAATGGACTGCACCCAGAAGCTTGAATACAGAGAGGGCTCTAACTGGGGCAAACCAACTAAAGTATGTCACGTCATACTTGGGAAATATTTAGTCAAGTCATAGAATTTATTTTGAAATATTCACCCGTACATTTAGCGTTATACACCTACACGCGTGTTTAGAAGAAATGGTAAAGCAAGTATTTTATATACTTTTCTATGTTTTTGATTCGAGCAGCTGGCTACGCAATTACATTGTAATGTAACACGCAGGATTTTTTTCTTTGTTTTGCTTACATCTTTAAGTTCCAAAAAGTTTTCAATTGTCAGTTTTTGTTGTACTTTTCATTGAACACCAACATTTTCACAAGAGTTTCTCGGAATTAATACTGGACCGATTTTAAAGATCTGCATTCTTAAATCCGTATTTTTTGTATGCTTCTTTAGCAAACTATGAAAAAATTTTCCTA
This sequence comes from Magallana hongkongensis, assembly GCA_016163765.1. Lineage (NCBI taxonomy): Eukaryota > Metazoa > Mollusca > Bivalvia > Ostreida > Ostreidae > Magallana > Magallana hongkongensis. The sequence continues at coordinate 67,786,710 of WFKH01011581.1, read as the reverse complement.
CCCTTCATATTTGAGATGTAATGTTATTATTTTGTCTTGAAAACTGTAAAGGATACAGAGACTAGTGTTTGACACACTGAATTTTAAATGTAAGTTATGTGTATATTATATCAAAGACAGACTACAATATGTCAAACTGTGCAGATGGAATATACATTAATTGATCTGAATTTCTTCAAAATACGGTAAAATATAGCAGAATTTGAAAAAGAACTGTAAAGGTTTGTTTCAAATCAAACATATGTACATGGAATAGTATACTAACAAAACGTTGACATACTTTTGGCATCCGGTTGTATGCTATGGTTAATTAGAAACCAGTGCCTTCATATTAGAACAGTTTAATTCAGGGTCACATGTCTTGATCTTCATCCCAGAGCGCACATGATAGTAGTAACGCCATAGGAGTGGGAATAGAATTCGTGCCGTATTTATTTTATCTGATACGATCTAATTATTTTTCAGAGTTATGACTGCAATGACGATGTAGAGACTATTCCAATATTTTGCACGTTTGAGCTTTTATATATTCGGATACATGGGGACGAACAGAGATACAATACACGAGTACTATACACGGTGTACAGCGGGAAAGGAAAGCCACAGAACAGCGATCCCAGTAAGACCAGTTTTAAAAATAACGTAACGTAACATGTTTAATAAATCAACAGTATTCGAGTAAAGCCATCGAACACGCTGGGCTGTATTGGGACGAAACGAAAGACTACTGGTCTTTGTAGTAGCATTCATGAACACATTTGCCATTTTTTCTGAAATCTGCAAGTTGATGCATACAAAATACAATGAACATGCAAAACGAAAAAGATTAGATAAAGTAAACAATTGGATAAATCAAAACCCCAAAACTGCAATGGAATTAAAATTGCCTTCATCACCCGCATGAATCACCAAAGGAAGCATCTAATTATTAATAAAAAACAAATCATTTTAAACTTCGGAAACACTTCTCTACAAAGTTATTCAGTAGCCAAGTTTATCAGTGCATTGCCTGTCTTTGCCCGGAAGTTAAATGTTTTACACATATCTAACAAATCCTTTCTTCAAAAGGTACAGCAGGGAGCGCCCACAATACAAACAAGTTATCGTTGTGAACAAATCAAAATGTAGTGTTCAATGTTCAAGGGGTAAGTGGCATATAATTGATGCCTTTAATATATGCTGCTTCTTCCTTGTTGTTTTTTTTTTCAGAATCTTCCTCAATTTTCGCCTTTCTTGGTACCACACTACCGACAGCAGTGTTTTTTTCTTCCTGTATATTCGGGTATTACATGCGCCATAGGAGAGCACCACAGCATCGGAACCAGGAAGAGGTGGCTACATATAACCCCAGCCAACAACCACAAATCAATGTTAATCATTGCTACCACCCAGGTACGTACGTAATCAAAATCATACAGGTATATACAGGTATTACTTCAGTATGTATTTGGAAACTTTTATCGATGTTTGTGATAATATATTGTCAGTAAAATTGAGTATGTACTCCAAATACAATCACTCAAGTATATACAGAAGTACTATCATCAGTAATAGACGGTGTACGAACACTGTCGTCCAGGAAAGTTCTTCAAAGTGTTGTGTATGCGACTATTGGTATCCTGCTATTTACGGCATGGAATATTGTCATGCAGTTTTGTACCCGAGTGTATACATATACAAAGTCAACAAAAATTAAAAATATAGTTCTGTATAAGTTTGCATATGAACAACTTCATCCTGAATCATCCAGCAGGATGGATATGAAAGCTATACCCGTTTATACAAAATCAAGTATTTTTTGGTCTTCATTTTTGTTCCAAATCAGGACGTGCCTCCAAATCAGAACCCTGGCCAAGGACAGCCCTCCACTTCCTCCCTACAAGGGCACAGCGTGACATCCCAGGGGCCATAACATTGGAGCAGTCGGTTTCCAAATTACCCCGCCCCTAACGCACCTGTTGCCTACTCGTTCGATGTCGGACTACAAACAACCCCCCCCCCCCCCCCCCCAAGTCATCCACAAGCGTCCATCTGACATCGAGTGATTCGTCATCGATCGACGAGGCCCCTAAAGAAAAGCTGTAGTGTAGGTTGTAGCATAGACACAGACATTTAGTAGTGCTTAGCAATATCAGAATGATCTCATAAAACAGAAGTACCGAGGAGCATTGTGCACAAAATGTGCAATAACAAGCTGCAAGTGGATCTTTTATCTCTTGATGACTTTGTAGCTGCTTTTCCACTGTTGATTGTTAAACAGTACAGCAAAGTACATTAATATTTGTGCCATAAAAGTTATAAAAGTATACGTATTGTAAACGACTTCATATGATGGGTAAACGGTTATTGCTGTAACTCGCTTTTCAGATAGTACGGGGAAATAACAATGAGACTTTGTACTGTGTACTCTGTGATATTCTTATAAATCGTACTTTTTGTTTATTTTATGTACATGTATTAATAATATATATATTTTATTTTATTCATCTTATCCATAGACCATTACGCAGTGACATAAGTAAAATTAAGCTGTGTAGTTCAATCATTAATTTCTATACAACATTTTCCCTTAGAGAATTCCCATTTGCATCCAACACCTTTAATGTGTAACTAAACTAATTTCATGTACGCACTCTGCACTAGTATGGCCGGTGATAATAACAGCAACAAACATTTGGTGAAAAAAGAGAAAAATGAGGATAGAATTATACAATCAAGAACATTGCAATGTTTTTATCTCTATAGGAAACACACAAACTGGCTGGACATATGACTGAACTTGTGTCGTTTATTAGCTCACCTGAACCGAAGGTTCAAGTGAGCTTTCTGATCACCTGTTGTCCGTCGTCAGTTCGTCTTTTCACATTTTGACTACTTCTCTAAAAACACTGGGCCAAATTTAACCAAACTTGTCAAAAAGCATCCTTATGGGAAGGAAATTATTACTTGTTAAAATAAAATGCAAAATTCTTTTTAAGAGAGAGATCATTGCGAAACAGTGAACATGGGATGTGTGTTTTAAAAATAATCTTCTTAAGAATCACTGCACCAGAAATGTCAATATTTACACCAAAGCTTTTATATATAATAATTACACCAAAGCTTTTTTATATAATAATAAAGATTCTAAAAATTGTATTAGTATTAGTTAGGGGGTCACAATTTAAACAATTTTGAATCAACATTATTTGACGATACTTGCATAGAAATTTCACAAATTGTAGCATTGTAGTTCTTGAGAAGAATTTTAAACATTTTTCTCTATTTATATTTATTTAAAACTTTTAACCCCTCTTGGGGCCCCGGTATAAGCATGAGGGTCTCGATTTTAACAATTTAGAATATAGGGAAAATGTTTAAAAATAACTATAATTTACCTACTTTTACCCACTATTTATGATTGATTCAATAACTTATTTCAAGAAAGATGTAAATATTAACGATAAAACTAACGCAGGTTATGTATTTCTTCTGTTTGTCGCTACCTTCATAACCCGCATGAATCACCAAAGGAAGCATCTAATTGTTTAAGGTGGTATGAGACACCTCCATGTTGTGACGTACTTCCGATCGAAATAAACAATAAAATCAAGTATGATTATATATTTTTTTTTCTTTCCCAAATTTGTTACCTAACTGGGTAGCGCAGTGGGTTAGAGGGTTAGCTACGAATCTGTAAGTCAAGAATTCGAATCCTGCTGAGGATTTTATAATTTTTATCTTTCAAAAAAATTTAAAACTCATTTTTTGGGCAAATATTGTAACCGGTGAAAGTATTTTAAATATAATAAACTTTTCTCTACATTAATATTGACTGGTGTCCCATACAACCTTAAATGGCTTTGGCCACGAGATTACGAACCTCTGTTAATATCCCAAAACGTCCAACTGTTGAGATACAAAATTATGTTTCTAATGTATAAGTTGGGTCATTAATATCCCAAAACGTCCAACTGTTGAGATATACAAAATTATGTTTCTAATGTATAAGTTGGGTCATTACTCTATGTGTTTGTTGATTGAAATTGGTTCGTTCTTCTTGAGAACACAGGTCCACTCTAAAAATGAAAAGCATTAAAGTTCTAAAAAGTTATATTATTAGAAGCATTTGGAACGCATACACCAATTCAATTCAATATATTTTAAGTGTAATATATCGTTTAGAACGATTTTTTCAAGGAATTAACAGATATGTTGCTATTTTATTTTCCAATATTTTATCCATCGTAATGTAGAAATTTTGCCTGCCTTACTCAGTATTCTCCCATTTTCTTTACATTTGGTATGTTGATCTGAACAATTTTCTATGTGTGTGTGTGTGTGTGTGTGTGTGTGTGTGTGTATTATAAGTACGAGGGTCAATAAAAAAATACGAAGACAATGTGGCTGTCTATCATATATTTTTCATAATAGCCATAACAAACAGATTAATTTATGCACCACCACTTATTTCATTGATATACCAAGTTTCATTCCATTTGGTGAAAAGATAATTTTGTTACCCGATTTTAAAAACAACGTTTCGTCACTACGGCGCACGGTAACGTTGAAAACATGACGTTAAGATGACGCACGCCCAGTTAGGCTAATAGAAATACCCAATCTTTTTATCACCCTGAGTCTTTTGTGCTTTTCGCCTGACAATTGAAATCGGCACTTTATCGCTTGACATCTAATTTGTTTACATTTGTTCGAGAATCATAAGTTAAGTCCTCGAAGTTTTCATTTTTTTTTACCGCATGTCTCTTCGTTTACTGTGAGAAAAACCCTGAACATCAGATGACATTGTTTATTCTTTTGACCAAATATTTACAGATATTTTACTCTCTTTCGTACGTTTGATGTTCAAAATACTAATACCACCCCCCCCCCCCCCCCCCCCCCAAAAATGAGCATGTCAACAAAAGTCACATGTGGGCAATATTTTATAAAAAATTCTTGTTTAGATCTGGTTAAGTACATTTTTTTATGTCGAAATGTCTAAACTGAATCAATAAAATTAAATAAATAGACATTTTCCGCGAAATTCATATTTGACTATACACTCAAACGATAGCACCGTTAACATGGTTCTTGACATACCTTTTACGAGTCACTTAAAAGCAGAACATGTATGAAATTACCGGATCCGCTCCCAAAGAGAAGGAATTAAGAACGAAAACTCTTTAATGTTTGTTCTCGCCGTGGCTGACCAAAACAACATATAGATTTTATAATGCAGCAGTTTGATAATCCAGATACTTATGATTACTTATTAATATGATCCATTGGATCTCGCTGACATATATATTGTTATGGATGTTATTTATGGAGTCTACTTCGACAATAAGTAAAAAATGTCTGAAATTTTTCTATTCAGTAACGGTAACTCTTCGTCGTGTTAGTCACTTCTCAGTGTCAGTTTTGTATTTTTCAGTAACATTTGGGGAAGGGAGCTGTGACGGGCCGTTTACACTGACCCTACAAGAAAATTTGACTATAACTCATGTAACATCCACAACTACCAGCGGCTTTTGTCAGGACTTAGTTTTTAGTGGTTGGGACAGCATTAATAGTAAACAGAGAGAAGTATGTGTAAAGTTAATAAAGAATCAACTGCAATGTTCGCAGAGACTCGAATACAGGGTCGGCGATTACGATGCAAGTCCCTCCAAGGTATGACAATGGATGACCAAATCTTTTAAATGCGTCTTGTTTTCTATCTATACGAAGCATGTACTATTACATTGCTTCACGGTTTCATATTCTCAGGAATTCACAATCGTGAAAATAATACTTTTATATCTTTACTGTTTAAAAAAAAACATGTAAAAAAATGAATTTTATTGAATGGGCTAATTACAGTTCTTGACTGTTTCCTTCTCCCGTTAAATAAAACTCATAACTAGACACTATAACTATACTTTTATAAAGCTTAACTTAAATACAATGTTGGCGGTTCCCTTTACAGTTGTATGACTGCAAGGACTCGCCTGGGCAGACTCCAGTGTACTGCACTTTCGATAGATTGTACTTCAGGATGAATTCTGATGGGCTGGAGAGGAAGACCTCTCGAGTGACGTACACGGTGTACAGCGGCCGGGAGCAGAGCGCAGATATTTCGTTCGGTAGAAAATACGAAAAACCACCATAAAAACCTTAATGTTTGATCACATCACAATGCTATAAGCATGTTAAAGTATACACTATTTAATTAAATAGATAAATGGATGCAAATTCGTAATATTTTATGATAATGCAAAATATCTACAATGAAAAAAGTCAGTATCTACACATAGGCAATGACGATGATTGGATTGTAAATGTGATGATAACGACGATGATTGCGATGGCGTGATGAGGAGGAGGGGGTTGGTCGTACAGATTGTTGTGATGAAGTCCCTGTGGAGATCTTAGTTGAGTTTTATTTGTTTTGTATTTTGCAGACTACAATTATAGTACCTCTTCCTCCTCTTACCTTGCCATTATCATTGGAGTCCTGGGATTGTTGGTTGCCATTATTGTTCCTGCGTATTGTATTCGACTAAAGAAAGCGCGTGATATGCAGAACCAGAACCGAGTAGTGACGTATAGACGAAATCAGCAGCCCAAAGTTGTCCACCATTACCATCAAGGTAAGTCCTCAAGGTGTCTCTTGACTGTGAGGAGATGTCTCTTGTGTGTGAGGAAATGTTTCTTGTCTGAGAGGGGATGCCTCTTGTCTGTGAGGGGATGTCTCTTGTTTGTAAGGGGGTGTCTCTTGTCTGTGAGGGGGTGTCTCTTGTCGGAAAGAGGATGTCTCTAGCATGTCTGTGAGGGGATATTTCATGGAAATGGAGCTTGCTATTGTTTAGTTGTATAGTACAATCTTTGCATTGATTAGTATTTTATAATTTTCCCTCTAGTTGATAACCATGGACATCAGGATACCTTGCCGGGCAGTGAACCAGTTCCAGGACAAAACAACCCTCCACAGGGCTACACCACACCACCTCGGTCGTTCAACCAGTTCGCCGGGTACCCTCCGTCCGGCGCACCGACTGAGTACCAGTTGTCTCCCAGACCACACATCATATCTCCCCATACCTCTCTCAGTGTACAACAACAATCTACCGTCACCTTCTTATGAAGAGGTGCTGAAACAGACATGATTGTGTTGTAGAAGTGTAACCATAGCAACTAAACTGCACTAAAATAGTTGATATCTTCAGTTTAAAGAACAAATTCATATTTTATATTAATCATTACAATATCTTTGCGACAAAGTAATCATTCATAAAGAATTAAAACCGTGTTTAGGCGACAAGCCAGAGTATTTAAAATGTTTACATGATTTTTTTGGTAAATATTTTCCTTTATTTTGTATTCTTTGTTTTGTTTTTGTTTTTTGTTTTGTTTTTAGGGGTTTTTTTTATGGTAGCTCAACTAAGCTGATAGCTGAAGTGAGCCTCTCTGATCACCTTTTGTCCGCTTCTATCGATCTGTCCCTCCGTCCGTCTGCAGTATTTTTATTTTTTAGCTTCTTTTAATGATTCATTGGTAAAGGGGATTTAAGAAAATTAAAATAGAAGGCAAAGTCTTTCTACAGTGGAAAGATAATGAAGAATGGTTGAAAATGTTCGAAATTTGTAAACAATCTTACAAGGAACCATTTTGCTTAAATAGCTGTAACTTGTGTGAATCAATTATCAGGTAGTGCAGATTCACGTTCTTTTCCAATCATAATCCCTGGGAGTAGATTTGGGTCACTACTGGGGTAAAAATTTTACATAGGAAAAAATCTAAAAACTTTACAAGAACAACAATGCTCTGAATTATGATATTACATACATCCCAGCATCCTGACATGTTGTTGATTTTCAATTGTTGAAACTGTGACCCTTGGACAATTCTTTGGTTCTAGAAGGGGTTTAAAGTTTAATGTAAATATATACAAATAAGTGTGCAAGGTTTTTTTTTTAGTTGCAGTGCTTCTATATATGTTGCATGTACATGCAATTATCCTGTTGTGTAGATTCTAAACTTATATAAACTGTGACCTCTGAACCGTTACTGGACTTAGGTGGGATTTCAAAGATTAATATTATATTATAGTTTAGATGGAAAATTGTCCAAACTGTGATCCCAAAACTAACATAGGGTCCCATTAAAAGGTTCAAAATTATGTAAAATCTATAAAAGAATTGTAACGATATTACGGAATGTATTAAAGCATCACAATGTAGTTTTTATTTTTTTTTCTTAATTCACTTCATTTTCTTAAAATGACGATCACTAAAACAACACAAGGTTCTCAATGTGTAACATAGAACTATGCGGAGAAAAAGAGGCTTAGCGCACTTGTGTACGATTTCGCCTACAATAAAACACTATTGCAAACATCAGAAGTTTTCAATATCATACAATATTTAGTGAAGATATATTCAAAGGAACGCAAATTACACAATTACCGTGTTAAAAGGTCTTAATCATCTACACGATATCATCAAAATCTTCAGGTTTAGTTAGGGATATAGAGGAAATTTACATTGAATTAATTTTGGTTTACTGAAAATTTGGCAAATATTTCAATTAGTGTTTTTCTAAAACAATCTTTACAAAATATATTAAGGTAAAGTTAGATGCGTTACCTAGTGGTAACGTGTAGGTCTTTTTGTTTTGTGGTCGCTGGATCGATTCCATCAAGTAGTAAATGGGTTTTTTTCTTTTTGCTTCAATTATGATAAGAACAGAGAGCTTAAATTTCATGTATCTAATCAGCTGGGTTTTTTTTTTTTTGGTTTCAAATTCTCTTGTTCAATTCTGAGTATGAGCACACCCAATATAAACATATCTCTTCAATAACACTCTAAACTCTATTTACACTCACCTTTATTGCATTTTGCTAGAAGTTATCATTGTTAAGAATATCAGCTGACTTTATGCATAGAGTTCTATATAATTTATTCATCTCTGGATGCAGGTTACCTGAATTTATTACAAATCAGTGGTTACAGACATCATTATAAAACTTAGAAGTAGACTAATTGCTCTCGAACAATTAGAGGTCTTTCCACTTATTATTTTTTATGTTTAAATATTTCTGTTTCGAAAGAATCGAGGAATGCTTCCCCTGCGTTATTCGAGAAAAAATATGTCAAAAGATGTTTTTTAATCAACCTTGACCTTTGATCTTTATGTCATTTGGATGGGCAAAAGTAATTCTTCATTTTCAAATTAAAGTCTAGTTCTTTGTTAGAAGCAGCCATGTTGGACGCATGATAAACGGGTCAAACTGACAAAGATGAATTTGCTTGTTGTGCAACAGAAGGGAATATTTGAAACATGCAAAATATATTTGTGCCGATTTTGTGAAATAATTGAGTTTAAATATTTCAATGCGTTGAAATTTTCACTTGTGACGGTGGTTTTAGATTGTTTTGATTTTCGTTTCATTTTTATTATGCTTTTTAACTTGAGGGGAACTATCGCCTGTATTTTGGAATTTTTACGTATCAAATCAATCATAGACTTCGGTTAATCAGACAGCTGATTGTTTACCTGCGCAAAATGAGCAAAATCAGATGCACTTACAACATATTATAAGATACTATACATTCTATTGGTAATTCTGTACGATCCCTACATAATGGTTGATTAATACAACGTGTTTTGTTAAGATGCTCAGCATTTTCAGTCTAAACGGAGATTATTTTCGCTGCTAGAAATATATAGGTATATTTATGATGAAAAATAAATTGTGCTCTTTGTTTCAGTGCATTTTTCCTTTGTTTTAATTGTTTAAATTTTTTTTTTACTGCTTCAAGTTATAAGCAAGATACAGAGCTTTGCTCGAAATGCTATGTTTGTACACAAAGCTGAGGTCATGCTTTAGTTTGTTTATATTTCAAATGCTGAATACATGGAATAGGAAATACCAAGTTTAAAAATCTTAAGTTGAATGTAATAAACTCATGTGAACAAAAACATGACTCAAACAAAGCTCTGTATCTTGTTTATAATTCTACGATTGTCAGACGCTTAAGTTTTGGTTGATCATTAGAAATGTCTTGCTTTAAACATTAAATACTTGTACAGAAAAATTAAAAGGATGATATGTTGTAACTACTTTCTGGTGCCCCTTCTTATACGATGAATTATATAAAATCTACACCAATTTTGATAGTTTTTCAAACACAAGTAAATAAAAACGACGTCTTTTAAACACTTTCCATAGTTCTGACACATTATTATTATGAGGATAAAGGCTTTGTCGTTGTTCTTTAAAAATTATTGCAGCGGAAAATCATCTTTGTTTGTAGCCATTTGTTGTTTTTGAATAAAGATGAAAATAATGGGTGGGCCTTGGTACAATAGAGCGATATGCCTGTCAATACATTGATTAGAATTATAGCTCTTTAACATATCATGTGACAACATTTTTCAGTTGAGCTTATTCATCAGTCAAGTGAGTAAATTTATGAAACGTCATACGAATTCACGCCAGGTAAATGACAATCGTTTATAATGGAGAAGACCAATTAAATTTTTGAATGTTTTTAATTTCAGGAATTGAGTGCATTGAGGTACAATTTTCTGCTTTCACATATAGGAATTTTTTTTAAAGTAAAACACAATAACTAGTAAGTAGTTGAGGGAGAAAATGTACCTTTATGCTTTCATGTATTTTGATCGCTTTATAAAGTGGTGGTGGTGGGGGGGGGGGGACTAAAATAAAGGGAACTGGAAGTTAACCGTGAACCCCTACTGAAAATTTAGTTATAATATATACCGGTATTGCATATAATCTTATTTTTGGTAAAAATAGTATTCCATAAAGGTAAATATGTCAAAGATTAAGTATATGGAAAAATAAGTGTAAAACTCGGATATTTTTTTTTTTAATCTACCGAGGGGCCATATGGCACAATATCCTTTGAACGCCCATATAAAGCCAGTGTTGCTCAGGTGGGCGATGTGGCCCATGGACCTCTTGTTTTATTTTATGCCGACGACACTGTCATACTAACAGAGTCAGCCCAAGATTTACAACATGCGCTGGACGAATTTTGTATATTTTGTAAATACTGGAAACTTACAGTTAATGTAAAAAAAAAAAAACCAAAGTTATGATATTCTCCAAAGGACCTGCTCCTAAGTGCTCATTTATGTACAATAGTGATAAATTAGAAGTAGTTAAAGAGTATAACTACATAGGAATAATATTTTTCCGATCTGGCTCTTTTTGTAAAGCCAAGAAACACTTGTGTACTCAATCTCAGAAAGCTATGTATGGTATTATTAGAAAAATTAGATTCTTTGACATGTCCTTTGATATTCAATTAGACTTATTTGACAAGGTTGTTTTACTAGTTTTACTATACTCTTGTGAGGAGTTGCGAAATATTGATGTTATCGAGCGTGTACATTTAAGGTTTCTTAAACACATTCTTAACTTGAAAAGTAGTACCCCAAGCTTTATGGTTTATTGGGAGACAGGTCGTTTTCCATTATATAACAATTTATACGAGAATGATTGGATTTTGGGCAAAGATGATTTTATGCCAGGAGAATAAGTTATGTAAAACTATGTATATGTATCTTTACAACTGTTACACTAGAGGTGAAATCAATTAAAGTGGCTAGTTTGCAATTATATAAAACATTCTTGATAGCTGTGGCTTATGCTATGTATAGCACCAGTAAAATCCTATTAACGTACAAGGGTTAGAAAATATTGTCAAGATCAATTTGTGCAAAAATGGAATAGTGAACTAGATAGTTCCTCAAAAGGTGCTATATGTTGTATATTTAAATCCAATTTTTGTTGTGAAGACTATTTATTACTAACACGAAAATTAAGAAACTTATTTCTTAAATATAGAACTACAAACCATCACCTCCCTATAGAAATTGGTAGGTGGAACAATACTCCACGTGAAGACCGCAAGTGCGGCTTATGTGAAGCGAATCAAATTAGCGGTGAATTTCATTATGTTTTAGAATGTAGTGCATTATCACATGTAAGAAAAATTGTTTAGTAATTATTATCTTAAAAACCCAAGCACGTTAAAATTTAGAACACTTATGACATCTTCAAACCATGTAATTCTTATGAAAATGTGTACTTTAATTAGTAAAATATTTGATTTGGTCGGTCATCCTACGTAACAACTATATAAAATTCATTGTTTATTTTTCTTTTGTAAATACTGCTTTTCTTATACTTTTGTATATAATTCTTCTGCACCTCTTGTAACATTATATGTTTTGAGTGAAATAAATGAACTTGAACATCAAAAAAACCCATTTGAATTCAATAAACAAATAAGTTTTTAGGGAAACTTTTTTTCTTGCGGAAGGTTTTTTAGAGGAAAATAACAGAAATTATATTATGAAATTTTAAGTATACTTTTCTTTTTATTTTACCTTATTCATAACGCATATTTTTAACATTTGATAGGTTTGGAACACATCCAATATGTTCTGTGTAACATGTACAAAATTAAACTTTTAGAGTATAAAAGGCTTTCAGCATAACATCATGCAAGTATATATTTTTAGGTGTCTAAAAATTCTTAAAGCTAAATTTTGTAATAATTTTACTTTTGAAGCCCTCTCCCCAAAATTTGACATCACTGACCCCTATGTTTTATTATGTCAAAGTAATACTGAATATATATCTAGGCAAACTGAATTAATTTTATAAAACTCTTGATTTTCAGAAAGTTTTTATTTTAAATCAAATTGTAACTATTAAAGAAATTGTCTTTTTTTTAAGTGCAAAAAGGTCACGAAAAAAATTATGCAGCTTCATACATATTTTATTCGTAATCTCTCTATTCAATCTGATCATCGTGCATAATTGAAAACGATAGTTCATTAAATTATTTTGCTTAATTGAAAATACTGCGAACAATTGCCAATCGGGCATATGTATAAACAACTATACATATTACTCCTATTCACAAACAAAAAGAAAAAAAACTGTGGATCTTGTAAGATTTCAGCAGACTTTTACACAAATGAACATGTTTAACCCATTGTATAATGATAAGTCTATCAAAATAATATGAGATAACAACATAAAACTTTTTGACTCTAGCGCAGACCTAGAAGGAGATAGGAGGGGTCTGATCCCCCCCCCCTGGATATTAGAAAAAAGCACCGATTACACCTACCCTTTGGAAATGTTTGTCCGCGCCTGAAACTGACTGGAGAGAGAGAGAGAGAGAGAGAGAGAGAGAGAGAGAGAGAGAGAGAGAGAGAGATACGATTTCGATTTCCAATTATAGATTTAGTTACTGTGGTCGATATTTCCATCTTTAAGGAGGTTGGCACCTGAATTACTAGTAATGTCAATCGTCTGGAAACATATTGGATATAAAGATGGAAACCTAAAATGTTTATTTATTTATTTGTGACCTATGTCACATACCATTTTTTTTTTAAATACGGGGCCCCAAAACAGAAATGATAGTTTTCCTGAAATTATTGCTAAAATTTGGCTTGGAAATTGATTATTTGAAGAAATCAAACAAATATTTATAGTTTGAACTATTAATTAATTATGATTTCAATACAGTATAAAGTTGAACACATGTAGTGACTATAAAAGTAATATCTAAGTCAAAGTTTAAAAAACCTTGCTTTACTGATGGCTTCAAATGCCAGAACATAATGAACATAACAGCAGATGTTAAGATTGTTACAAAATTTTGGAGCAATCAAATTATAACGCAAATAAAAAAAATATTAGTAATGCCATCTTTCTAAAACTTTGCATATAAATAGACATACATTTAATGTCTCATATAAAGTAAAAAAAAGTAGGGGTCACATCCCAAAAAATTGAGATGTGACATGAAATAAGCTAAATTTAGGCAAAAATTGGAGTTAATTTTTTCTTGACTTCTATGAAATTTAAGATAAATATGCCAAAATTTATCGATAGAAACATCAAAATATTGTTAAAATATGTTTTTCAGAACAACATTTATATATCGCAATACAAAAACTATCTGGAAGTTTGGTCTGCGCTGAAAATTAGGAAGCTAAAGTAACAGTACTCTAAAACTATTGAATTATGAAAATTGTTCATTTTCTTCTCGAAAACCTTCCGCCACAAAATATAGCCCCTTACTAAACTCTGTTAATATGTAATTTTCATTTAACAATTTTATTCAATATGGTTAATTTGGCATTGTAAAATATAAATATACAGATAGAAGTAATATTTGATGCAGAATTTTCGGACAAGAGGTAACATAAAATAGTTATCAAAAAAGACAGAAACGAACTTCTTTAATGGTTTCTTTTATCGTATATTAATAGATATTTTGAGAATGTTTAAAGAATTATTCTTTCTCCCCCATCATCTTGTTTAATTTTTTAATTCTAATTTTATAGATACTTAGGGTAATTTTGAAACTATAATTTAGATAATTGATCTCAATATCTAACAATTTTGTTTTAACACATCTTTCTGGGTATACATAATTGTTAAAAATAAAAAATTCAGCGGTTGGGAGATGGTGTTTATTGCCTTTTTGATTTAAAAGTTTGAAGGACCTAATAAGACTATCATTAAAGAATCTAAATATAATCAATGTAATATTGACGACTACATGTGATAATGTAAGCAATGTAATATTAAAAATACATGTAATAATCAGTTTTTAAAAGTGCATACGGTATGTATTTTTGTACTTTTTGCATCATTTCATTTCGCTTTTTTACACTCATGAATTATATCATAATGACGAACATATCTTAACGTTTTCCACATATTATATAACTATTATTATAATAATAGAACAACTACTTGAAACCTCTTAGATGGCTTTTAAATGTGTGTATCTCTAAGTAATAATGATGTAAGACATCTGAGTTTAGTATATTCCTAAAATAACTTTGATTTTCACCATTAAGTCTGACTTAGAATGGCTCTAAAATTTCCTTAAATTTGTCTTAGGAACTCTTAGAAAATTTTCGTAAATATGCCTGCAACTTACCTCAGCCAGGGTTTCAGCAATGTTTTGGTCGCAGCCTTTAAATGACTACATTTCATATGGTCAAATATCTGCCCACCATTTTAAAAAAGCAAGTATTAAAATCAAATCTTCATAAAACATTATACAGAGGATGTCTACCACATTAATCTCGATATTGGCACATACAATTTAAGTATACCATTGAGGGAGTCAGCAAAATTTCAGTTCCCCGAGAGCAAGTCTATTTCCCTCGGCGAGATATATATATATATATATATATATATATATATATATATATATATATA
>WFKH01011581.1:67732952-67745835 GCA_016163765.1 Magallana hongkongensis | reverse complement strand
CCCCCCCCCCCCCCCCCACTTTCAACTTTCAAAAAGGATGCTACGTGTCTGACATGCCAAGTGACCTGCCAAGAAAATTCATGCTTTATGGTGAATCTTGAATTAAAAAACGTAAAATTGTGTATGTTAAACACAACTTTACGGATACTTCCTGATCATATTTAATGGAGTAAAGAGTGAAATGGAGAAGAAAATACCGCACACAGACTGCTCAAAACGAATCCGGAAAAAATTGCAGCAAACAAAACCTTATTGGAATGAACAACTTACCCAATTATGGAAAACTATATATGCGAAATAAATAAAATGTATTCTAAAGGAAACGAACCATAATCTGAAACTAAATGCTACAGAAGACTTTTCGTCATCGAAAAAAGTATTTGATAGACGCTTACGTTTTTATGAGAGAATATATAGGTCGGATCTTGCGCTTGATATTGAAAAAAATCTCAATTGACAACTCAACAAAATTTGGCATAATTTGTTTTATAACACGTACTTCGTTACAACATTTATCGATAAGCGGATGCTAGAATAAATTATGAATAAGTATTTAGATACCTAACTATACTATAGTATTATATATATATATAAAGTATATAGTATAGGCGTAATGAATATATTTTAATAATCAGTTTGTTTTCTGCAATCAGAGAATCTAGTGGTCGGTGTGATGCGTCGTTTTTATTATCCATGTTGCAAATGTAACATCAAATGAAAAAAGACACATTATATGTGTATTTGGATAGGGTATAGAAAGTCTTATTCCCTGTGGTATACTAAGAATTTCTCTCTATTTAAAACCTAGTTAAAAGCATTTCTTAACAGTCTCTTTCCTTCTACATGCAACCCTACAACGCCATATTTGCCAAAAATACTTTTTTAGACGGTCGACTTTAATTTTTAGTGCGCATGCTTTTGCGCATTCTAAAAGACCGTGAATTTATACGTTTTTTAAAAGAATTCGTTTCGGATTTTTAAAGAAAATTTAAATCTTTTAACGGTTTTCCGTTGTTCGGTAGAGAGCGGTACGTGCCATTGTGCTTTTATGGCAATATGAGAAAACAAAATTTTATGGGAGTACGTTTAAAGAAAAAGTAAAATTTGTCGCCCTGGAAATTTCACACCGAGAAATATGATATCCTCGGGAATATCTTTCTCAATTTCGCACACACAACAAAACAAACAAACAAAAACACTCGGTCAGCCTCCTTAACCTCAATGAAAGTATCAAATAGAAGAATCGCAATATTGAATTAATTTCCTTTTCGGTTAAATGTTAGCTTTTCAGTTATATGCGATGTAATTCAGAGTAAGTACACAGACTGATCATTCCCCGCGTTCGTATTTTTTCCGGAAAAAGTCAGGCCTTTGCATAGTGGTTCTTTCTTGATTTTATACTTTCGTTTTCTCTTGCAATGGAAGATTTTGCTTGGCCATGGCAATACAATTTCCCACCTTTTTTCACGTAAGAAAAGAACTTTCAAGTCTTTACTTTTTGTATATAATTTCTTTCCCATCAACTGCTATACAGATGTTGATTATGTAAAGCGACTGCTTTCAACTTTTTAGCTCACAACATGTCACTGTGTGATAAAAGCAGGATGTATCCTATAGATAGAACAGCTGTAGAATGTTCTATAGTTAAAATGACAGAAGTCCTATAGACCCGGTATAACGATAGAATTTGTCCCCTTAACTCGCCCTGTTTTTGTTTACAATGATTCAAGAAACCGGTATAAGTTCTTTTTCAAGCTGATTTCTCTCTATTCTAATTCGTTTTAAGCATAAAATAAATAGTTCCTAGCGTTTATCACATTCATTGAAGGTCTTAAACTGGAATTTTTACTTCAACTTTCAAAAAGTAAATAAAAGCTTTGTTTAGATGACAGAGAATTGTGAGCTCTGTATCTCGCTTATAACACGACGAATGACACTTAAATTTTGGTTGACTATTAGAATTGTCCCTTTATGATATAAATTTGTCATAATCTCTGATAAATATGTCCAACAAATACTGGATGCTAACATTATTTTTCAGGCAAATCAACATAGCTTAATTCCACAATTACCTGACGTTGTTCTTTTAATAAAAAATATATACCCTCTACCATGTCTACCTAATAATACTGTATTATTAGGGAGAGGGTATATACATTTTAATTATGAGAAAAACATATAACGTCAGGTGCCTGTGCTTAAGGTGGCTCGACACACCAATGCAATATTTAATGGATCGATAAAGAATCATTTATAATGTAGCTGCCTGTGATAGGAAGGTCCACCACCTACTCCGATCCTGTCTGATAATCCCACTCCGACCCTGTCTTCCTACTCCAATCCTGTCTGATAATCCTACTCCGACCCTGTCTTATAATCCTACGCCGACCCTGTCTTATAATCCCCTACTTCATGTACGAATTTTTTTTTATTCAAAAAATGCAATTTACCATTTTATTCACGAAAACAATTATGGTTAATAAACTTTTGTTAAGTCTTTGTGATCAAAGCTATTTAGAATAGAAGCAAAATTACGTTATTGTCATCCTGTACAAAAAAATTAGGTTGCTAACTTGCCATTAAGCAGAATTGTTTATGCCTAGAAAAGTTAACAATATGTTTCAATCATGTTTATCATATTTAATTACATCCTGATTTATCCTTATAGCAAATTTTCACAGCAAAATAAAACACTGAAAAATAACGGCTTTCACGATATGTATAGTTACTACAACATTGTTCAGGAAAGAGTATCTTGAAAATGTACATGTACAACATACTCTTATCTCTATAACATTTCCGAAATACTAAAATTGCAACTGTTATGGGAAATGAAGTTTTAAACAAAAAGATATTTGCTGGGGGGTTTTTCCTCTTAAGAAAACTTCTATGAAGAAAATACGCGTATCGTCATATTGTGTTACTTACTGGGAGGGCATATATATACAAAATTAGATAATCACAGTTTAAACATACTGAGTGGGTGCAAGAACAAAAATATGTTATATTGTAAATTTTGTATTAACACCCACCCAGAAATTTACAATGAACAATATCAAAATTTCAATTTACTGGGCGAGTGTAAAACCAGAATTAAACAATATGACGTATTGTAAATTTTTATCTATTATTTATATTTATACACCTATATATCCAGCAAATATAAAAAAAAAACGGTTTCACTGAATTGAATAGTTTATCGTGTAACCATGTATACCAATATTTTTATTAAAACATAATCTTTGAAATATAGACATCACACAAAACAGCTTTTTTCACGAAAAGTTCACTATGAATAAAATAGTTAATATGTATTTGAAGGGATAATATTGTTAATTCGAAAAATAATCATGGAAAGGTTTCATTTTATCCTCCGAGTATTAAAACATGTAAATCTAAAGTTTAAATATGAAAAAAAAAGTTATTAGATAAATCGAAGTTATAAATATCGATTCGTTAATTTTTGCTTATTTGCTGTTGAATTTTGAATTGGTTTCATGATCAAAATTCCACGATGCAGGTCAAATTTCAATGGATTAGGGTCTTAATTCAACACCTTTGGTCTCAACATTCAGCATTGAAAAATGAACCCTGGGTCAATTTTCAACCCGGGTCAAAATTCTTCGTTACACCGGCAAAATTGCAGTCAAATTTAAATGTAGAAGTAATGTAAATGCCTTAGTATGACCCATTAAATGGATATTTTGTGAATTTAACTATGTATACATGTTCAGAAAGATTTGTAATGTATATTGATGCGTTTTTCCCCTGCAGATTATTTTTAACAAACTAAAAATTGACGCGAAGCAGATCCGCTTTGCGGCTGCTACATTGCAAGTATATGGGACGAATTCTTACTGTGACCTGAGCTTAGCCTGGTCACGGTAAGTTTATTCTTTCTCGATGTAACCAGGTTTTGTATACAGTATCAAAATTGTCAGAATTTCACTTTCCTTACGAAAATGCTCTCTTTCATTGAAGTACAATATTTGATAGCATATTGTATAGATAAAACTAATGTCAACATTAATTATGAATTTAACTAAATCCACAAAAATTAACACCCACAAATATCTATAAAGATCTCGATTCATCAGTTAATATAAATGTTGTTAAAAAAATTACTTCTGTATCTTGAGCAAATAATAATATTAAATTTGTTATTAAAATTTTTTTTTTGGCAATTTTTTTTTCAGAATTCAGCCAAACCTTGACACCAGGAAGAAGCAGCTGGAGGCTTGGTGTGCCCTGGTGCTGGACTACCACAGACAGAACAAATCCTACAGTATTGATGTGACAGAGATTCAGTCTGCGCCCCTGTTCTGTAACAAAAAGCTAGACCGTATCCTTCAAACATGGTGAAATAAAGTGAAGTATAACATACAACATAATAAATGCTTGCTGCATTTTTCACAGATTTTAAAATATCTGAGAATTATGTTGGTTCTTTACAGTACAGTACATGTACAAAGTGTAGATTTGGTCTTTAAGATGAAAGTAATATTAGATGTGGAATTATTGATCTTCAAAGTTTAATGTTTCTTTAAAAAATATGTTATCTTGTCAAAATATTTCTTAACGGGTAATTTGACTATTAAAATAACTTTGCTCAAATAATAGTAGATTCATAGTTACATATAATGAATTTGAATAGGATCAGACAGCAATAAAGCAATATAAAGCTTATTTCTTTATAAGTATGTAGAGGAACTACAAAAAGTTATAACTATTGTGTAATGCATCATATCTATTCTGTAAATGTACAGAATAATTGATTTCTGTACATCGGCTACAAAATCATACAGTTTGTACATCTTTTTTCCTTAACCAAATGAAGGTAAACTCTCAATAGATGGAATATATATGGTTTTAGAAGAACTCAGAAAACAGGGTAAGTAATTGTACCAAGTCTGTGTATGTAATGTATAATAATCATCTTAACTTTAGGGGTGTTGTAGGGAACTTTCATTTGGTTATTTTTTTTAAAAGGCAAGTTTTGATTATGCACATACATGTCTTGAGGAAGTGGGAACTGCATCTGTGGGCTAAGACAATGAAGCTTGTTTTTGTTGTAACAATATTTATTTGACTGATGAAGATTTATACTTGTACATCGATGTTTTTGCTTTCCCATGTTAAAACTCAGTTGAATTAAAATAAATTTAAAAATTTCATTACAGGACACATAGAATGGAAAGATCCCAAAACAAAGAAGCAGGGCCTACTAATGTGGAGAACTCCAGAGGAATGGGGCAAACTGATCTACAGCTGGGTACGGTGTTAAAGTTCAATATTTCATTCTTTTTGATAGAGAAACATGTGTGCAGTTGTTGACTACAGAATTCAATAATTAAAACCTGTATAACCACCAAATTAAGTACCTCATTCTTCTTAGCAAGTTTTTCCCCATTACAAATTTTTTTGGAGGGGGGGGGGGTTAATTACTTATTCTACAATTATGTAGAATATGAAAAAATGCTTTAAATTGTCATTCAGTGTTAAAGATGAAAAGATTTGGAGTATATCCTACAAATTTTAACAAAACTTCAAACCAATTCATTATTTCATAGTACATGTCATTTGTACAGTCAAAGATGAATGTGAATTGTTTGATTGACAGGTGTCTTCAAAAAGTATGCAGAATTCAGTTTGCACTCTGTATGAACTATCTGAGGGTGAGGATTCTGAAGGCACAGGTAAGTGTCACTCTCTCTCAGAGCACTAGCTTCATTCTGTCTTCTGGCAGATGGACTGCTCTGTTTAAAGTTGGAAATAGGCCACACAACATGTCACTGGGACATAGTTTGTTAATTCTAAGCAGAAATGTGCATTAAAATGATCATTACATTTTAACATATAATGTAACTATTCCATCTGATGCCAGTATGGTAGCTGTCTATAATTTGACTTTGCTCTATAATGATTCCTTACATGGAGCTATTTAGCTGTACAAAAGCTGCTACAACCTAAGAGCACCATTGATATTTCTATGGAGGAAAATACTAAGTAAACTATGTATTCATGTGCTCTTTAAGCAGTCTTGAGGAATAGCAAGAAAGTAATTGTAAACTTCATATGATGAAGTATTGATACTTGTATTGCAGAATTCCACGGTTTGGAGAAGTGGCTACTACTTCGAGCATTGCAGACACTTCAAGATCAGGGAAAGGCAGAAATCATCAACTTTGATGGAAACGAAGGAGTGAAATTCTTCTAACCATCATGTGTGACTGTGTTCACCATACAGAGATAGGCGAGTCTCCAATGTCGTCTGATCCAGGGCATTCTAACAGACATACAGACGCACAGGCAAATCTGTTACCATTTACATGGTCAATTTGGACATCCATAATATGAATGTATTTGTGCTTGTGTTTTACTGCATGTGAACTTTTCTGCAAGATTTAAATATCCATGTACAATTTTTTCAACTTATATGCTAAGACTAAAGATGCTCTTCACAGGTGTCAGTTAATGTAAAATCACCGATACATGTAAAAGGCCCCTTGTAAAACTAAAGGATACTTTAATTTACTGATATATTTTTTTTTCTTTGAGAAGTGGGAAACAGAATTCATGAAGTTGTACACTAACCATGTAAATCAATTAAGAATCTATTGTTTATTTTCTTCTTTATTTACCATGTGATGTGATAACCATATGTAGTGAAAGGAAAAATTGTGAATTGTGTGTATTTTAGTAGATTCATTCAAAACATACTTTCGTTAATGCAGTAAGATAGTTATGATTTTAATGAGTATGGTAGAGTGTTTGTTATTTATGATGATTGTAATAAATATTTAAATCCCTTTTGAATTTGACTACAAATGCATTTACATTGTACTTTTGGAACATTACAACATGTGTTGATTTACTGTATATAGGGTTATTTGCCCCGTGTTATTTTCGCCCTTCTACACTTGCAAATGATTTCGCCCCATCTTGAATTCTATATCTAAAAGAGAGATAATATGAGAAATTTGAATTTGCTCATCTTAAATTTGCCCACTGACAATGAGGGTGAAAGGGGCGAAAAGAAAATGGGGCGAATATTTCCATGTATACAGTATTTTTACATCCAAAGTACCGCTACTTGATTTATATATTTTTGCATGCAAACTAAAGCAAGAGGCCAAAGGGCCCTTTTAGTCACGTAAGTGTACTTCGCCCCTTTGAAAACATCATGTAACCATGTATGATAAGATGAATTCTGTTATTGAATTAGAAAATACATGTGCAAGGCCAAAACTAATTAGCATTAATTATTATTCCCCCACTATATAGGAATCAACTTGTTCATTTGTCCATGCAACTGTGTCCAGTCCATATCTTTCTTATGGAGGAACATTGGAAGTTCCTACTTCACACAAAGATTGCTCATGACCTGAGGGTGTGTCATCATTTTGACCCAAGGTCATTTGGGCAAGTTCTATGTCACTGGATGGAAAAGTGCAAAATTCATGTCCGGTCTATATATTTATTATGGAGAAACATTGAAAGTTTCAACTTCACATACACTTAAAGATTGCTTATGACCTGAGGTGTGTCATAATCTTAACCTAAGGTCATTTATGCAAGTTCAAGGTCATTGTAAAAAAAAATCCATAATTTCTGTCTAGGCCATATCTTGTAATGGAAAATGATTAGAAGCTTCTTACTTCACACAAAGATTGCTTATGACCTGAACATATGTCCTGAAATTGAGCTATGGTCATTGTTGTAAGTTTATAAGAAAAATGGTGCATCAATTACTTTCCAATAGAGAAATACTGGAGTTATAAAATTTCGTAGCGGGGAGGGGGGGGGGGGGTATCATATTTGAGCCAGCTTGCTCACAGTACCTCTAGTTTAAACTGAGCATTTTGTAATGATGAGCATGGGTGCATGATTCTATGTGTAAAAAAAATTCAAGGGCCTTGAAGTTAATGTTTTAAGGTGGTTTTATTACTATAGAGGCACGCACCCATTCTCGTGCCTCTATGTAAAAAACAAGAGGCCCACAGACCTTGATAGTCACCCGAGTACCATAGTCCTTAGATTGACATGTCTGAGAGTCTCATGTTTGCATGTTGATCTTCATTTTGAAGTCTAAACCCTACCTAATCTGAGACTCCTCTGTTACCCCCTTTTATTATTTGATGTTTGAAATACATTCATTTTTGAAAATGGGGGGTGGTGTTCAGGAGTCGGAGGAACCTTGGATTATCCATACCTTACCTCCAGGGGCCAAAAATTGTAAACTTTTGGCAATAAGAGACAGGCCTTTAATGGTCAATCTTTTGTAATATTCAGTTTCAATTATAATACACACAAAATGCATACAGCTTATTTCTACAAGTATACAATGCACAGGATACACCTCAAGGTGTATGGAATACAACCCAGGGTAAATCCCCGTATATCCTTGATTGGACCTGGATAACGAATTTATTTCCTATGTAAATCAAATAAATCTGTTTCCCATGTCCAATCAAGGGTGTACTACACTTTCAAGATATGCCATTTAAGCGTTTAATGCATTGTGATGTCACGCTTTTTTTATCTCAGGCTAAAGTCGGGTGTACGGAAATTTACACACGGCTCATTAGCCAATCAAATCTCATGTTACAAGCTACGTAGGAAATAATACAGTAGATTTCCTGAAATAAAACATATTTAATTCAATATTGCCAAGTAACAATTTACTATGTAGTTTTCAAGATGAAGTTAGAATTGTTAATGGATGACGCACAGCAATTACCCCAAGTAAAAATACATATTGCGATCAGGGTTATATCCATCCCCCCCCCCCCCCCTATAAAAAGCCTAAACTTCTGCTCCATGGCCTTGGCCGTGAATTTCACAATTAAACATCAGGACATTATGAATATAACAACAATGCATGACTTTATCTCCCAAGACTATGATAGCACAGAAGAAAATATTATTAAATCAATACATTTTCACTATGTGGCCATATTGGCCCTGCCCTAGGGCTTGAACTCCTGTCCCAGGGACCATATATTTCACAATTTAGGTAGAGGACTTCATGGACATAATAACCATGCATTTAGTTTTTTACAAATATATATGGGAGTAGAAGAAGATTTTCTAAGATTTAATACATTTTCACTATATGGCCATATTGCTCTGCCCTACAGCCTGAAGTCACTGAACCCCTGACCCAGGGGCCATGAATTTCACAATTTGGTAGAGGGCTTCATGGACATTATAATCATGCATTTAGATTTTTCCCCACATGTGTGGGACTTGAGAAGATTTTTGAAAATTTGGCCTTTTTTTCATATTTGGACCTGCCTATGAGGCCCTTGAGATGGTAAAGCCATGAATTTCAAAATTTAAATTCCTCTTACTGTTAAAATGTTTCACACCAAAAATGGTAATTGGCCCTGAAGTTTTCAAGAAGAAGTCAAAAATGTAAAATTGTTAACACATGACAGACGACGCACAGCTGACAGACGGAGACATATTGCAATAGGTCACCCAGAGGTCTTAAAGTTGTTTTGGGGGGTTTTTATTACATACAATATACACTAACATTTATCATTACAATATACTCGGAACTGCAAAATTAATGCCCATTAGTTTTGCAGTTCTATTCATAATACTATATGTTTGTGTGTAGACTCAGAGTTTTCTGCAATTTTATTATTAGTTTCAAATTTAATAACAAATGTAATAAAGTTCCACAATTTCATTTTTCTAGAGAAAAAAAAACACCTCTGTAAGACTAGGTGGTATAATATTGCTAGTTTACAGGATTTACAGGAGCTGTTACAGCATGGTCAATGGGGAACAGCATGGTGTCATGTTTCCATGGTTTTGACATGGTTTTGATCGCTGGACAGATGGGACTGCTCTGTAGCACTAAACCCATCATGTCGCACACATGCCTCACAGTTCATCTCACCATTGGCACAGCTACAGGGGTATCCCTCACCACTGTCTCTCAACGTGTTCCCTTTATTCACAAGATGAACACCACCAGCATTTACAAGTATATTGGTTGGTGTCTCATTTCTTACAGCTGCTGAAGTTTAATCAGGATAAAGAAAATCTCCTCTCTCTAATACCATACAATCATTATCACCATTCCTCAACTCCTTTGATGCCTGTTATAACATGCCTGGGTTCCTCATGTTTTGTGGGGAGATTTTTCCTCTGTAAGAGCGGCAGGGCCACTTGCTATCATCAGATTCTTGCGGGTGAAGTGAATACAGAGAACGGGCGTGGCCTTGGTAGCCCAGGAACCAATCAGGAGACCTGTGCTGTCATTCCTACAATTACAGGGATACTTTATCATCAGATAGCTAAAACCACTCTACATTTATATATCAGTAAATCCTCTCATGGAATAAATCACAGTGTATTCAAAAAATGGCTGAATAATTCTCTTCATCCAATAATACTGCATACATACAAAAATCTGGAGTTGTAATGTAGTCATGTTCTATTACCAGGTACCAGTACTTCATAACAAGTATGACACACATTTTCTACTACAGTAAAACACACTTATAACAAAGTGCCAGGGATTGGTCAATTTTGCTTCGTTATAAGCGTAATTCGTTATATCTGTCAAGTTTACAACATGTTATAAAGTCACGGGGAATGAAAATCACTTCACTGTAAGCGTCAATTCATTATAAGCGTGTTCGCTATAACCGTGTTTTACTATACTAAAAATTCAAAATTTAAGCTACCAATACAGTGAATCATAAGATAATGCATCCTACTATGTCAACTATTGGGTATTGCCAGTTCTTGGTATATCAATTTGATATACACTAACCTTGCAGAGCATAAAGTGAAAAATAGGTTGCATCTTTTTCCAATAATGGAGTACAAAGATCAATGCAATACATGTAATATGACTTGCTTTAAGATTTATATGATTTGACTTCTTGAGACGTATATTATTTTGTAAGCTACTGCAGTTTTGTCTTGCACTTTCCGTCTATTGTCCTACATGAAGATACTCACACATGGACAGAGCTAGGTATGCTGGTGTCTGCGTCTGTATCCACCTCCTGTAGCACCTTAATCACGTCCCAAAGTTTGACGCTGTTGTCTAGACCACCTACAAGATCATCAAACAAATTCCTGAATCAGGAATTGTCCAGTGGTCATCGATAAATGTTTTAACATGCCTTACAAATGTTATACAGGTAACATGACCAAGTTTTTCACCAGATACATGTATTAAAAAGATGACAGCAAATAACATCTGGACTGATTCTAGCCTTTTCATTACTGACCAATGCCACAAAAACTCACTCTTATTTCTGTGTTATTAAAACTGACCTGTATTACCTACTGTAAATATACTATATTTTGCATGTATAATATTTGGCTGAAATTGTCTTTTCCACAAGTTATCATGGATTTGAATTAGCGTATTTCTGGATGCACCCATTCTGTTGCATATATGTATAGCATTTAACAATAAACTTGATATAGCGGAGGCCGCTTTCCACCAAAAACACTAAATACACAGCCAAATATAATATGTTTACAGTAATTCTTTCTACATTAATTTTATTTTGTGATTACACCTCTACATTATTACATTTTGTGTTATTATAATTTGTGTTATTTCATCACTGTTTTTAATTTTCTTGGTTATTACATTACTGGGTTTATTTCTGAGTTGCTGTAACTGACCTGATGCCAGCACTCCCCCATCTCGACTGAAGCACAGACTGTACACTGTGTCCGTGTGACCTTTCATCTGAGCCATCAATCCCCCGGTGGCGATATCCCAGAGCAGTACAACACTGTCAACACCTAGAAAAATATATACATCATCAGTCTTCTGTAGGTGGACACTGTGATATAGCAAGAAATGGAGGCATGTAGAATGTAGTACTTTACCAGAAGATGCCAGAAACCTTCCATCCGGTGAGAAACACAGAGCTTGCACTGATCCCTATTACAAACAGAAACATGATCATTATACAGTGTACAGGAAAAAGGCATGAAAAACTTCAAGCACTGATCCCTGCTAATCTTTATCAGCTTGAATGTTTACGATCTGGAGTGTCTGGGGGTAGTTCCTGTACCTTGTGTCCAGAGAAGAGCCGCACACAATTACCGTTGAGGATGTCCCACAGTCGGATGAAGCGGTCATTTGATCCCGTAGCAATGTAGTTGGAATTGGGATGAAACTTCACACACTGAAAGCAAAATTATCTTTTCATCATTCTATTTTATTAGTAATTACATGAAAATGTAATATTTTCATACTTGTATCTGTATGCCATATGGCATAGCATATATTTGCTATGAAAAAAAGGAGCGTAACAATGCAACTAAAACATATGGTCAAACCTCATCATCTTGAACTTAAAGATATCCAGAAATTGCCTACATGTTGTAATTTACAATGCTGAATTGGAACTTTGTTTCATTAACCCCAACATTTGGTCTGTCAGTCTTTATCCTAAAATGTCAATGATCTCCAAAAAAGTATTCATGTGTTTTGCACCACTGTTGAATTTTTACAATGGAAGAGAGCCCCGACTTAATTGTCTTTTGTGTGTATAAATGTATGTGTGACCACTTACGTCCATGTCGGAGAGATGTCCTGAGAATATCCTGATTGGAACATGGTGATCGGTGGCCCACAGCCGAGCTGTCCTGTCATGTCCGACCGACACAAAGTAGTGACCATAGGGACTGTTGATAAACAGCATTGTCAGTAATAATCATTATACACACAGGATACAAGAACATCCCAAACTTGGTTCTGTTTCTCCAAAATTAAATCCTTAAATCCATAACTTTTATCAGTATGTATAGTATTTAAAATGTTCAAGACATTAAAACATGTCAAGGAGATGAATGTATTTGACATGTCAATGAGATGAATGATTTGACATGT
>WFKH01011581.1:67670112-67685565 GCA_016163765.1 Magallana hongkongensis | reverse complement strand
TATATATATATATATATATATATATATATATATATATATATATATATCACATGTTTATCTCAATATGCGGTGGATATCACTCATGGGATAAATTTTTGATATTCCACTGTGTGCTCTTACGCCACGTGACGTCATAATTAAACATTACGTAGCTTTAGGGGATGAATGACGTAGAATGAAAAAGTAACAGAATAATTATGTTGAAAATGTAGAGTCATAAATGTGAAGCACTTAATGCTGTTTCATTTTTTATTCATAAATTAATAACAATATGTTAGAAAACTAACCATTTGTTTGTTAATCTTCAAGGAACTTTTTTCCGAGCGTAAGATTGTTGACGTCTAATAACGAATGTGTTGTGCGGCTCACAATTACAATGTTTACAGAGAAGATTGAGTTTTTAAAAAATACGTTGGAAAACATGTGATAAAAAGAATCTCTCATGATTTGCGATGGTATATGATTTTTATCAAATCAGGACTGTGAAGCCCGAAGGGCTTCTCAGTAGATTTGATCACGTATCAACCAACTTCATATCCCGGTGAACTTTTTAACATTGCTGTTTATTACTTATATTTACGTTTGAAAAAGACAAATCGTTCAGAACTGTTAAAATTACCGAGATTTTATGTTTACAATAATCCAAGCGACAAGCGATAAGCGCGTGCTATGATCATTGTGACGTCACGAAAAAGTTCATCCAGAATTGAAAGTTTTCGCTATTCTATAGGTTCATATAAGGAAACATATTTGCAAAATGTATATATTGTTAAATAAACATGTAATCTTGTAGCATTTTGAAAATGCTTCTTTCAGATTCTTGTATTTTATCATGTTTATGGGTAACAATTAAATGACGGTGTTTGGATACTCAATTCTTTATTAACAAATTAAGGGCCCTCAAGGGGCAACATGAAGATAGTACATAGAACATCCAATGTACATATAAGACATTCAATAAACATTACATATACAAGAGGGAAAGAGTTGGATATATGAAAGAGCTAGGACAGACACGAACATTTAATTAGTGTGTGTATATATATATATATATATATGTATATATATATTTATATATATACATCAATGTCTTCTGTATATTTGTGTTAAACACCCATACATAAATATGTCAAAATACAAATGTACATACAAATCTGAAATAGTTTATCATATGATTGAAAAAATATTTGACTAGAAAATACAAATTAAGGCAATGCCTTGTGTAAAAATTTACCAAGAGAGTTTAATATATCTAATTTTTCGCAGTTTAAAATCCAAAATAATTTCTGTTTATTTTGCAAACTAGGAAAATGTTTTACTTTAGATGAAATTAAATGAAATAGTTCCTCTTTCTTTTGTAAATTTGCTGCATTGGATAAGAAAGTGTACTTCATCTTCAATTCTATTAAGTGTACAATTTTCACATATTCGTTCTGTTCTAGGTGTGTTATTATATCTGCCCAATTCAATGAAAAGTCTGTGCGCTGATAACCGCAGTCTACAGATTGGCTTTCTGTATTCAGGTCTTAATATAGTTAAATACTTTTCCAGTCCAAAGTTAGTTTTCAAAAATATATAAGTAACAAGTTTGCCATCTTTAAGTGTTTCATTTGAGTGCTGCCAATCCATCAAATATTTTAAGACCGTTAAATTGTTGACCATGCATATGTTTTTATCCGTAAGTTCGCAAAAATAATAAATGATATAAGTTAGGAGTATTAAATAGTGCACGAATTGCCTTTTCCTTGCAGATAAAATTAAACCAATGCAAACCGTGAATAATCAAAAGCAAACTATATTTAGACTGAAAATCATCATCTTTTATACAGATATCTCATCTTCGGCATGATGGAAACGCTAATACGGTTACCTTACGTTACAGCATAGGAAAATCAAAAATTTTGATTTCGATAAATTATAACAATTCAGAGGAAATAAAATTAATTCAGTTAAATGGATCTTTTACAAGTTTACGGGCATGCATCTTCATGTTTTTTACATTTATGTTGACTTTCTAATACTCTCTTTGATTTTTTCTATTTAGTCTAAAGTATATGTATGTTTATTTTTGCATTGTAAAATTCTATGAATTTACTTTTTGAAATTCTGGCTGATAAAATATTAAAATATTTTTTTTTGACAACATGCACTTTACACCACACTGACCACAGGCACTTAAAAATACTTTTTTATATTAAAATTATTTCCTGTACTATAATAAAAACGTTATATTTATAGTACAGAAAATTATCTTTATATAAAAAAAATATCTTTCACGTAAGGTACCTGTGCCTGTGTTATTACATATATTATACCACGAGGTAAACTTTACTGTAGAAACAAGTGACTTTGCTTGATATGCATGTCTAAATGACATTAGACCGGGATCGGAGTTTGACGATCACGCCAATTGTAATACTAATAGTTCGATAATTTGCCTTTAAAATCAATTTTAATGACTTTATATATGTAGTATAACATGTAATTGAACAGATACATACATAATAAAGCATTTATTAGCCCCTTTAAATGAAATAATCCTAGAGTTCTCTAGGGTTCTCTAGAGTTCTTTAGAGTTCTCTGTTTAATAGGAACGTAAAGAAATTATAGTTTTATTTACTTTGAATATTTCTAACTTTGAAAGGAGGCCGATTCTGTCTATAACTTTCCAAGATAATTGGTTTTTGATACTATAATAGCCAAAAAATTGGACCATGCAGCTTTAAATATCCTACAATGTAGGTGCGGGGGATACGACAGGCATTATTGTCCACCCTTCTCCTTTTAAGATCATAGCAGACACATTTGTGTGTAAATCCCTCGTCTTAATTCTATTTTTTCCATTGGCCGCATCTGTCTTATATTGATTACACATACATACAAACATACAGTGCATGTTGTTCAAAGGATGTACAAATGAAATTGAACTAAATTTTTAAGTTAGAGATAAGGGTCAGAAGTTATCTAAAATGCTTTTTTTTTTTGTTTTTGTTCTAATATCCTTCATTAAAGATGGTCACCATCTCAATGATATCTAGTTTAAATGTGCATATAAAATTAGAAATCACTACTTCTCATCCAATCAGATGAGTCTGCAGCATGTTTTAATTGACCCATTTTAGCTCACCAGAGCCGAAGACTCAAGCAACATATTTGTCCGGTGTATAAGCGTTGGTGTTGTTTTTAAAGGATGAGATCCCATAACACATGTCATAGCCCCCCCCCCCCCCCCCCCCCCTTTTTTAAAAATCTACCATGATTTTGATAATTTTTTTCACTAGAGTGAATAAAGCCCAAACCGGGATCGTAGAACAATATCATTTTAACGATAGAAAGTTTTATCTAATTATATATACCTATTTACTGGTATAAGGACGATAGCAAGTTTATTGTTCACCGAGACAGCAACTTTTTTCCGAGGCGAAGCCTATTGTCCGAATAGTCAGTAAATAGGCATTTTTAATATAATGAAGAGAACTTCATTTGTCGGCGATGCAGAGTTAGTAGATGGTAAACAAGTACGAGTTATCGTACTTTGAATTTAGCATAGGGCTTCGATTACACCAGAGAAGTTAGATGAAACACAAGGGAAATCGAATGCTGCTTCGCGGTTTATAAAGCGTAAACTCTCCCAACCCAGTTTATGCTCATATAAATTGGGTAGCTATTGAAATCATACCTTAAATTAAACAAATACACGGAGTTTAAAAAAAATATCATATACATCTCGATAAAAGGCGACAATTTTACTAAAGGGGGAGGGCAAGTCTGATTGTCAAAAATACATTGAAAATGAACCTGTTATGTGTGGAGTGGAAAGTTATTCCTTTTAAAAGTCTTAAAATAAGTAATGAGTGGTCACTGAGAGCCCAAGAGTCGACCAACCATACCTCTCCTAAACCTTGACAAGTATAAACGGTGTTACGTCCCTTTCAATGCAGATGATAAGCGGGTATTTTCGCTGTGGAATTTTAAAAATACACTCAATGGGCAATGGCATGGACATTTTGTGAGGAACTGCATGTACATGTACATATCTCTTAACATATAGGTCATTCTGAAGTCCGTAAGTCCGTAGTCCGGGTATTCTCCTTCTAATCTCACAGGTAGATGTATGCAAGATATCTCAATCGTTGATGGTTTACAACAGATATAAATGTATCTCTAACAGAATTGCAGGAAAAAGAACAATTTCTGCAATGATCGTCACTGATCTCGAAAAAAAACAAAGAAATCATTTTATCTCTTTTATTTACACCTTTCTTTTGTTGGTTGGCCTAAATGATTTATTGTTAGCAGGGGTTTTTTTTAAAGTAAAACACGTAAAACCACTTTTTATTTTTTATCCTTTACAAGTTTCTTGAGAAACGATAAGCAATTACTAGTCTATGAACAAGAAAAGGCCTATGAACTACATCACTTACATAAGTGACATATCTCAATTTACTCGCCTCGCTTTCTATAAACGCTAACAGCCCGACAAACCGTAGCTAGTAAAATCTAATAAGTGTTTTGTTTAGTAGAAGACCAAAAAATTGGTATATTTAATATATATACATAAGAAAGAAATGCAATGAAAATGACGTTCCGTCCGCCATGTTGCCGTTAAATGCAACTCGATCGCCTTCTTCACAGATTTAGACGGCAATCACGCGTTTTATCCAGTAACAGAGCATCATTTTAGTTTGAGGCAAAACACATGACAATATAGTAATCTTGCGTGTGACAATACAATCGTTTAAATATTAAATACCACATGATTTAACTCGTGATGTGATGTGTGGTTGAACGGAGTGAAATACTATATAAACTACGACTGACCCCTCAAATATTAAAGAGACACTATGAAAAATAATAGTGACAATTCATTTTTCTTTTTTCATATTTCTAAATCATTGAAGTCGGAATGAATTACAATTCGTCTTCACCTAGATGTGTCAGTCAGTGACCCCTCGGTTCGTGGATCAGTAAAATCGATGTCTGATCAGGATTACAACTGAATACATTGAAAAAACAACACAGTCTGATAGTTTTATTGACATTGTCACAGAAATGAAAACAGATGACTAAAATTGGACCTTTCTTGGGCCAGACAATAACAAAAATGAATACAACAATGTGTGTACAATATATTTAACAATCATAATACATGTACACATACGAATAACAATACCAAGTACTAAATAAGACAATGGTGTTGAAATATGTCGCACTGTTGGTGTACACAGTACTTTGTACACGTAACACGTAGCAACTGTACGCATTACATAACGTCGTGCATAAAGGGAAAAACAGAGGAAATAAACTAATAAATAAACTGTTAAAAACAATCAACACTATATAATACTGATCTGTTCGAATGATCATATGAAAAAAGTTTTATATATAACAAACCTAATTGTAAATAAATTGTTCAAACAAGATTTCTGATAAAAATTGCTAATAAATAAACAACAACAAACTATTAAATACTCGTACATATAAATAAATAAATAAATAAATAAATAACATTAGGTTATAAATAATCGTGAATCTCGGATTGACTGGACAGCGTGTCGGACGGTGGGAGGGGGGTGTATATTAATTCAGCGGGGGTCCTCCAGCAACAACAACGTAACTTGTGCATGCGTATAGAAGAAACGCCAGTATGTGTGGACATTGACCCCACAGCTCCAGTAATACAGGTAAATTGGACATTTATTTCTGTGTAAACCTACAGGATATACTGCGGGAGTGAACGTTCTTTACTCTGGCTGGACCTCATGCCAATTCTTAGTGTACAGACACGTATAATAAGGCTTGTCAGTAGCTCTCTATTCAAACGGAAAGTTGTCCCAAGCAGTTGGCAATCAAACAAGAGTTAAGATTCTCTGCAAGAAATTGGACTGTCTAACAGAGTAAATACAGGAATTCAAACCCCAACATTTCTCTTTATCTCCAGCTATTTCTACCTTCTAAACACATGCGATAACCTATCCACCTGCCTGAATACACATAATACGACATTTAAATCGTATTCAATAAAATGAAAAATTAGCACCTTTCAAACATGCCATATCAATTTTGCTCTCCAAGTTTTTATGAAAATACATCATCATCGACATTGATGGTATATCAATGCTTAATTATTATGAAGATATAATTCTCAACCTTGTATCCACACACTTCTCATTTATGTCTTTTCATATTAACCTTCTCCTTTCACATTAGAGAGAGTTACAGAAATTTTGGTCCGTTTTTGTCACATATTTCATCGAAATAAATCATCATACCTATACCCGCCAAATATCACCCAACATTACATATTAATGATATTGTGGAATGCCATCACACTTTAATTCATACTGGGTCTAATTGATTACTATTTTTATACAAGGCACTTTACGTTTTGACACGTGAATTCGATCTAATCGTGTACATAGCAAAATTAAAAGGCTTGGTTTAACTAGTATACATAAAAGCTTTTAATTTTCAATTTAACAAAACCCTTTGTAAGCTTCACAATAATTTCACTAAAAGGGTTTTCATATCTTTTTGTCACCCATAACGTTATTGAAATGTTTGTTGAAGCCAGCCTGTCTCTAACGCAGAAAAAAGAAGAGAATTCAAACTAAATAATTGAAAAAGAAAATAATACACGAACGCGAACAATACAGATAAACAGGATGAACGCTCATCATTCAGGGTTTCTATTTGGGTCTTTGTTAAATTGTCTGTCATCATTCCGAAAACGGGGGGTTTTATGGCCAATGACATTAAACTTCAAAAGTCTCATTACCGATATCGACATTACAAAAAAGAAGCGAGTGAATTACAACGATATGAAGGAGGGCTCAATTGGTTGCTTGGTTTACGAATTGTCGGAACATTTTTACACCCTTTAAATTGAACAGTGATTTCTTTCTTATATCGATCAATAAATGACTGCTATAGATATTTTAAAAAATCAGAAACTTCGGCATTACACAATGATAACTGGTCATACGGCAAGAAATCACATGAACAGGTAACAAATAATACTGCAAATTATTTTCTAATCCTCTCACGTTAATCATTACGACCCCATTCCGCAATACACAATGGCTAATCCTGCATACTAAATATCACAGTCAGCAATTTTTCACACGTTTTTAAAAATTTTGACGGTGTGTTGCCATAGCTCCCGTACCCAGATGTGACCTCGGTTGTCAATAGCAACAACGTCCGGCCAGTAGAGACCATTTTCCTCTGAAAGAAGCAGACGAATAAAGGCGCCATTAATGTCCAGTAGATGAAGAGAGTTGTTGTTGATGTCACAGACGACAATGTTCCCGTCCTTGTCACATTTGACGTCACGTGGGTCAAACGGTTTGTCCAGGGTTCCTTTTGGCGGCCCTTTGTACACCAGTTTGACCTTTCCGTCGTTGTTAAGGATTACCACGTGCTCTCTCTCAATGTCGGAAATGATCATGTCACCATTGATGTTGACATCGATGTATTCAGGATAGGCAAAGATTTTGTCACCATTTGCATCGCGTTCTATTTCGCGTTTCAGCCGACCCTCTTTGCTGTACACTTGCAAGCAATTTTTGTGTTCCGGTTTGTATCTTCTTCGTAGGTCTTCGACGGCGCAGACAATGATATCTCCATGGCTGTTAACGCTAATCCCGGCGGGATGAAGCGAGGACGTCGCGAACGTTTCAACTTCTCCCACGGAGTTCACAACCTTTATGTGCTTGCTGGGGAAACAGGAGACAAACAATTCATCGGTCGCCTTGTTCACCACCATATCCCTCACCTCGTTGTAGATTTCCACGCTCTTTACGTGCTTACCGTCGACATTATACAGGTGTATCGCTGACGACTTTGCCTCCGCAATCCAGCACTGATCCCGCGAACCTGCGCACATTGCTAAAACATAACTCGGAAGTTCAAACATCGTGATTTGGTTAAACTCATTTTTCCAGCTGCTAAATGAATTCATCACCGGTTTATAATCGAACTGCTTTCTCTCGCTGGCGCGAGGAGAGTTCCCTCTCTGGTAAGCATCCTCCATTGTCAGGTGTGACAATCGCGTATTGAACGTGACGTGGTTTGGAGTGAACGAATAACTCTCAAATGGTGATATGGGAGAGAGCGAGTCCTCCATCCCGGAGTCGGTGCAGTACGACCCGTACGGAACATCGCTCCCCGTGCTCCGTTTAGGAGAGCCGCTTCTCGTGCTGTCGTTTCTTTTTGGTGACACACTCTTTCTGACGTTAAAATGGAAGTTTCGCTTTGGTGAAGGTGTTCTACTGCGTCCGTTCCTAATTGGAGAAGGCGATCTAGTCCTACCGTTTCGAATAGGCGACTTAGACCTACCACGCCCATTTCGGGTGGGTGAAGGGGTGCGAGTCCTTGGGTTTATCCGCACTGGGGAGGGGGACCTGGAATGGGTCGGTGTGGAGTCAGGATCCACAATCCCCGTGACATGGTGCCGCTTTGTGGCTTTCGTACGTAGATGAGTTCGCACACAGTCAAAACAGAGCTTCTGGTTACACTCAATACATTTAACCTCAGCCTCGCCGGTATCACAGGAATGACAGATACTCACGTAACCATTGTCTGAAGGGAAACTCAGCCTCGGGAAAACATATTCATCCATATCAGGATCTGCTTTCTTGTACTCTGTTGCTTGGTCCGCAGACTCTACGATAATGCTGGTAAGACACACGGGGCATTTAACCACATTTCCAGACTTTCCCGATAAGTGCACTCTCACTGTGTTCGCCAAATTGACTGGGTCTTTCGAGATCTCGGGTCTACGAGAGCGGGACTTGGCGCATTGGCATACACTGCACTGCTTACAGAAGCGTATTGGTTTATTGAACGTCAAGGAAGTCTTATTCATTTTTCTATTCTTCTCTTTCGTCGGATTATTTATTCTTTATAACCTTGGCTGCAATTCAAGTAATAAATTGTATTAATTCAAGGCTAGAGAAAATACATTGGTATTGCAATAGAAAGTTAGCTAACTTCAAAGATTATGTTTAAGAGATTTGAGGTAATTTTTAAAGCAATTATATTGTGTTTAAAGTATTTGATTAATGAAAACTCTAACACGTCCATGTAAAATTGACGTTTAAATGACACCGTTGTGTTCATTTATTAGTCTGTATATAGAAAAGAGAAGGGTATTAACCATGTTTGAGTTTTATCTAATTGAAAATCTGCAAGATCTCCACTAAATCTCATCTTATTGTTCAGGAGAGTTTTATTTCATCAAACTGTTAGAAAGCCTATTTGACCCGACAGACTAAGCTCACAGGAGTATGTCCGTAATGGACCGAAATGTTGACCTAAGCCAAACTTTACGAACCCTCGTCAAAGACACGTTGATGTAATGGGGCCCATTGCAAATTCAATTGATTTCAAAATCGGATGAAAGCGTTGATCTTTCAGCAAGGTACATAATTTTAAAACTTATCGGCCATCCCTTGTTTAGAAATCGATATTTACGTGAGTTTTGATGAAAACTAATTCTCTTAAACAAATTCCACCGTCCAAGTACGACGCGTCTAAGCACATGAATACACGAAGCTAAGAATACAGTCTGGGACGGACACCAATTTTATTACATATTTCGTTATCTCTTCTCACGTAAATTGAAATTTTAAAGATCTGAATTGGATTAAAGAGGTTGTTTTTTCACACCTGATCGTTATGAAAACTATCTTACAAATGATATTAGATTTGTGGCCAGATCAGTTTACGTGTTTACAGAACATTCGAGAGAAGTTGGACCTCCCCTGGAATTTCTCCAGCCCCAGTCCCTCTTTTAAAGAAGCCATTTCATCTGTACGTCAGCGATAATAAAAGACCA
Organism: Magallana hongkongensis; assembly: GCA_016163765.1. NCBI lineage: Eukaryota > Metazoa > Mollusca > Bivalvia > Ostreida > Ostreidae > Magallana > Magallana hongkongensis. Next base: position 67,675,724 of record WFKH01011581.1, on the reverse strand, counting down.
ACGTAAACCGATATGTTTACATTTGCTTCGATTTGAATAATATCAAAGGTGCTAATCATTTAAACAATATTTAAATATTATTTTAGCCATATTACAAACGGCATGTCTAAATATGCGACACAATGCTGGAAAATCTCTTTAAATTTCATATTATTATTCATAACTTTATACCTATAATTTTTATATCCAGTATAAGAAGGGTTTGAGGTTTTGTGCTATTTATCTCTTGTAATAACCTTCTTACGCTTCATTTCCTAATAACTTCATTTCACCCACTATCACGGATCTGCGAATGTCTTTTAAATTTTAAATTTTAGAAATTCATCTTTTCAAGCTATGTGAAATTTTGGCATTGTTTAATATACAATATGTGTAATCATTGAGATTTTTTCCTAATTGAAATAGTTTACTCCTTTTAAAAAGAACAGAAATTAAAAAACGTGGGAAATAAATCCCGTTTTTATAAAGAATAAAACCTACACCTTCTAGTTTACCCGGGTAGTTGAAGACAGCTGAGGAACCCTTTTCTTAAAGGTACTCTAGTATTTATATGCAGACACAAACCCCTTATAAAAGTACCCGGTAGATAAGTTTTGCTAACGTAATCTTATTTCATGATAAGAAAAATAATCGAACTTTGTCGAGGAGCGGGTGATTTGGGAAAACAAACTGACAGAATTTAATCTAATAGCTGCAGTCTCAGAAGAGGCACTTATGTATCATAAAGGGGTTAGTCATTACGACTGTCGACGTCCCCAGGAGTGCACTGCCCGTGATCAAGCACTGCACAGCAGGATAAGAAATCAAACTCCAAGCTTCGAGTGCAGTAGCCGAAAAAAACGTGACGCATTTTTGTCATAGTAGGGCGTAGTCCAGAGAGAATATATGTCTTATACCCAAAGGTGTCCAAATCAGTAATAACTTCACACGATACAGATATGATGAACCAAGTAATGATTTGTTTTCATTTTGTTTTAGATACGAGATTTAAGTGTAGTTTACATCTTCGAAAATAACTTTATTTTGGTGTAAAGAAACGTCATATGTATTTTTGAAGGTAATTTTGAACGAGGATCTCTCTATGGACCTCATGCATGTACGTTTCTAATGAGTAAATCAATTTCGCCCATTGATTCATCTATTAGTCTTCATAGAGGACCGATTGTTGGGACGAGTGATGAAGCAACTTGAACAAATCCTGTTCATAATTAAGTTGCCAATAATGCTTAACAACTCATTTAACCCCATTGAATCTCAGCTCGGGACAAATTCCTTTCGAACACGAGTTAATTTGATGGCTTTTACATAAAAGGGATCAAATGAGAGGTCCCCAGAAATGAGTTTTACTAGGAACTCTAGACTGGAGTATTTTACTGATAAAGAAATTAAACCCCACTAAGCTCATAACATTTCAATATTTGAAAGCCCTACTGTATTCTGCAAAGAGAGAGATAATCTGGCGTACAGGTAGATATGTACATGGGTAAGTAAAGCACTGTTATTGTTCGATTTATAACGGTCCACACCCGCTGCTTTCTAGAAATCGTTTGTTGTGTATTTAAAATCGTGACCTCAAGTACAACAATAGATTTCATTTTCGTCAAAGTGCCAAGCATTTAAAATCACTCAATCGTTTTCTTTTAGGGTTTTACTGTGTAATTAATATTGCAGGGATTATTAAAGATTTATGACTGTGCTACTGCATTGGGAAAAAAGAAATTGTGCATTATGTTGACTTATATTTTCTGAGTACTTATGAATCAAATGAATTCCTAACAAACCGCAGAGTACAACTTGCAAGAAATTAAAACGTAAATTCAATCGTATCTATATACCTATCCTATTAAAAAAATTTATATATTTAATGAACACGTAGCAATTTTATGTTTTAATTTTCAAATGCTCATATTTAACTAGTTGATTACTCGTGTGAGTCTGTCATAAGCCAGAAAAATGATATAATAGAATTAAATCTGAGGAAAGTTTTCACAATCATTATTTAATTTTATTTTTCCATAATAGCTAGCAACAGTGCAAAATCAATCGTCGATGTTATCATAAGTTATATGCTCATTATGCTTGAAATAAATTTACCTAATTCACTCATATTTTATGAGGGTTTTTTTTAAATCAAACACAGTTTTAATTTTTTATTTTGTAATAAAATAACGATTTATTTCATATTCTTTATTAGTATTTGAAATATTTATATATAAAGAAATTCACAAATAATTATAAAAATAAAATAAAAGAAGCAAGCGTAGAAAAATTCCTCGCCCACTTTATATATGAAATGTGATTCACTCAGAACTTACCATGTTCTTGGCGCGCCCAGCACCCAGCTATCCAGACAAACACAATCTGCAGAGGGTGCACTTTCTGGGTTGTATAGGGACAATGGCAACGGTACACTGTTACCGGCTCAATACACATTCACTCTCCCGACCAGGGAACTACAAGTGTGTATTTAATTTTCTATTGTTCTTTTGCCTACCCCTACTAAACGAATATTAAAAGATTTGTGGATTTGATTTTGCGGGAGTAAAAGTCACATTCAACTCCTAGAACATTGAATACTTATTTATCGTTCCAGGGGTTATAAAGGGAAAATTTATCTTTACTTCATCAACACCTTTTTTCTATAGAATTGTTTATGGGATAAATGTTATGACGTTAGGGAAGTTTTTAATTTGAAATAGTATATATTATAAAACATACTAATTAAATTTTTTGTAAATGCCATGCATTCAAGTTTACACGGTCAAATTCCACTACGATCATTGTCTGTTCGTCTACGACTATCGCAGTTATGTTAAGCAATAGCTAACCGCCCTTTTTTATTTATACAGGTTACGATTTAATAACGAGTGCTCACTCGATTTTGTATACCGTTGGTGGATGATTAATAGAACTTTTCATCGTACAAGTGAGAAAACAGATACAGATTGTTTGCAGGGACAATGCGGTGTCCAAAAGCAATGAGGTTGCTACATTCCGAGTTGATATTGAAACTTGTGCTGAAGGGGTAGTATAGTAAAGTTCTCTTAACTTACAATTTTACTGTCAGAAATTATCAAATCCTCAAATAGAGTTGCTGAGTGGAACACATTTTCCTACAAAGCCATCGAATATGTATGAATACTCATATTCGTTACATATATGATTAATGAACTAATCGATCATATAGAGATTTAATTTTAGGCATGTTATTTTGTTGCAACAAATTCCATTCTGGTAATTTTGCGTGTAATTAAAAGGGATCGTGCCTAATTCAAATGCGCATGATTTTGCGCAGCTTTTTGTTTCATGCAGTGCGAACTAATTACTTTCCTATATAAGTATTATGTTTTTATTCAACATTAACATTACCCATAACGTTTATTGTAAGAATTGTAATTTAAGGAGAGTAACTGGGTTAAATGCTTAAATGTCACTTACAACATCATTTATCCGGAATTGTATACTTAGTATGGGGCCGAAGATTTAATTATTAATCGCACAATTCCTAAATATATATAGATATTAGTAATACGGAATCGTTATTTAATATTTTTATGTGATCATTGCGGTCGGGGCGTGATCAAATCTATCATAAAGTCCTCGGGCTTTATTGGATTTGATCACGCCCCAATTTTAATGATAGCTTCATAATACTGATTCCTTGTAAATAATTTTTTACGCCAAAATATACCGCAATGTGCTATATAAATAGAGATGACGCATTGGAAAAAACGTTTGGAGCCATTTTATAAAAGTTTAAACTTTCATTTTGATGTAACCACTAGTATCTAGTTTACTCTTCAAAATAAGCTGTCAAATATTGAGCACCTTTATTCTGATTCGCTAAGAGATGCTCATCAATATTTATAGACTGTCAAAATCGGAAAGCTGTCCTGTTGTGTCAAATTGACGCTGTTTCAACTGATATACATACCTGGATAAATTTGGACAAGTTGTCGCTGCGTTCAATGTATTCATATCTATTAGCCAATGACTGGACAGTTAACCATGAGTTGGCCCCGCCTTCATTAAATTGGAGTTTGACACGTGCTGCCCAAAGTCCAGGCTCTTGTTAAAACGACTTTAATACAATCCCTGGACCAAACCATATGCTCAACACCATTTTGTATTTTTATACATTAATTTTCTTTTATTTGATGGAAGTGGATTTCCAGGAAAGTATAAAGCTTGGATATACAAGCAGAAGTTAACTTGGGCAGCACTGTGGAGGAAAAACCAGTTTAGAATCTTATTCTTACCGAGGTCAGTGTATGACACACTCCCATATCCTGCAAACTTGCAACAATGGGGACTAAGTGAAGACCAAAACTGTAAGCTGTGTAGAAAGAGAGGGACCATGGTGCATATTTTCCAGGATGCCAAGTAGCTCTGACTCAGGGGAGATATAGATGGCTGCATGACAACGTCCCGCGGTGGCTGATGTGTTGAAGGTGGAGAGGAAAAGGAAACGACCACCATACACGAAGCAAAGACAGATATAATTAGTGAAACAGGGTGAATCAACAGCTGACTCAAGAGCGACAAGACGTACATCATTGCTGGACAGAGGAAATGACTGGGAACTCAGAATGGATCTAGATAGGAAGTTAGTTTTCCCTAACATCGTGGAGACTAATCTAAGACCAGACGCAATGTTAGTCTCCCAGCAGTCCAAGACGCTGATCGCAATAGAGCTGTTTCCCGTTGAAGCGCAATCGATGTGGAAACTGCTCACAAAAAAAAATTTCAGGGAGAGCGTACAAGACAGCAATAAGAAGACTGGGAGAAGCAGCAGAGAGATCATCATGCTGGATATGGCATCGTCGCGATGATCTGTGCTGGAATCGAGATCCATCGAGTAGTGGATTGGCCACCACTGCTGACCCACCAACTGGAGGATGTCACGGTCCAGGGTCGAAACATCCGGTGAAGGTTGGGGATATCTGAATACGATAGGAACCGACATGCGAGCACAAGAGGCAGAAAATATGTATATCGACAGGCATAAATAAGAGTGCCAAGCTGGCAGTTGAAAGAAATCCATCTTCTGTATATAGTGTATAGGGTATACTAAAAAACAATCCTTTGGGCAGAAATTCAAAGATACTGAAAATGTAAAAGTTTGGCGCATTTCCAACAAATTTCCATAGGGTCCATCATTACTAATGAATTCACTCAGGACGACCCTTCAGAAAATCAGAATGGTGAATGTATGATATTCTAATCTTAAAATAATTGATATAGTTGTAAAACTTAATGCAAGACGTCAATATATCTAGGGTATAAATAATTAGACTTGGCCTCGTTAAGCCTGTTAAAATAAATATAACTGACACATTTCGTAAAGTTTTAGAAGAAAAAAAATAGCAAACCAGTTATTGTACAGGAGTTTGCTTCAATCAGAGCTCTAAATCTCTTCCTCCCAAAAATATGAACAACTGGACGTTGAAAAAAACATACATTGTTTTCTGTCATTGAAGATGCAAAGTTTACTGTAAATCACAAGAACACTAGACAAAAGAATGTTGTATTTCAAACTGCTTCAATACATGTTTACGTACCTCATGATAACAAGCAGTTTATATATAGGCAAATTGGTAAGTCTTCTAGCT
>WFKH01011581.1:67653369-67669292 GCA_016163765.1 Magallana hongkongensis | reverse complement strand
ATGTTTCAGAAAAGGAATGGAAACAAGCTTTTGCATTTCAATTATTAAGAATTCAGAAGAAACAGTTCAGGTTTGTTAATAAAATATCAATTGTACATTTCTCTTTAGTGAAGATTCAAAGGCTGGAATTATTTGGTCTGCATTTAAAGGAAATATTATTCTCTGTATGCGTTATAGGTTACGCATTGCCGTTCCTAGGAGCGTGATTACGTGAGGTTGGTTTTTAATTTTTTCACATTTCTCGGATGGTAGATAACCTGGAAAGCAACAACTTTAAAAATACTTGATATTCAGTTCCAATGCTTCTGACTTAGTCTTCGTCCAATTAAACTGTGAAGAACATTATTATTTCCTTTCTTTATCAAAAAATTAAATTTATGTTTTTAGAAAAAATGTAAGTTCAGAAGACAACTTAAAACCCAAGTGCAGATGTAACATATCTTTATTTTAATTAAATGTTTATTAAGATAAACAACTATTAAATTCTAAAAAAAGGGTTCACAAAAAAATGTTATTCAACTATTGCCTCTAAATATTGATCATACTTGGTATGAAATTTATACAATAAATATGCCAAAGTTTGAAGTCAAAATGTCTTGTTTAATACAGAAATGAAAGGTGCATTGATGCTGCATAGAATCAATATACAGTGGAGCCTCAGTTATCCGGACGCTTTCGTTCCCAAGTCTAATCGTCCGGATAGGTGAAGCGTCCGGATATCTGACATGTGTCTATTGTTGTCATGAATGTTAATGTATTTGTATACAATGGCTCCCAGTGTTGATACTGGGTTTGTTTGCCTTTCATACTAAATAGCAACACAAGAATTATAGAGTTTTCCGTTGAAATGAACATTTTTAAAATTTAAGAACCCCCCTTTTTCTAATTATTTTGTCAGGAAATGTTAACCGGACTATAATAATAACAACCGAATCTAGCTAAATTCTTTGTGACCACGTGTGATATGTGCACATTTACATGTACGTAATATTTTCAACTATCTATTTCTAGACATACCAATTTCCACAATAATTGAATTACTTTTAAAATTTATTTTCTATTCTTAAAAGAAAGTCAACTTTATTGATAAAATTAACGTTTAATAGTTGGAAAATTGCAAGATCCACCAATGCACTTCCGATGAGTTGACATGCTTTCATTTTGTTTTCTTCCTTTACTTCCGGTTTTGACTTAATCTAATAAGGCATTCATGAGACAATTCGTTTGAAATTAACGTTTGAATAGGTAGATAAAACACAAAGCTATGTAAAACTTTCCAGTTTTCTTGATTTAGTAAGCAGATACAGGGATGTTCAAAAAAGCGATGGCACTTGACAGGTGCACAGGTTAAAATATCCAAGCCACGTGCTGTGAGGCGTGACTAATCCTGTCTGGCCAGCACTGTCGGTAATTTTGAAAGTGATTTGGGAAGTCAGTGTTTATACAAGCTACTCATGAGGGTCTAGCACGTAAAAAAGGTGTGAAACTCAATTGACAGGCGTAATCTTTCTATTGTATTGAACGGGGTATCATCAAATTCCACCGTCCGGTTAAATGAAGCAAGATTGGTAGTAAAACAGTGATTTGTGGTAAAAACAGACCGTCCGGATCCGGAACGCGGAATTCCGGATAAGTGAGACAAAATAACGTATAAAAAATCTGTTCCCATATAAAATCGTCCGTAAACTGAAGCGTCCGGTTATCTGGCGTCCGGATATCTGAGGCCCCACTGTAATAATATCAAGGATGCCCGTGGTCCTTCATAGTTCAAAATCTTACTCCATTTTGTCAATATTTTCTGTTTCCTGAGCTTTCTAAAAATACAAAATGTAAAATCATATACATAAATGTTTATATATTTACAAATAGTTAGGTAATTTTACATAATTCTTTCATTACATTATTTCACAACTTTTTACATGCCTACTGCAACTATCCTTTGTATGAGGACAAAATCTATCATACATAATAACGACCTTGATTCTGATACAGTTACCTCTCTTTGTTCAGATTTATATTTTGTTTCGATTTGAATAAATCAATGTAATAGAGTGTAGGAAGAGTTGTTAATCCTTAAGAATTTGTCATAGATTCAAATCCTTTAAACCCAATGTCAGTAAACTGAATCAATGCAGAATTTTATCTCATTTTTTTTCAATATGCTTTGAAAAAGGTTTTTATATTTTCCATGTATTTTTCCTGTTTTTGTAACCATAAGAATCGACAGAGTTTATAGGCGAACGTGTATATCATATAGGAGAGAGTGACAAAAAATTAACGTTTAAATCTTTGACTGAATATTGGTATTCTAAAAGCCAAAGTGATAGACTGACAAAAAGTACACTTGTACTTAGAATTTGGGGGAGCAAAGTAAGCAGCATTTTTTATTCTTTGTAGAAGTGAGCTAAGTTTAATAAATATTCTACAAGATGACATTAATGTTATTTACTTCAATCAGTGGTTACTCACAAAAATTTAAATAAGTGAAATTTATAAACCATGTTTTTCTGTTATTTAACGTTAAATAGTAAAATATTACAACACTATAATTTCTTATATATCTATAAGCTTCAAAACAACTTTACTGATAATTAAATCTTTAGATTTAATAAAAATAATTTTTAAATAATGATTAAAAGAAGAATTAATCAAAAATAGAATACACTGTACAAAGTAATGTTAACACGAAAAATGGTTATTTAGTTGAATGATTACCTACATAAAAACAACGAGATACTTTGTAGATTGATCCCGAATGGTTCTGATTAGGGGCAAGGGAGTTATGTACCGTTGTATACTTTACCGAATATCACAATGTACAAGACAGCGTGGTATTTATTACATCCAATTTAACACTATTGAGATCTCGTCGTAAAAGTAGGGTTATGACATTTTAAATTACAACAAAGGAATTTTAATTGTAAGTGTATTTAAACTATAAATTGTTTCATTTGGTAGTTCATAGGGGTATGAAAGAAATGGGCTTGCAAAAAAAACGATATAGAACACGCGTTGGTTTTTTTATAATGATTGCTTCATTTACCACCACATAAGTATTTTACTGTTTATATATGGTTCTATGAATATCTTTTATATTTTTCATATTGAGTACTTTAAAATATCATATCAATGAAAATTATGTAGAAAAGCTTAAAAGTATGCAACTAGCCCTTGCAATTAATGATTTCTATGGTTTTTCAATGTTGTTAAAACAATATGAATAGAAACAATTCATGAAATGTAAACGTCAAAACTGTAATCAACTTTATTAATTATTGGTATATGAAATAACTACAAAGTATTTTTTTTTACAAGTTATGACAAATTACTTAAAAGGGTAGAATTAGTCTGTAAGTCGTAAAGAGAAAGCCAAATTACACTTAAAATTGCCAGTGATCAAATTTCATAATTAACAGACAAGTAATAATCTCTTGACATGGGTCTTAGGTTGGATTAGCATCAGCAATGTGCGGCACTCCTTTGTCATAATAAATGCCAGTGTCACTGCCGTTGTTGAATACTTTGAAAAATATTTAAACATCTGAAATTTTGCACTTCTTGTACTGCCATGACCTTGACAATTTGATGTGACCCATATTCATTAATTGGTGATGTCTTGGATCAAAGTAATTAGTGTATGTTGTTTTGGTTGGAATAGCTATCGGTTTTGTCTGCACAATAAATGTTAGCATTAATAAAGTACAATATTTGATGTTATTGCCCTTAGATATTTTTAACAAAGGATGTTACTGAACTCAAATTATACATTTAAGTACCCATTTTAAAAAGGCGTGACTGTAAAAAATCTCTGTGAAGACATTTTTTACAAGATTTGGACGTGTAATCCTTGCTGTAATTGAAGCCGTTTAATCCAGTGATAACTGAGATATGAGTCAACACAGAGAAAAGGCAATGCTTGTTCCGTCCTGCAGAATATTGGGGTTAATCTTTGGAATCATTCTGTTAGCTCAAAAAATGAATAACAAGAATTAATAATTCTAGAATTTTCACGTGGATTATTATAAACCTAAAGTAAATTGTTTCTCGATGTTCTTAAGCAATTATTGTTTTGTTTTTACTATTCCATGTGTTATTTCAGATGATTGGGTGACACGCAGTAGTAAAGATTTGGAAAATACAAAAGGCATTTTAGACAGCATGTTTAAAAAATTATTATTGACCTAATATTATTTTGATATCAACAGAATAAAGACATTATAAGTAATTTGAGGCTTGAATGAGTTCCAATGAGTTTTTTTTATGATTATCAGTTTTAAGTATAAGTATGCAAAATATAGATTATTGATGGAGGAAATTTGGAATAAATTAAAAGTTAGGTGTTCAAAATATGTATATGTATAATTATTCATCATAAGATAAAGTAACCTTGATAAACTGATTCCCATTATCCAAATACATGTATTTTCAGTGTTAGTAATGTTTTATAATAAAAATTAAACTTTGGTCAAGGTGTAAGTATTTGATGGTTTGGGGTTTTTTTAAAACATTTCAGATGCTTATAGATTTAAAAGTAGGTCACTGACCTAGTTATTTGAAAATATAAACTCTATAACTCCACAAATGTATATGGTTTATAATTGGTGGTTTTAATTCATATAAGTGATTTTTTTCACCTGCTTCTTTCATTATTGATAAAATACTTTTACTTTGAAGAAAAATTTTAAAGACGTCTATACATGTACTTGGCAGTTAAAACTTTCTGTACTGCCATGCCCTTGATAAAGATGTAACCAAGGGCTAGTGAGAAACTTTCATCAGAAAAGCATGCAGTGTTGACTAGAGAAGAAATGTCGACAATATCCTGGTTTAGTAGGGGAAATTTCGATGAAACAGATATCTGACCATTAAATCATCGCATACATATGAAACGAGAACAAAAAACAAAAAAAAATTGGCAACACAGTTTTAAGTGCGTGTTTCAATTGATAAGTTGTGAAAAACTTAACGTAAACGTGACATATATTTCTAATCAAATATCAAGCATTTTAAATCAGTGTCTAGAACACAATTAATTTAGTAGCCATCTTGGACTTAATCATTAAGAGTAAAATATGTGAAGATTAAAGCGTCAGTTTACCGTACAAGTTTGATACAATCGTCTTCTTGTATTTTTGTAATGTTCATAAATGCGAAACGTTCACACCTTAATCATCTGTTAATTATGTCATTAATTAATATTACCTGTCAAGATCTGAACTCTGTATAACACCAATTTGTCTATAAAGATTTTGGCAAGATTGAATATTACCATGCTGCCAATTCCAAATAGCTGGATGTTTTTGTGTATCTGAAATACGGTATTTCAGGACGAGCTATTAGTATAAAATCTTAAGTTAGAACCATTTTCGCTTATTTGCACTAATTATGGAATGTGAGTGTTCAGGCATTGACAAAAATAGGGTTATTTTAGCAAGCTTTCCAAAAGAATATATTATAAATTATGATTGTAACATTGTAGTATCTGTTTTACACAATAACGTATTAACATATTGCTTTACCTTCTTTTTACATTAGATTCGAATTCCTTTACTTGATTGGTCAGATAGTTACGATTACAAACGTATGACTAAATGAAAGACAACGATGAACATATGACTAAGGTTAATGTAGACTGGAGAAATCCCTGTCAGAACATACAAACGTTTGCTCATTAACGGCTTAGCTATGTAAAACAAGCTAGGGCATCCTTAAATGTCGCACAAAGTTTACTTTTAGTAACACTAAACATTCGTTGATGTGTCGACGCCTGACTTTAGGCACAGATTGAAGGCTCTGGCCCACTGATTCAGATTTCCTTTCCGAGTTACATAACGCATATTAATAGGAGAAGAATTTCATCAGACTTAAAACATTACAAATCTTTATAAAATCAAAACCTTTAAGGATCATGATCACTTATTTTCGAGTGATACGCATTACTACTCGAGCACACATCTTAAAGCAAGGTTCGCAAGTCTTTAGCTTTAATTTGCACATGAGAATAAATCAAAGTTAGTCAAACAATCGTTTCCATTTATACATTGCGCAATGTTTTGCTTCGTACCCAGTACATGCATTCAATAGGCCTTCTTAATATTCAGTTTTGGCTGAACCCAGTGAAGAAGAAAACTAGATCTATTACCATTATGTAGTAGTCAATATATTATTTCTGATGAGTTGCATTCATTATACTGACTCAAATGTTTCTTCTGTAACTGCAATCTATTGAGGTTTGGTCGAGTTGTGTGTGGGCAAACTTATTCCAGTCGAATACGATGAAAACAGCAACAGTCGCAAGAATTAGCACTGGCTTGAACTTCATATTTACTCTAGACTTTACACTTGGACAAAGTTTTCAATCAACAAAGTTGACTGCACCCAATGCGGAAAAGGGCACCTGCTTTGCTCTCTGTTGGGGGCAAACGTTCAAGTCTACGGGGGAGTATAATACTCGTTCACACTACACATCACAAGATAAGCATCAGTACCGAGTATCCCCAAAAGCTACAATGGAGCAAGGTCACACTTTTACACTAATGAATGTTTGGGTTTTGTTTTATTTTTGCAGAGAGTAGAAATAATAGTTTTATATTCTCGTTAATTCTGATAAACAATTGATGGCAGTCCTCCAGACAGATCGGGTATGGTGTTAACACGTAGTCTTTGTTGAGACAAGCGTGTTCTGATGTAGGATAAGCAGGAGACACTGATTCTCTGTATTTATAGAGCAACCTAGATTGTTAACCTTTCCCATACAAAATATTAATCTTTGAATTATTGTTAATTTGACAGAATTTTACTTAAACAATAAACGGATAAGGGTGAATTGTTTCTATCTGATCGCTGATACCAATACTTTATGTAAACGATCAACAATCTTTACGAACATCAAAGACCGGGTTAAATGTCGGAAGTTAATTTGATGGTTTCTCAAGATTGCCGTCAGTATTAAAACAACGTCCGTTATTCTGTTGACGTCCTTGTGCCAGTTGTAGATAAATTAATAGTTAGTGCTATTCTGTACTCTAATTGGCTCCAAAAGAATCCAAGCCCAATCTTGTACTCTGTCAATTCTGATACGTATATATCAATAAGATACGACAAATCTGGATTTTATATCTTTTAATGTGTTCAATTGACTAAAAATGTTATATTAAAAATATATGCGCACCCGATTCCTTCATGGCTATCTAGCAATATTAATTTTGGTTGTTTAAAAATTCTGAAGTAAATTCACTACATGTATAGTAAGGTGTTTGCCATATAAAAAATTTTAAAAATATATTTTTAAAGAGAAAAACCAATTGTTTACAAGTTGTAAGAACTTGTTTCTAATTCTTTTGTATATATATTTACATAAATTATGTTTAAATGAAAGTTATTTCTATCATAAAGTTTACATGTATACTGAATTACAAAATTGAAAGAAAGCCTATACCTGTTTTTGCAACCAACGCCGTTTTAGCTACTTATTATATTAACTGGTTTCTCTTTGAGTCTTTATGTAATAAAATAATTTTCTTACATGTGATTTCCATCTATGGTCATATTTTACATACAAGTATGTAATTTTTGGATTAGATATTATGTTTCCAACAGTAAATATCGCTGATTCTAGGTCACATATGTTCATAATTTTGTGTTACAACAAATGGTTTTTTTGTTTGTTTTTGTTTTTTGGTTTTGTTTTGTTTTGTGGTTTGTTTTTTTTTTTTTTTTTTTTGGTTTTTTGGGGGTTTTTTTGGAGGAGGGTACGTTTTCCACCAAGGATTATTTATTACTTTAATCTCATTTGTAATAAACGCTATTTTCTACACACTCTTTTCTAACTTCTCCATTTGTGCCCTTTACTAATGTTTAAAACTAATCACCTGACAATGTTATATTGAATTTAGTAAAAGAGTTGGAAGATGTACCATTATAAATGTACACAAAGCTGTTGCTGGTTTGCTGCAGTTGATGATGATCATTTAACCGTTACATAAGTAATCTTTCAATATTATTTTATTTACAACATGTTATGCTTAGATCATTTTTTTTTAGTTTCTTGACATAATAATTTTTTTTATTTGGAAGGGGGGCACTTGTTGCTTTTCTAATTTTCATACTAAAAAATTATTTACTGATTACTATTTTCACATTTTTTATCGTAATTTAAAGAATTGGTTTTTTCATTAAAGGATTTAATGAATTCACTTAGTTTTTTCTTTAATCTTATTATTTTATCTAAGAAATTATTTGATAAAATCAGTGACCTACATAAACATATATACAATGTATAGTTCTAAATTTGATACACAACTTAAAAGATAAACTGGAAAAAGTGTTATACATTCAGTATTTTTTATTTTGAAAATAATCTACATGTAAATCATATTTGATTTCTTATAACCAAAACAATGAGCAATACATTCAAAACATACGATTATTATTTTTATATAATACACAACTCCAGATTTTAATGTAATTGTTAGATAATAATATGAATAAATTTCAATCGTATAAATTGCGCATAAAAAATTCATTTAATTATATCACGATTTTTCAGTGAGAACAGTGAGCTAAATAAAATTAAAGTTTTAAGCAATGTGCTTAAATTTTCATGTCGAAAATTTATAATAAAAAATTGTGAGAATTTTCTAATTAAACGTTTAATTGTAAAATTGTGAATTTTGAAATAATTCGATATATATTCCATTATAAAAGAAACTTTATTTTTATACAAATCTTATGAATTTTAAGCCTTTTTTACTATAATAATGTAAGTCACATGCAGAATCATCATTACAGCACTTTTTTCAGAAAAAAAGAAGCTCATATACGCGAATCCATGGAGACAAAATTTAAACGTAAGTATTACTACCGGAATACATGTATTGATATGTTCCTTGAAGGAATAAATCCAAATTAGTCCGCGGGTGAAAAATTACATAACAATACTCGTTTCGCCTATTTAATGTTCTTTGTTATACTCTGGCAGGTAACAACCATTTGGATATTTTTATAGCATCATAATTTGTTCAAATTTTTATTTTGACTTTATTTTTTAATTTTTTGTTTCAAGCTCCATGCAAAAGCAACATAAAACATTCACTTCTGTTCTAACATGCGTGTGTTAAAAAAAATCCTGTTACATAATAGGTCGTTTTGCCAAATTTGCACTTTCGTTTGAGATTTCATGATAGCCATTAAAAACCAATAAGGATCAAAATCGAATACATGACAAACGACCCACATCCCAGTAAACAAATGTAGCTCGAGTTAAATCAAATGTTAGGTAAAGCAGTTATTTATATTGGGCCGGGACAGGGGGTCCGGACTTTCCCGGCGCTGTCGCTGTTTTCACGAGCATGCAGACGACACCACACGTAGAGGGGCGGCTATGAAGGTCAGTAAACAATTTGTGAACGCTTGTCTCTGTCCATTGTTCAGACTTACTAATTCGGGGTAGTACGGAATGATACGGTATCGGAGATTATGTAGTTCAAACCTATCGTATTGCTACGCTGAAATATACAAATATGTATCGTATGCACTCCTGCTGTGCTATACTAACGGTCCTAGCTGTTTATGTTGTAACATTAAAAATCCTATGATTTATGGCGCAGAGTTAACATTTCATCAAGGAGATTCAATTGGACTCCACGTGTGTTTTCATGGCACGTTAGTCCGACCATAAGTCATTAAAAACCTTTTAATTTATAAAGTGGTAAATCTATCTTTTTTTATCTTAGAAGAGTTATGAGTTTATTGAATTGTGTTAAATTGTTATGACTGAAGTACATATATATCATATTGGTTCATTTCTTGAATAGAATATATACTCCATTGCAGAGTTTTTTGAAAACTATTAACATTTTAAGCATCTCTAAAAATCAGATTTGCGGAAACGCCGCAAAAAATTCCAGCGGTTATAATTCAGTAATTTCTGTAGTGAGGTTTTGCCAAACAGCAGGGAAAAATCAAACAAATCGTTCAATATCTTAATTATTTACAACAGCTGAAAACTCTCAAAGCGATTTAAGGATTTCTTCTGAACTATATATCGGCTAGATTTTAAACATAAAAATTAGAATTCACCAAAAACGGTGAAAACTAGTCGACAACTGAGAATGGCCAAAGCACTGTAATATTTCTAAATAAATGAGAAATCTTTAAATAAGTTTGCAAATAATTACTACGACTGAACTTCGCCCAACGGCTTAAAATTCCGTCTATTCACAACCACAAGGTCAATATTCAGTAACTATAGAGTAAGCTTTTAGCATTTAGTATTATTTCCTTCATTGATGTAGCTATTAAGGAAGAACATTATGCCTCTATTAAGTATTTCTTTAAATAAAATTGAACACATTAATTTCTTGAATATCGTGTTAATGTTTTATTAATCTTCGGTTGGAATTCTATACAACCTTCAAACCAAAACACGTGCCTTTATCGAGTTTGTGGCCTCCGAAAGTCAATAAATGTACATTTGAAAATTTGAATAAAAGATTCAATTTTAAATAATTGATTGCAGACACCCCGGGAGGTTTTTAAAGCTGAAGCAAAATGTGGCCATTATCATTATCTATTACATTATTTCAAAGTTGATAAATGCGCTGTATATTCTAGAAAATTGCAATAAGGTTTCCGTGAAAATTGTTTTACATTATTTCCTAAGAAAATTGTTAATTGAGGAATTTTTTTTTATCATCAAACGTTGCCTACGCATTTCCCTGGTCAAACGAAAATGGAATTTCTTTTCTGGTTCCATTCATTAATTCAACAACTTTGAGGAAGAAAGTCTGCATTACGTGACTGGTCTCCAGGGCTGAACTGAAAACCAGTCAATCAAATGCCGCTATTGTAACTGCATTTCCTACACTCAAACTGACATCTGTACATTGTCTTACAAATTTCATTGTCTATTTTTAATTAAGGTGACAATTAAAATTAATTTAAAAATGACCAAATCGTAAGGTAGGTTGGGATATCTATGAAATTATTGTTACAAAGTACATGTATATTTATATTTTTTTTTACATACATATTACATTTTATATATTTTTACCCATTGTATGTTTTTATCACTTCAGCTTTAACATCGCCATTTAATGTTTATTAAGAGAGAAATGTACATTAACTAGTTTTAAAAAATAATAAAATGAAACATCTATTTACACATATTTTTTAAATACAAGAATTAAAATCTTAATTTTAAGTAATAAAATTGTCTAGCTATTCTAAAATAAATATTTTCCCAAATATTTTAAGATTGTTATCTTTTTAAGCACATTTTACGAAAATTGCCATTGCAAAAAATTGTCTATGAAAATGACTGTGCACATTGAGGAATTCCTTCTTTGTTACTGCTCCGGTAAATTTAGCTTTTATTTTCCGCTGCACTTAAGCAAACGGGTGCAGTATTGGTGGTTTTTGCAGCCAGTTATTTACACGAGGCGACATCAACATGGCAGTGTTACCTGTTATCTGACAAATGACAATTAAACAATTCAAGGATTAAAATTCCTGCTCCTTTATCTCGTCCAGCAATCACTTCTCAAGGATTTTGAATGAGAACTGCACTTTTAAGGAATCATTTGGATTTCAGAGCCTGATTAGGCCCACCTTATCTGACAGGTGTTAATAATTAAAATAGCCGTTAAACAGGTGGAAAAGGAAGGGTATTCTCAAATCTACAACCAAATATTTCAAATATTTACCTCATTAGAACATACTACTCTCATCTGAGAAAGTAACTGCATGGCAAACATGGTGTTTTAAAAAAAGAGGGGGATATATATGGCTACATTTTTAAGGATCGTTTGGGCAGTAAATTGCATCAAGCCTAAAGCTAAATGTACTTAAATGTTTAAACGATGAAATATTTCACATTTAGTATACCAAATAAAAACTATATTGGTGGTATGGCCTTCACTGCTGGGGATGGAATTACTACCACTCGTGGGCACTCATTTGTCACAGAAATATTTACCCCATAGGTTAGTGTGCCCATAATGAAAGCGCAGTTCTGAAATATCGCTTTTCATAAATGGAACATGATACGTCTTCAGGAAGAAAGTCAATCGTCAAATAAAAGTGCATGTACATTTCGTGTGTCGTTCACAGACTAGAGACCATCGGGTCGTGATAATATTACTCAATCTTTGGATAATCGGCACGCGACCGGAACATTTTATTCGACAAACGATTGGATAAGATTTTTGTAAACCACGCCTCTTTACGACTGTAAATAATTTAAATAGGAAATTCGAGGTCTAGAAAATACTACACTTGAAGCTTTTTGCGAGAAAGCAACTTACAAAAAAGAAAAAAATAGAAGTAGCTGGGTTTGAACGTTCCAACAGAATCTACAATGGCCATCGTCTTACCTCGTAGCTTTGATTTCCTTGGATGTTCTGAAGTGGAAGATCACTCTGAAAGAATATCATCATCCTTGGATGATGTATCTGCCTCCTCCAGTGTTCCATCTCCCATTGGACTTAATAAAGTCTGGAATTTCCATGGCTTCCAACTTAAGAAAATACAAAGTGACATTACAAGATGATAGATCGAAATGAAGTGTTCCTATCCAAATTGGAACCGTGATTACACTTTCTCACTTTGACATGGGATTTGGTACTCCACCAGTTCGTGTGTTTTTGGTACAGTGGATTGTATTCCAAAGAGGGACTTAGAAGAATAGAATGGCATGGAGTCCAATAATTACATGCAGAAACTGTTTTTGTTTTTTGGACTTGCATGTCGATAAAACTAGTGGAAAAGACTAGAGACCAGAAGAGACAAATTTGTCAGCTAAGTACTGTACAAGTTGACGCCTGAACTTTTGGGCAACATCGTCGCCATGATGGCACGTTTGTTTTACATTTGTTTGTCAAATTTTTACAATATGATTTTTATATTATAAATAAATCAATATTGTGATACCAATTTATTATTTTTTAGTTATATATCAGTAAATATGTTTAACACCACTTTAATTATAAGAAATTTGAAAAAAATATAAATTCCTGTTGCAACTGGAAAACAAATGAGAAAGATTACGTAGCAAAATAGACGTAACGTAATTAATCAATTTGCACGTGGAGGAGGTCTAGTACTGAATGATAATGAAAGCGAATTTATTACATGGAGTCGAGCAGAGTTAAATACTTGGTGTGTCAATGGTATGCTTCATATCTTGGACGCGTTGGAGCACTAATCCTCAGAAGCAAATATCCTTGAAATTCCTTAACTGTGAAATATGCAGTCTGTGTTTTGAATGTAAAATATAGGTGTCTTTAACTTAATCAGGAAGAAATCGCCCGTTTCTTTATCGTGCGGTTTTTTGTGCATGCTTGCAAAGACATAAAAACACGTGAAGGTCAACGTAATAAATATTTGAGTAAGGATTGAGTAAGGGTTATAGATGTCTGGAAAACTGTGAAGATAAGCTACATATTTTGTTATTTGTCTCTAACCTTGAAATACTTGCGAATTTATATTGCACCGACTCTTTAAATAAAACGTCAATCGACTTATTTGAAATTACTTCTTCTGTGGATTAGAGTATTTCAGACACTATACTAAGATTAAGTTTATAAAATTACTTAAGGTCCAGTTATGATTTATGGAAAGAATTATAATGATATAAACTTGATAGAGGACACGCATGCCACATACGGATATAATACATTAAAATTTGTATCGAAATGAATTTAACGTAATAGACACATAACATACAAACAACAGGTATTATACAAAATGAAAAGTGCAAATTTTTTGCTTAATTAATAAAAGTAAACTGACAAGTGTTTATCACAAATAAACCCACAGGAGACAAAAAAAAAAAATCGTATATGTGGTAAAAAAAAAATCTCACGGATCATAATTTGCAATGATCATTTAGATCAATTTCAAGGCTAGGGGGAAATGGCAGTAATAAATGTGATTTTTATTAGTTTTCGAAAAATTTCCTGCCAAAAACAAGAAAATCACGACCCTTGATTGACATCATCAATCAATCAAAGAGCCCAAAATTAACGGCTTTAAGAAACATACATGCAAGACCAAACTATTATACCTCTTTTAAAAAACTGATTTTTCAAAAAACCGAATTGTTTTATTTGCTTTTTTTAACCAGGGTAAATAGGTTTGTATATATTTTAAAATTACATGATATAATTTCTGTCTTTTTTTATTGCCCTAAGTAAATCTATAATTCCGCGGTAAATGTTCACAAGACAGAGTTTGTTGATATAAGTGTGTATTGGCATTAAACCAGTAACAGTACGTTCCTTATAAAGTACAATCGCACAGATAACTAAGTTTAATTTACATATACCTGATGGCAAAGGGTCCTTTTTCTGAGAATTTGGTCGTTTGAAGTAAACTTGTTTGTATTTGTTTTACAAAGTTGAAGTATATTTTTTAAATAATTTTAAGAACTATATATATTCCATCAATAATTATTATTGTAAGGGTACATATCTTTAAAAAAGATTCTAAATTATTTTCTGCTTTCATAAGTTTTACGTGAAAAGTTTTATAGGTTTAACAGTGAAAGATATTTAATTAGATGTATAAGGACTATTGAAATAGCCGTTGTTTTATTTTCTCGGTGTTTTGTAATAGGAAATGAGAAATGAGCCTATAACATATGGCTGGACCGGGAATCGAACCCTGGACCCCTGCAACTCTAGTCAGGAGCTCTACCACTAAGCTACCCAGGTCCATATAGCCCCAACTACTACACATAGATACAACCTGTCATAGGTGACACAATACAGAATTGCTTTACCTTGTTACGCCACTTAATAATATAGCATGCCATCTTGTTTATGTAGCGTAAACAAGCAAATTGAAGCGAATGTCTTTGACATGTAATTTTTTTCAGATGAAGATGGAAGAACTTAATTCTTTTTTCAGCGATATAAGTACATTGTGATTTCCCTGAAGTCGGTGAAAGCTTGTCAAGTCTCCACCAAGGGCTGTGCTCTCTGCTGTTTATGCCAGATGATGGAAGACCAGCGCTTCCGCCTTTTGTCGCATTCCTGAATATTAACAGCTTCTCAGATCACATGACCTTAACACTGTAGCAGTGACAAACACGTTAATGATTGGGGTCATGCCCTCGTGTAACACAGGTATTGGATTATACAGGAAGTGTTCGGCAATCTGGGACAATTTATATGTAAGATTAATTACGCCAAAAGTTGTTTGGATGTAGGAATAAAAAGATAATGAATTCAATTATACATATTCACGAAAATTTACACACTACATAAGTGATAACTTCAGGACATATATATTCAATGACCCTGACTAAGATCAGACATGCTTTTATCTAATGTAAAGTTAAATACATGTATATATCACAGAAGGAGAGGGCAGGAACTTAATCTTCACGTCAATTACCAATTATTATATTTGGTGAGACTCTGCTGCAGATACCTCGTAGTTGGTGAGAACAAAACGGTCAATGAACCATAAGGTCATTTATCAGACCCAATAAGGTCAATATATGTTATACATTATTATATCACTGATGACGTGCAGTTTTTTTTTTAAAATATTTTCAAGTATCCTGATAAAGAAGTAAACATAATGACCGGTGAAGAGGATACAAAGCGTGATTGTATCAGCTGAGACTGTAGTCAGTGATGAGGACCCCAGCAAACAATCATCATGCGGTTCATAGAACCACCTTTTACAATGTACATATACGTTTTGATACTGGTCTCATTTTATATTTATACTAAAAATGGAAATTGTTAATTATCTTAAAAGTTACAAGAAAATATAGTTAAAATATATAAAAGTATAACTTTTGGGGTTTTTAAAAGATACATATTTTGTGGCACAATATTTTTCATTAAGCAGAGAGTAGCCATCGAGAAGTGTACATGTGGTGTTGTGGGGGGTGGGTGTTGTGTGTGTGT
>WFKH01011581.1:67625589-67652969 GCA_016163765.1 Magallana hongkongensis | reverse complement strand
ATACAAAAATATATTAAATGACACATTTTAAAAATAAAAACATTGCTTAATGAACAAAAAAAATACAAGTATGACGTCATTGGTAATCCGCTCTAGTTACATTAATGACCTACAAAATTCACAACGCTACGTAAATAGTAAACAAGTGACATAGTAACAGTGAATATGGTATCATAGAGGATAGTGTCATATGGCAAAACTAGAACATTTAAATAAATATACGTCATGCTAAAAAGTAAGAATTTCTACACAACTGTTTTGCTTTGCTGCCTAAAAATAAATATAATTTCTTCGAATTTTAAAAAGATGAAAATATTTGTCAAGGCACAGAGCAGCCTCAATGTAAACCCTCGGTACTGCTAAGGGTCTTAATTAATGAAATGAATACTTATAATATGGTACATAAGCATTTCAATAACATTGTAAGTTGAAATACTTTCTTCAAAATAATATCAAACACGAATTTTATTGAAAAAAAATATAACAAGATAAGTTGATATTAACTATATGTTAACTTTCATGGTCGATCAAGAAGGGTAAACCGCATAACAGACAAAGTCGTCGCTGCAAAGGGCCGCTCAAAGTCCTGTATCCTTATTTTAAGTCACCGTGGGTTGGAGTCGCATTATATCTCACCCCCTAGTTATCACAGTCCCGCTGTCTGGTCTACTACCGAACGACTCGACATACGTCAAAATATTTGTTTTAATCAAACACGACACGCATGCATCACTGAGAAAAAGGATGATTTATCCTTCCGATACAGGTCGGCCCTGGTCGATCACGCCTGATTCATCATACCCCCGGCGACCCGCACCGGGATATTCACCCTGCCCTTCACATTCAGCACCATCGCTAATCTCATTTCAATTTTCTTTAACGATTTATCAAAATTTGTCAATATGAAGACCCGTGTACACACGAGGCTGATTTATGGCGCTAAAAGCCACACTTGGAATTCCCATATACAACAAATTTGCAATACATGATATATACACGTACACAGTGCATATAAAAGTAATGTCACTATTCTGACCTTAATGCCTTAACAATGTGTTCTCTTTGAAGACTCCATCATGGAAATGTTCATGTATGCATTCGTTTCCTATTACTGTGACCTTGATACTAGCAAGACGAAACATATAAAAGTATCGATAACACCAAGCTGAAACGAATCAATCTTTGTCCTTGACCCTTTGTTTAAACCAGACGGTAAACTTTGTTGTTCACAAAGTCCAACTAAGATCTGACACCATTATAACATATTCAGTATTCGATTTACGCCTCTATAAATGTAAATTATTGAGGCTTATACACGCAGAGTCACCAATTTCCATTTATATTGCATACATAGATCACATAATTGAAGCAAAAAGCAGCAATTTAAAGGGACCAAAGTTGGTAACTATGGGATTTCGTTGCCATATTACCGAAGACGTTATTTTGAAAAAACGGCAAATTACTGTTTGTTTTCGTTAACCATTATATCTCTGATAGCCAATATTCCTGATATTATCAGTTATAATTTATCCTCAAATCAACTTAGATTTTTCATTATTTCATCTTTTGCTCCTGTTACCTTGACAACGGGTCACATAGCAACATTTAAGGTCGACCTGCACCGAATCCTGGTATTTGCAAAAAACTGACCTTAAATCTTTAGACACCTACAAAACCATTACACCCGACCGTTGTCTATTATAGAACACTCTTCACAGTGACATAGGATTGGGTTTGAACACATGTACCATGTACCTCGGCTATGAAGAATATCACTTGTAAGAACTGCAATTCTCATAGAAACTAAGGAGCAAACGACCAAGAACAGATTTTGTCTCAATAAAACGAGAAATCGAAGAACTCTGAAAGTGACTGTTTGGAACTCGAATTGCTCATTTTCACAAAATCTTAGCAAGGTTAAGTTATAAAAGATAAACATCTGTGTACTGTTTTCAAGACTGCAGATTTTGCCGCTTCATTCACAAAGTGTGTCATAAACAATGATCCAAGTTCTGATTGATTGACACATCACAGGAGGTCATAAAAACGTGATGCCACAGTTACATGTCACACTTCTCGTACATGTATGGGTGATCTTAATTACTGTCCCGTGAGTCAGAGCGTGAATGATCGCGGGAACACGATGGAGGGTCCCTGGTACAGCATGGAGTAGGACACAGCAATATAATGCATCTATTGTGATGATCTACCGGTTCTCTGTGCCAGTAGGTCCATGCATTTATTCCAGGTACGAATTCATAGCTGAGGAATTAACTCTGATTGATACATACATGTATATATGCAAAAGATGAAGTCAACCAAATCAGGTTCATATTCTGAATCATACATGCAGTATTTTCAGTATATAATTACAGTGTGACAGTGTAACAGAACTGAGGAATATTTTAAAATTCAAATTATTGTTGAATTTTTTTTAATATTCAACTTTCACTCAATTACAATACATTGTATACAGTTATTGACTGGATATGAGGGCAATATATGATTTGTTGGATCTGAAGACACAAATGTTATCGAAGGTCAAAGGCCGAGGGCGATGTTTTTGTCTGTCCAACGAATCATATTCTCCCCCAATCCCAGTTGGAAGTAAATTTAAAGTAGCAACTAGTCATTCAAGTCTCACTATCCTTCAGTTTTTCCGTTCCGCCGAGATCGGACGAATATTTATTAGCTGTGATGTAACGGTTCAACAATTTTATGCTGGACCGGCAGCCTGGTCAACATCGAATTTGTTTGACCGGTTGAATCAACTTTCGTTTTGTTGGACTTTTTATTAGCAAGAACAATATAGAAGAATATTTATAAGTATACAACAAAGAATATTGGGTTTTGTAGATATCGTTTATATTTTGGATCTAATGAAAATCATCCACTAAATTCTGATTTATTGATTGAAAAAAGATACTCAACTACAAAAACATCGCGAATGTCACTACATATATATTTCAAGATTGTAAAATTTAACAAGATTTATCGGCTATCTAAGTGATATTTCTCAAATGAATGTATATACACATCAATCGTTTGGGTCATCGTAGAATCTGTCATGTTTTGTACATAAACATTTTAAAACAGCAAGCCAGAAGAACGCCCACTGTTACAACACAAACATTGCACCATGATCAGCAAATCACCGAAAACAATCACCTTAGAAACATATATAAGGATGACTGATTAAATGTTGTGGATGCTCTACACAGACTTTTTTTGCATGACAAACAAATTTATTTGAATAAGATTAACGTTGTTGGTAATCAGCGTTTCTTGGTAAGAGAACCTATACCTGCGCTACTCGACCGATTGCGTTACCTGCAGTTCAAACAGACTTCATTTCATTTGAGAAAATATAACTTGCACAGTCGATGAGTTAAGTAAGGAATCTTAAAAACTTGAAATATGCTGACATTGGTGATTGTTTTGTAATTAATAGTCTTCTTTCTGATTAATTAATTTCTAGCCTCATAAACTGTCAACTTTCTAACAGGTGCGTGTACCTGAATTCTCTCCAATCGGAATGATTTGTGACCAGTGCATCAAGTTCAAAATACCAGCTTAACATAAATAGACAAATTTGACAGTAAATCCTATTTTCAGAATTCAATGCACGTGTCTTCAACATATTCATCAAGAAATTGCTCTTTGTTGATGTAAAAAAAAAATCTTCTATCCAGAAAATATCCTTGAATTCAAAAAAGCCTAATATTGTGTCAATTGTTTTTCTCAAGATAAATGCCAAAAATTGGGAACTTGCAACAAAAGTTTTAATTTCAATCACGAACATATCTATCTGAGATTTTTGAAATTGGATCAAACAATCAAAATTTTAGAAAAGCAATGAACGAATATGCCAATTTTCTTTACATTGATTAATGATTTGAGAATACTAATCAGAATATTGTTTAAAAATTCTAATAAACTATTTTGTAAAATTTCACTTCAGATAAAATAAGCCGGTATCAATTTGGGGAAATCGCTCGCATTTCAAGTGGAATACCACTAGATACGGAATCCATTATATGTTGATATTATTTAACCGTTAGCTGATTTCTTACATATTATTTTAGACTGGTCGTTTAATTGGGCTGTTATATGGCGGATACATTTGCATCAAAACTTCTTATTTATCTTCCTACCCATGCATTTCTCTTTTGATATAAAATTCGCAAAATAATAATTTACATGCACATAAAATGGCTGTTTCAAGGATTCTTTTACCACCAAGAAGTCTTGTCGTCTTTTCAGGGAAATCTGACATAGAGGAAGTATCTTTTGGATGTCAATCTTTTAGGGGATTTTTGTTTGTTTGTCAAACTTTAGATCAACTTACCACGAATTGGCAAATTTGGGTTAACTATCCATGAATTAGCATTAGGAAGTGGAAGTGGGGAGATATTGATGAACGAGAATCAAATCAAAAATTTTTGTCTTAAGAGAATGTTCCTTTATAACCACCATCAGAGACACACGCAGATACCAAACCTTTACGGCTCATCATTAGAGAGCACGTTAGCTACTCCATCTTGTATGATAAACCATGCATTGTCCATTGTGTTTAAAATAGGGAATTTATATCTATAAATAAGTCAACAAGTGCAAAGGTTAACGTAATATCACAATTCAAATTTGCATGTAAATTATTGTGGCCCAGGCAAACATCAAGAAAAAATCGGCGGTATTATTCTTTTTAAACAAATTGACTGCATTACAGTATTCTGCATTACAGTATTCTACAAAACATAAGTTTTGTTTTGAACACTTGTTAACTTGCTCTTCGTTAACAGTGTGATGGTTATGGTATATATCGGGTCGACCATTGTATACGTATTATACGAGTACATGTGGACGAGGGTTGTACTGTACACTAGCATTCTATTTTTTGTAACTTAGGTCACATCTTCTAGACTAGTACGTAAATTGTTCATTTCACTTCAGTGGATGAGAGAATGGCCTGTTCTATGGTAGTAAATCATTGTACAGTTACATGTATTGTTTTTGGCAAAGACAGATGGATAGTGGCAGGGTTTAAAAGGCTATATTTAGACAATAATAAATAACAAACAAGGGTAACTGACGCAAATAGCAATCGAGCATAAAAAAACATCAGTGTTTGGGGGGTTTTTTAAGTTTAGAAAATAAACCACTACGTTTTGAGTTGTTTGTTGTGGTGAGTGGGTATTTAACCTCCTCTTCAATCGTATTCACCATTAACCGAGGTCATTAGGTCAAATCAAAACATCAATTTAGGTCTGTTACGATCCTGAAATATCCTTTACTGTTGTAATAAATTGAAGGACTACAAAAAGTACTGTTTTCGGTGTCAAGTTATGAAGTCATTTTCTAAAAGATGTCATATTCTGATAATTTAATTTTTCGTTTGAAATATTAATCATTTGGTCAAAATAAGAGAGATAACTTGTATTTTTGGTTGAACCAGGTTGGTTAAATTTCAATAAAATAAATATTTTCGTGCCAAAATATTTCTAAAATCAATGTGCACTTTTACAATCAATTTAAAATCGTATCAAAATTTTTTTTTAAAAGATATGAATTCAGTAGAATAGCTTGTTTAATACATGTGCGTTGTAGTCCAATGACCAGCAGAGATATAATAAAATGAATCTTGTATTTGAATTACAAATTAATGCGAAATGAACTCTTTATTGCAGAGAGTAAAAGCTTCTATGAAAACTCGACATAAAATCTTTAATATGTGGATATAAGGTGTTGGCGAGAATCAAACGTAACTAGCGTGGCTAGTTCTATACTGTGTATATAAACACCAATAATAAGTATGCATACAAAATCACGATATCGAAAATATTGTACTACACATATCCAGAATATATTCAAAGTAGACTATATGGCATTGTAAACTTGTAATGTCTTTGGATCATTGATTGATGTTTATTTAATATAAAATCAATAGACCCTTTGGAACAGTTACATACCAGAAATTATGCAAAATGTTGAGTTGTAAAAACTGAAATATCCAGATAGTATATATCGCCTCCAAAAGGGGATCAGAATATGTAGGGATGTGTAATCGTCACATCTACTCTAAGCTTTTGTAATGATTGATGATTTTACTCTATATTCTGTCAATGTGCGTAATCAACTAAATATATTGGCCAAGTTTGTGTAAAGATGACATAGTTCTTGTATTTCTATGTGACATTGAAATAAATGCATAGTTATGTTTCACATACATTTTCAGAAAGTACGCATATTACGTCATCAACGCCTTCCAGTTATACATCATTTTTTAAAGTCTTTTTTTTTTGTTATTACAGTTATATACAACTTTCCTTTATTCACAGGAATTGATCGTTTCCCCGAAATTTTTCAAAATGTAGACATTTATGCAATCGATTTACATGATATAGTGTCTCATAATACACTGTTTGATGTTATGGTCACAGTCGAGCTATAGAAGGCATGGTAACAGAATCCTAGCTATTCCTACAAAGTTTTTTTAATATATTCGATCAGTGCCTACTGTCTATTCAAGATATATTACTAAAGTCAGGTACTCTTTACACAATTGCGCTGAAAAATATAGTTCTGTTCATGATCAGCAGATACAACATTACAATAAATGTTTAGAATATCGATGTATATGTAATACGTGGAAGAAAACAAAATTAACGTAAAATTATTTTGAAAAAACACCCCACCTCAAGAAATGTAAATGTGAAGTATTCATATTCCTACGCTAGCTGCCTCCTCAGTCTTTTTCACGAAAATATAGGTCATTCTTCGATTGACAATTTTTTCACTAATGAATATTGCTTATATTATTACAATTCATGATTATTGTTCGTTAGTTATCACACAATCTCTTTTAATTATTTGTTGTGTATGAGTGTGTGTTATTTCTTTTCTTTTTTTTATACAACGGGATGGTTACGCAACACCTGCACCATATTTCTGGTCGCACTTGTGTGGACTCTGTTTGAGCACAGATGTGTGCATTGTTTGCTAATGACGGGTGGCAGTATTTAATACGGACATGAAGAACTATATACGTCAGTTTCTTAACAAGTTCAGTGATTTTAACTTAAGAGATCGACTGAGCACAGTGAAAATTCAAGTAATTTAAAAGTCGAATATCTTGGATATGGGGTAACCCATATCTATTCTTGTCTAAATTTGTCCACCGCTTTCACGGAAAGGGTGGAATATTTTAATTTTAGTCTGCCTGATCGCCAGTATGTCTGTCATTTTGTGTGAGCAACACTTTCGTTTCCAGGCTAAATTCGAATTTTTGCAACGTTTAATATCACATCTCCTTATGACCTTCAAAGAGACCAATACTGATTTTAAGGTCAAAATAGTAAAAGGTCAAGATAAGAAGTTCATTTATTCTATTAAACAATATCCGGATAATAACTTGAAGGTGAAGGTTATGGCTTTAAGAAGACCCCTATTGACTTTGATGTTCAGAGGTCCTTGTCAGATATTGTGCATGTAAATTGCATTTTAGTGGCTTCCAGATAAATAAATTCAATCCCTTTCAGCTTTTGCAGTAAAGCTTTATGTATTGAGCCTTTTTAACAGAACCTTGTTGAGTTTGAGACCAAGAGGTTAAAGGTCAAAGTCAAATCTTGGGGGCGGTTTTAAAAATTCCTGTACCTGAATTGATAATCTATAGCTGAAAAGCGTTTCAATAAGACTTTATATAACTGTTTAAGAAAGACTCCTTTTGACGTTAAAGGGGCATGGTCACGATTTTGGCCAAATTCTATTTTTTTGTTTTTATTATTTACAATGCTTTAGAAATGCATTTCAAATAATCAAATGAAATTTGAGAGTCAGTCATAGAGTTATAAGCAAGATACATGGCTCAGAATTCTTTGTCATGTAAACAAGGCTCGTGCCTTGTTTTTGTTTACAAAGGTTCAATATACCAGTAACAATTTTTTTCAAACTGATTTGTCTATCATCTTATTCATTTTAAGCATAAAGAAACAGTTCCTAACGTTTAACACATTTATATTAGGTCTAAAACTGGAATTTTTACTTCAACATTCAAAATGTAAACAAAAGCTTTGTTTACATAGCGAAGAATTGTAAGCTCTGTAACTCGTTTATAACTCAACGAATGACACTCAAATTTTGGTTGTATATTAAAAATGCCTTACTGAAGTATAATAAACATTAAAATCGGAAAAATAATTTTTGACCAAAATCGTGACCATGCCCCTTTAAGGTAGCTCGCGGGATTACTGTTTGTGAGAAAACCTACCCTAACAATTTGTCAGCTAAACCCATTTAGAAGTCCAAAATCAGAAGGTCGATCTTTTTTTTCTCCGTTTTTTTAGTACGCCTTCTTAACTCTTCCTCTTTCTTTAAGCGGGGGACACAAATTCCCTGCATTAGCTTGCTGCAGTTTAGTATCTAATGGTTTTGTTTTTTCAAATGTTTAACAATTTACGGTAAATACGACCAGACACACCAGATAAGTTTAACCCAGAAACTCTGGAAATGTACGAAGTGAAATAGTGAGGTCAGTGAACATCTATGTAACATGTCGTGCCATTGAGACATGAGTCGAGAATTTGGACAGATATATCAATAAGCACAGTCTGAACTTCCAAAACTGGTGAAAATTAAACACATAACCTTCTCTTTATTTCGATAGCATTGAGCTAGGCATAGCTAAATTAAAAAAGAGAAGTTCTACAACAAGGTTTGATCAACAATCAAAAAACCCTAACTACTATAATTTGTTTACCGTGCAGTAACAGCTTCTTGATTTATTAATTTTTTTAATTACACGTGAAGTACTGAAAAGTATTAATGTTTTCATGCATTTACCTTGCTGCGATGGAATAATTATATACAGCTGCATAATGATCAAAATCCCGCTTTCTTTAAATGTGTAACAATATCACTCAGGTACACATCCCCTAAAAGTAAAGTATAAATATTCAATAGTGTTTGGGAAAGCCACAAACCATCGGATTAAAAAAAAATGTATATAAAACATTTTATAGCATGTAGGACCCTCGACATTTTTGATGCTGTTAATAAAATTGCATGCCGATCATTACTATATCATTACTGTATTAAAATACAATTTTTATAAATATATTGGAGAGTTAAAAATAAGCACACAACAATACTGAATGATAACATTACCCAAATGTTCTTCCATATATTTAGAAAATAAACATCGGGTTCGGGGAAAAGTTTCATTTACAAAAAATAAAGATCGGGATCGGAGGAAAGAACAGTAATACATGTATTTGTACATTTGTTATTGTTGCTTCGAAAATAAGGCTTAACAGTGCAGGAATTTCCATAATGCAGTAAGTATGGATTATGTTATCACGGGTATGATATCTCGCATCTCATGTCAAATTGGTATGAAGGGCCTGTCCACTTCTCCAAAGATCAATGTTTACACCTTCCGCAAACACTGGGATGTAGGCCTACCTATCTGCTATTCTCATCACAAAAGTGGACAGGCCTCTGTACAAAGCCTACCTGTCTTATTCTCTAAAGTCAGACACTGTGGATAATCCTGGTGCTGGCAAGTGGGGAATAATCTCGGTTGAGATTCTTCTCGACATGAGATGTCAGAACTACAGAAGGTGTGTACATGTTGTAATGATTGCAAGAGAATATCCCTAAACAGGTTGAGACCAATCGCCCGAATGGGATATAATAGCCCGTTCGGGATATAATAGCCCAAATGGGATATAAATTTAAAGTGCAAAAAATAAAAATTTTAAATTTTTTATATAAATCCGCATTAATGTGTATCAAATGCAACAACTTTTGGCAGAGACATAAATAACAGAGATTGGCAACTGATCGAAATCTTGCGAAATCTCGCGGTCCCTATTGAAAAGTGTTCCCAGTTTAAATCAGTATATCTTTCTAATAAACAATTATATCGAAATATAAAGAGCTAAAACCTATTACCAAAACATTCAAAATATTATATTTTTATGAGTTTATGTCATATAAACAATATTAAAAGAGGAGTTTTAGAAGGCAGTTGGCTACCCGTCGTCCGAGATTTCGCTGATGTTTTATAGCTGACCAATATATTTTCCATATATTAATCTTATTTTACAATTTTTTGTTTTAAAAATGTCTAAAACCTATGCACACTTTCCATTAAAACAATATACTTTTGGTTTAAGATCATTATCTCAGTTTACTAAAATGTAATTCTCAAAGTAAGGTTGGTCCCGTATCATTTTTCAACAACAAAACACGCTAATGGCGGAGTTGCCAATCTCTGTTATTTGTGTCTCTGCTTTTGGTTAAGAAGTTTGTCTATATGTCTATAGTTTGAAAGATTGATCCCCAAGAAGTTTTGGATATACTGAGGGATCAATCTCCGTAATAGTACTGTTACAGAAAAAGTTGTTTACCAAAAGTTGTTACATTTCATTTACTCTTATGCGGATTTATATCAAAAATTTCAAAATCAATTTTTTTTATTTTTAGCACTTTAGATTTATATCCCAAATGGGGTTTTATATCCCATTTGGGCGATTGGTCCCAACCTGCTAAATATTGCCATGGACATGAATAGGTGAAAGGTAAATTCCTAAAGGTGAAAGGAAATATTCCTAAAGCATTTAGTGATATCCGACAAACATAGATAATGCCACACAAACGTAAGATGATATCCAAAAAATATTTGGTGTGATATCCAACAAATATTTTAGTAGGATATCACAAACATATGATTATACCCCCATGAACATTGGGTGCAGATATCCCACAAACATTGGGTGTAGATATCCTACAAATATTGGATCATATATGTAGATATCCCCCAAAAATAGCTAGATGCAGATATCTCACAAACATAAGGTGCAGATATTCCACAGATGTTGGATGTAGATATCCAAGAAGCATTGGATGTGGATATTCTACAAAAAGTAGATGCATTTAGTGCATATATCTTACAAAGATTGGGTGCAGGTATCCCTCAAATACTTGGTGCAGATATCCCACAAACAATGATGCAGATATCCTACAAACATTGGAGACATATATATTACAAACATCGAGTGATATCTAATAAACATTGGATGCAGATATCCTACAAACATTTGGTGATATCCAACAAACATTGGATGCAGGTATCTTAAAAATTTAGTTGCATATATCCCACAGAAATAGGGTCAGACATCCCACAAATATTATTTTGGTGCAGATATCCAACAAACATTGGGTGCAGATATCCCACAAACACTGGGTGCAGATATCTCATAATTACTGAGTGCAGATATCCCACTAACAGAGGATGGAAAGGGGAATCCAATAATTATTAGATAGTGGGGATTGCTTGCATACACTGGATGCTGGGAGTATCCAAGAACATTTATTGGGGGATATAGCTAGAGTATTTCTCACATTGTTCTAAGGGATCCCCCAAACCATGTGTGGTTTGAGTTATCCAGGACAGTCATGCAGAGCCATCATTATAAGATTAATCAAGATAGTGGGAATGTCAAATGGAGGAATATTATAGGGGTAAAGGTCTGGCCAGATTCAGATGATGTATGTACATTACATGTTGTTTTGTTTGATGTTTTGGTGTATGTGGTTTTATTCGATTAATTATTCAATCTTTATTAATAATTGTGAGTTATTTATGCAAAATTTAAATAATAATTATTGACAATCTTTTACAGGTACTTTGAGTGGTGAGGCTTATTAAGATGGCCTTGACACAGACTTTATTTGGTTTGGTAGTTTGGTCGGTCTGTCATTATTCCACACACAGCCAGGAGATCCCTGGATATCACGATCTCCTGAAGCAGGGCTTCTCCAAGCTTGTGACCAGGGAGTCAGACCAGAATGTCCTCGACAGATACAATGTTAGGACTCTGATACAGGTTTGTATTACATATTATACGTTAGCAACTTCAGTTACCTGATGCAATTTTTACAAAATGTCTTACAATACATATTTAACTGTTAACCACAGTTACGAACAATGGAGATTTAATCCTGCTCTTATATCTGTGGTTTGAACAATTTGAAATCTCTGTCTGTGTGATGAGTTGAAACTTATTGGTACTGGCCATGATAAATCATACTCTCACCATCTTTCTTTTGTTATCATTCCTTAATTAATTTGGCCCCTAAGACTTAGCTGCAGGTCTGTAGCTCCCAGCCTGAAAAAATTCAAATGGACGACCTGGGTCTGATTTGTTTAGACCGGGAGCTGCAAACCTGCACTATCTATGACAAAGACCTGTTAAATTGATCTACACCGTAGATGCTGAAGGTCAATAATTTGTAAGAATTCTTTTTCATTAGAAGAAGCAGATATGCACACAAACACAAGTTACATTTTGTAGAGAATAGTCTCAGCAGAGGCTTTGCTTAGTAGAAAAGAAACTGGACTTGATCTCTCAGCTGCTAACATATCAGAGCCATGTAGTGTCGGAGTAAAGCTATTAGAGGACGGGTTACAACAAAGAAGTTTATGGGCTATTAAAAGTAAGTAACAGGTTCACTCCAATGATGTCCAGACACATATCGAGTATTCAACAAAGAAAGACACACAAATAGATATGTGCATTGACACAAAACAAAAATATAGGCATGCCTTTTGAGATCTGATCAAATGAATACATGTACAATAAAAAATAACCCACTATATGGTTTTCTGTTTGTTTCATCCATTATTATAATTTTCCAGTGTTGGATTCCTTTTTCAAGATTCCAAGTGGTGTACTTGATGGTGATTTCATTTGGCCTGGACAATATGATGAATGTATCACGATTAACCAGGCATTCAATGACAGGCTAACATACAACATGACATTTCTGATTCATGGAAAATACTTCTTGGCTGGTCTGCATATTCCTGTAGATCTTGTGAGCAATAATTCATTTAGAACAAATTCAAATCTCAGTGGAGTTTGTAGTCTTGTATTTCCTTCTCTTTCTGTTGACAAGCGGGTAACAATTCTAGATAATTCTGAGTGGTTTGATATACATGAAGACATGAGAATAATGCTTTCAAATACTGATAACTCTGGAAAAGTGATTTAAACTTTTCTTTTAGATAAAAACAAATTTATCAATGCGAGTTGGACTGTGCCTGCCTGATGTGTGTGATAAGGCAGATGTCAGAGAACTATTAGGTCAGTGCTGACATTGTATCTCAAAGTACACACATTTTAATGCACCTGAATAACTTATATCAGGTTGATTTGTTAATGATTTGTCTTACAGAATACTATTTGGGTATACTCTTTACAAATACGACTTCAAAATATAAAGTAAAATCTGTTTCCCACCCGGAGACAAAGTTTGAGAGGACCCCTGAGTTCATCATGGCGAGGTAAGTAAAACAAAGTTTGAGAGTACCCCTAATTACATCATAGCTACATAAGGACCCCTGAGTTCATCATTGCTAGGTAGGTAAAACAGGCACCCCAAAATTCACTATTGCTAGGTAGATGAGTCTAATTAAAGAACATCAAAGAGTTCAGAATTTCCTAGAAAATAAGGCATCAATGTTATAAGACATGGTCACTTTTGATAAAAAAAATTGTAACATTTTATTTTTCGAATTTTAATGTTAATTTGTTGGATTTCTTTTTCAGTGTAATTTGCTCCATCATTGGATTTTTGTTGGTGGTGGGTACACTGTATGACATGTTTATTTATCAAAGACCGGAGCACTCAGATATTGTGAGTGGTAGATTCAACAAATCGGAAATAGAACCGCCCATCCTTAACTCCGACACAGCCCAACTCCTCTCTGCCAGTTCTCAAGGAACCCTCATACAGAGAGTATTACACAACCGTATGTATTAACAAAATTTCTTTATTCCTAGACTGCTAATTCATCCAGTATAAAAGCAATACAATTCATGTATGTCAGTTGAAAATTTTGTCTCACTGACACTTGTGTAAAGTGATTTTTTATGGTCATTTGTGAAAAAAAAAAAACGTGCATGCTGCAATTTTACATTTATTTTTACTTTTTTCATTTTATTGATAAATTAATGATCATGTAAAGATCAGCCAGTGCAACACAAACTTCTTGTCTTATTAAGGGACATAACTTTTATGATGTTTTTATTGCCTCTCAAAATGTCATTTTCAACCAAGAAAAAGTGCAATGTTGTTTGCATGGAACATAAAAAGTAGAAATAAGGGTACTCTGCAGAGATTTAGCTGGGTAGGACACCGATTCCAGTGGTGTTTATATTACCTCAATGGCTTGTGGTGACTCAGAGGAGTTCATTCATTCTGTCTACCGGTATTTGTTTGTTCATTTCACATACCTTGGGACTCATCTCCAAATTTAAACTTGATGCACATTGATGTGTATAAAGTATACTGTTGATGAAATTAGTTGTAATCTTTTGACTGATTCCGAGTTATCTTGATACGCCTATGTGTTATAATCAATTTCAGGTAAACTTCAGAAGTTTTTGCTGACATTTTCCATCAGTACTAATGGCAGTAAAGTACTTAGCACTGAAGCCCCACCCCCCACATCGGTCCAGGCTGTCAATGGAGTACGCGTCCTCAGCATGAGCTGGGTCATACTCGGCCACACCTACATTTTCCTGATCTCCAGCATCAGTAAATGTCATCTTTATATAGATTTATAAGTCTTTTTCAAAGGCTTTAGTGTTAGCAGCATCAGTAAATTCCATTTATATAGAGAGATTTATAAGTCTTTTGCTTTACTGTAAACCAAGTTTAATACTTGTCACTTTTTTTGACCAGTGACTGGTTCAGAACTAATTTACAATATTTTTATTACCATAATTTTCTGCCAGAAAGTAGTAAATCTATTCATTTTTCTATGAATATTTATCAATCAGCAGAGGTTACTACGGCAGATATTCATTGCACATACTTTAAATACCAGGTTTACAGTATGGCGCATATATTTTTAATGTTTTGCTAAATCAACAATGATAAAAGAACACAGAAAACTAGCTGTACTACTGATCATTTTAATATGGGTTTTATGGTTAACAGTACTCTGGGTCAACCAGTTGATTTTGATTAAAGGATATCTAAGTCAAATTGTTACTGAATCTACCAGGTATATGTAGTTTAAAGATTTCACTTTGTCTGTGTGTTTTTATCACAGAGAACCTTTTCCCTGTGGCCCCTGAGTTGATACACAGATGGACTTTCCAGATTGTCCTCAATGCTATTTTCTCTGTGGACTCTTTCTTCTTGTTGAGGTAGACTTTTTTATTAGCACACCTGAACCGAAGGTTCAAGTGAGCTTTTCTGATCGCCTGGTGTCCGTCTGTCTCTCTGTCCGTCTGTCTGTCTGTCCGTCTGTTTGTAAACTTTTCACATTTTTGACTTCTTCTCTAGAACCACTGGGCCAGATTTAAACAAACTTGGTACAAAGCATCTCTATAGGAAGGGGATTCTAAATTGTTAAAATAAAGGGTGTAACCCTTTTTTAAAGGGAGATGATTATGAAACAGTGAAAATATGGTGGGTGTCTTAAAAAATCTTCTTCTCAAGAACCACTGCACCAGAAATGCCAATATTTACACCATAGCTGGTATATATAGTGCAGATTCTAAATTGTTAAAATTGTGACCCCTGGACCAATACTGGGACCCCAAGAGGGGTTCAAAGTTTAACATAGAAAAATATAGAGAAAATGTTTAAAAATCTTCTTCTCAAGAACTGCAATGTTACAATTAGTGAGATTAATATACAAGCATCCTAAGATAGTGTAGATTCTAAATTGTTAAAACCATGACCCCCAGACCAATACTGGGGCCCCAGGAGGGGTTCAAAGTTTAACATAGAAAAATATAGAGAAAATGTTTAAAAATCGTCTTCTCAAGAACTACAATGCTACAATTTGTGATATTACTATGTAAGCATCCTCAATTAGTGTAGATTCTAAATTGTTAAAATTGTGTCCCCTAGACTAATGCTGGGGCCCCAAGAGGGGTTCAAATTTAACAAAGAAATACATAGGGAAAATGTTAAAAAAGCTTTTTCTCAAGAACTACAATGCTGCAATTTGTGATATTACTATGTAAGCATCCTTAATTAGTGTAGATTCTAAATTGTTAAAACTATGACCTCCAGGACATTACTGGGGCCCCATGGGGTTTAAAGTTTAACATATAGAAGTATAGGAAATATGTTTGGAAATATTCTTCTCAAGAAGTACAATGCAACATTTAGTTACTGTATTTAAGTAATAGATGTATTAGCATCCTCATATCTTCTTATCCTCACATCAAAGTTACAGTGACCTTCTTTCACTTTTTATAATTATGCATGGTTCATTTTACAGTTATGTTATCTTAATATGTTGAGGCCTAGGATAATAAGATTGGCCAGTTAATGCATCAAGTGGCACGGTGACTCAAAATAGATGTTTTACTTTTTGATTATGACAACGGAAATAAGAAGAGTTATTCGAAATTTCATCATACGGAAGGTTTCACGCATAATAAGTCATCACTTATCAATTTACAAGTCATTAAAACTCATCCGGAAATTGCACATGTAAACAAACCGAGTTGTGTTGGACATTGGTTTAGTGTCACATGATTGCGATTTCTGTCTAAAAATAGTTACAGTGGGATTGACACACAGAAAAAAGAATTTGAATTTGAAGCTATTCGATGTCTGTGGTAAGAAATATGCATTAATAGAGAATGCATCTTAATAAATATATAGTTCTTGAAGACATCGTGTTTCAATGAGAGGCTTCTGGCTCATGATGTATGCCACGCATTCCCCTGCGCTTGCGTGGCTATGAAGCGGAAGAAAAACTCAATATTTTCGTGTTGGCCCAACGCTTAATTCTATTTTTCTCTTTTTAATTTGATTTATTTACTTTTGAACACCGTAATTTTTCAAAAGTTCATCTTTTCATATGATATATAAAATATGTGGAAATCGTGTAAAAATTCGATATTTGCTAAATCATGGGTTTGTGCGTCACCATGTCTCTTTAAATCTTAAGATAGCTTAGATATCTGATAATATGATGTCCAAAAAACTAGGCTTCTTTTCATATGTTGTTTAATATTAGGTCAAATCTTGGAATATAAGAGAGTTTTTAACACTTTTAAAAAGGTTCATGTTTAAACATTTTGAAAAAAAAAATGATACAGAATTGTTGTTCAGGTGAGCGATGTGGCCCATGGGCCTCTTGTAAAAACTATATTAGATACTGTCTTTATCATTCTTTTTTTTTATGAAGGCTTTATCAAAAGATGAAGCATTGCTAATCATGTATTACAGTGGTTTGTTGGTGAGTTATCTGACACTGCACGAGTTAGAAAAAAGAAACGGGAAAATTAATTGGCTGCTATTTTATTTCCATCGATTCTGGAGGTAAGCATTTATTTGTCAGCCCCACTAAGTTTATTTTCCTTGATTTATTTATGAGGGGGCCATGATAAGTAAATAGTATGTTTCCAGTTCCCTAACTAACTATAATTATATAAGCCAACCCTGAAGATTTTATTGACATATTTTTCTGGAAGTAATGATTTTGTGTTAATTTCATTTTTAAAAATTCTCATCTTGATCTCCAATATATTCAATAAAGAAATTATCAAACAATAAATCTGTGTTCAGTGTTCTGGTACTTGAGTTGTTTCATGATTCATGAATGTTTTATGAATAATGTTTAAAAACAAAAATACAGAATGTACATGCATGTGTATGTTAGGCTATTGGTTAGCTCAATATAGGTACAAGGCCTGTGTAGTGATTGGTAATCTTGTATCTGTGATTGTCTAGGCTCCAGTGTCGTCTATCTTTGCTGTACATGTTGTGTGTATGATACACTGTATCTACAAGGTTGACCCCTCCCCTGATGCTGGTTCTCCTGTGTCTATGTTTACTGTACATGCTGTGTATATCTACAAGGTTGACCCCTCCCCTGATGCTGGTTCTCCTGTGTCAATGTTTACTGTACATGCTGTGTATATCTACAAGGTTGACCCCTCCCCTGATGCTGGTTCTCCTAGTGTACACGGCCTACTTCCAGTACTGGGGGTCAGGGCCTCTGTGGCCCCCGAGATCACCAGACTACAACCAGTGCTCGCAGTATTGGTGGAGGAACCTGCTGTACATCCAGAACTTCTTCCCTCTGAGTGAGGAGGTGAGACTGAGTTCCCCGTCCTTGTGATAGAGTTCACTAACAATCAAAACTTCATTCCTCTGAGTGATAATCCCCTTTCTTGTGACAGAGTTCACTTGTGATGATGGAATAATGATTGACTATGACTTATCACCAGGTGGAATTCTTGTAGGTTTTTGCATTGACTAGGTTGCCGCTGATTCAGAGCATATCATGAGAATTTCACTCGCATGTCAAATGAATTAGAATCAAATAGCAAATACATTTCAAGAAAAAAGATTTATGGGAAAGTATATGACATATAAAATGTATATTTAAAAGCTAGAATTAAAGAAACTGCCCTTCACGGTCAACAAAGCATGAATTATCTACACTTGCCCTCAATTATATGTACATAAGAAAGAGAATTAATTATAATCTTGTACCTAATTACTTCTGATGGTTTTTCAACAAATGTTGGAGCACTCAAGGGTTGATCCAAAAGTAAGGTCACAATTGCAATAAAATCATGAATCATCAGGGAAAAGCAACAAATTAAAATATGTGGCTTAAGATTTGAGTCCTATAGAATGATATTTCTGTAACACAGCACATGTATTCTGTGACACTACTTTTGGATCAATCCTGGTACATGTATAATCTTGATTGAGGTGAATTTTATGCAATATAATGTACTTACTTTTCCCTTAACCTTTCCAACCTAATTTTCAGGGATTTTTTTCTGTATGTTTATCAAAATTTTGTTTTAGTGTGTGGCTTGGGGATGGTATCTAGCAAATGACATGCAGTTTTATGTCATTTCCCCGCTGCTGATATATCCTCTGTACAGGTAGGGCTTTGTAATCGTGTGAGGCTGTGATTGATTCATTGTACAGGGTGTACACTTGTGTACAATGTTTCATTCCCTGTACCATTGTCTCTTCAGGAAGCCCCTGATAGGATACATCATCTGTTTTGCCCTGATCTTGATGCAGGCCATATACCGGGGGATTATTTCTGTAAACTTGAAGATGACAATGAATTCATCAACCAAGTAAGAAAACTCTTGTACTATAAGCTGACAAGTTATGAATCGCACACAAATACATGTATATCAAAAAACATTTCAAAAATAAGTCCTGAGTGTATACTCCTGTTGTGAAGATATTATATGAACA
This sequence comes from Magallana hongkongensis, assembly GCA_016163765.1. Lineage (NCBI taxonomy): Eukaryota > Metazoa > Mollusca > Bivalvia > Ostreida > Ostreidae > Magallana > Magallana hongkongensis. The sequence goes on along the minus strand of WFKH01011581.1, from coordinate 67,633,697 downwards.
TTGCCGATATGATAATATTGGCATTTTTTAATGAGTTACAAGTAACCATAAAGATTACCTATATGTCATGCAACTACTACTCATCATATGAATCTTGAAATGCTCTTTGTAGCCAGGAGAAGTTCTTTGATGAGCTGTACCAGCGTCCATACGCCAGGATTGCCCCGTATGTGGTGGGCGTTCTGACTGGCTTCTTAATGTGGAAATCCCGCAGACAAGTCCGAATGCCAAAAGTAAGCCAAGCCCCCCCTCGAACTCCACCCACACAAAAAATCAAATTTCTTATTCATACAAAGTTACTGATTCCTCTGTGTTTTGAGAATTTCAGAATATCCTCTGTTTCTAGAGTTGATGAATTTAGCTCGTGTTGTCTTGCTATACAAGGATTCTATAAAGGTACTTGTGAGTCGGTTTTGACCATAGAATCTATTTACAGTGTGTTGCGTTGCTGGGATGGGTTATTGCTCTTGGTTGTGTTTCGGCTGTGATATTTGGGACCACTCATGAGAACAGCGGACACAAGAACCCCCTGTCCGTTGATGCCCTCTACAACTCTCTGTCTGTCCTTACATGGAGCCTGGGTCTAGCCTGGATTATATTTGCCTGTAATACTGGATATGGAGGTATATCTACAAGCTTCAACAATTCATGTTTGAAATGGACTTTGTTTTTCATTTTTTAATTTAAATGTCAATGGTAGGTCTTAGAAATAATTTTAAAGGTAGAATATGTGTGTATGCAAACAGGTTCAGTGTCTGGTAGACCCTATAGTTACATGAACCTTAATGTTTTTGAAATCTGCAATAATAAGCCAAACGTCTTAAAGAAATTGAACTGTTACAATTTAACGAACATCTTAGTTTTGCTGGAAATTGAAATTGAGGTTTGATCCATGTACATTTACCCAGGGTTCATCAACACCTTCCTGTCCGCAGGGATATGGTCGCCTCTCAGCCGTCTGACCTACTGTGCTTATTTGGTTCATCCAGTCATCATGTTTATGTACAGTCTGTGTCAGAGATACACTCTCTACGCCACAGACATCAACATGGTAGGTATACTGTAGTCATCATGTTTATGTACAGTCTGTGTCAGAGATACACTCTCTACGCCACAGACATCAACATGGTAGGTATAGTTTTGTCATCATGTTTATTAGGGCCCCGCTCTGCAGGCGCCCTATAGTGATCAGTCTGTCCGTCCTTCCGTCCATCTGTCCGTCCGAGATCGCTTGTCCGGAGCATATCTTCTCTCCCCTTGGGCCAATCTGGCTCATACTTCACCTACAGAGTGATTTGGGTAGAGGGTGTGCAGTGACCTTGAACCATGTTTCTAGGTCTAAGGTTAAGGTCATAGCAGAATTATATATAAAATCCTTGTCTGGGGCATATCTTCTCTCCCCTTGGTCCAATCTGGCTCATACTTCACTCACCGCGTGTCTATGGTCAAAGGGTGTGCAGTGACTTTGAATGAAGTTTGTAGGTCAATGGACAAGGTCATATTGGACAATGCAAAAATCCTTTTCTCAGAGCATATATACTTTCCACTTTGCCCCATTTGGCTCATACTTCACATAAACAGAACTTTTGAGTAAAGGGTGTGTAGTGACCTTGAACCAATTTTCAAGGTCAAATGTGAGGGTCATAGGAGATTTATATGAAAAATCCTTGTCCGGAGTATATCTTCTCTCCCTTTGCTCCAATCTGGCTCATACTTCACCCACATGGTGCCTTTGATCAAAGGATATGCAGTGACTTTGAATGATGTTTGTAGGTCAAGTGTCAAGGTCATATCGGATCACACAAAAAATCCTTTTTTTTAGAGCATATATATACTCTCCACTTAGCTCTATTGCTAATACTTTACTTAAACAGAGCTTTTTGGGTTAATGGCGTGCAGTCAGGGTTTGACACTAACTTTTTTATGCATTAGTCCAGCCGGACTAGTGCATGTTTATTTTAACTAGACAGTCCGCAGGCGATTTTATTTGCCCGTCAAAAATAAATTAAAATGCATTACCGTATTTGCCTTTTATAATATGCACTTTTTAAATAGAATTTGTAAGAAAGGGGTGTGTAATATATACCATTGTTTTTCTTACAGGTGTTGCACTGGTTTAGTTGCATTGTGCTATGTCATACATAACAATGAGTTGCATATTCACTATCTCCGTGTACATGGTGTATGCCGCCATTACAGATGTTATAAATAGATATGTGCAATACATCCGGGCTACGAGCTACCTTGTTTTTTACTCTCTAAATTCTTTAAAAATTTGTTTAAAATCACAAGCATTTTATGACAATTGATTTAAACACAGTTCATTTATCGATAAATTAAACGACTCACAGAACGTTTGTTTCACTTTTTTTTTAAACACAGAAGCGTCTGTATCGAATCCGTTGTTTTGAAAATGTGCACTTGTCTGTGACACCTATTTCTCGGACATCCCCTTAGGGCAAAGAAATAATCAAGTCACCCATAATATCCTGTATACCTCTGTTGTTTTCACTCGGTAACTTTATAATCACTGCAATATATTATATGCTAGATAATAAAAATATAGTCACAGTTTTCCAGTAAAATGTCGACAATCGCACATCGTTAATTCACACATTTTTTTTAAGCATAACTTTTTATTAGTCCGACCGGACTGACTGGACAGAAATTTTGTTAGTCCGCTTTAAAATCTATTAGTCTGTGACTAACGGACTAAGGTTAGTGTCGAACCCTGGCAGTGACCTTGAACCAAGTCAATGTGAAGGTCATAGCAAATCTCTTTATAATCAGTTTTAGACTGTAGATTATTTCCCATTTGCTTAATCTTGCTCAGATTGAACAAAAATGCCTGTATGTAAGGGGTAAGGAGATTGAATTAGAAGTTCTATGCCAGCTGGAAAATTTCTAAGTTATAGGTCAAGGTCAAAGCAAAATTCTTTGAAATTCTTTTCATCCTATTGTCCATAATTTAAGCAAGGCCCTTTGAGATGGTCGCCATCTCAATGTTGTCTAGCGTACAGTGTGTGTCAGAGATACGCTCTCTATACCACAGACATTAACATGGTAGGTATGCTGTAAACAGCAAGAGAGGGGGTAGGGGTTAGTCTCTCTGACTTGTCATCAAGGACAATGTTCTATAGAAAAATCAAAGTACTCAAAGTACAGGTATCCGTGCTCATTTGTATTGAAAAAATTTAAAAAAAATGGCATTATTACACTAAATTGATACATTGAGTCATTATTAATGAATTAACTGAGTTTATAAGCATATAAATACATATTTATATTCTTTAATATAATAAATTGTGTGAGGGTCAGATATTTAACACCCGAACCAAGATTAATTGTTGTACGCTTTTAAAAACAATTCCCGCAACAACTTGATAATGGGATCTCTAATTTTAAAATGACCTAGGCTATTAGTGTAAACAATGTATTCCACCACTCAGCAACTTAACATTGCAAACTTGAAGCATTTAGAATGTTACAAAGAACAAGATTACCATGTGATGTTTGAATATATCAGATGTAAACTTACACTGACCAACTGACATGCTATACATTCTACATTCTCTTTTAAATTGGAACTACATTTTTGTGTGAAGAACAATTTTAATGGTTCAGTCAACATCCGGTAAACTGTGCACCGTAGCTATAGCCTGGCCATTGCTTACGCAATGAGCCCGTCTAAAAAACAATACAGACATATAACAGTGTGATCAAGACTGAGAGTGGCTACAAACAAATGGTTGTTAATAAAGCTTTGACTTATCTTTTCATTTTTTTTTCCAGATCGTCCTCTTTTTGGGATTTTGGATGTGTACCTATGGCGTTGCTTTCTTTGTTTCCATGGCGTTTGAAGCACCAATGATTGGCCTTGAAAGACTACTGCTGAAGAAGAGGAGTTCTTAAGATTTTATTCTATATTATGACCTGTGGTACCCTTATATTCAGTCTGAATAGAATCAATTAAAGAAGCTGGTAAAGGTTTGATTTTAATCAGACTGTCTTTTAATTACAATGTATATTTGAACAGGAATTAGGGATTTTTTGCTGATTAATTTTGCTGTTAGACATACATGTAATATGTTTTGTTTTTACTATATAAATGTAAATAACATTAAAAAACCAAGTGCAGTCATCTTGGCCTTATAATAACAAAAGAGCATAAATAATACACATGTTGCTTAGTCATGTTGACATTTTCAGTGGGGTTTCTAAAAAGAGTTTTAAGGTTTTAAATAAATCTACACTACTAAGAAATAAATAGCAATGTTAAAAAGTTTGCTCGGATATGAACTTGGTTTGTCATATTATAAGTTTTGTTTGAGGTGGTTTAATATACATGTACATGTAGATATTGATTCTGATCTTTTCTTGCTGTTGAGATCTTTTTTCTAATCTTTTATATTTGCATTTGTTTTAATGCATTTACTGGTTTAAGTGTGCACATAATATGTTATTATATATATTTCTGTGTAAAAAAAATCCTTGCTCATTAATACCTCAAAATTTATTTTTTGTATATGTTTATCTTATTACTGCATACACATGTAACTTGATGGTGTAAGTGCCATTTATTTTCGGATGGTTTTAATTAATGTATAATCAAATATATTCAGGTACAATAATCAATATACATGTACTTAATATACAATGACATATGCATCTATTAAGTAATTGAATACTTGCATGTAGGATAGCACGTGTATTCAGGTAAAAATTGATACTTGCATATCGAAGAACCAAGCTTATGATATCATACATATTCAGGTAGTGTGGAGACTTACATGCGAGTATGTCCAAATAGTACAACATACATGTATCATCTTAGCCACTTTGTGGTCATAACAGTATTAATGCTATTATAATATATCAATTTATATTCATTTCTTTTTATTAATAACATATTGTTGATTTTTTTTTACCTTTTTTCAGACAATTTTTGATGTTATGCCACTAACGTTTATATAATATTCACAGTATATACATGTTAATGAATTAATCTATTTTGTACGTAATGTACATGATTCTGAACTTTATGATTTTTTTAATGTCCTCAATGTTTTATATATTTATGATCATGATAAACCTTTCAAGTTTTCCTAAAAACACAATAAATTTATCCTTTTCTATCTACTTACATGTATTCATTTATTTATGGAAGGTACTCATGATTTTTTTTATAAAAATATTATTATATTGAAGAACTGTCTTATAACCTAAATATTTGTGTATAATGAATAATTTATGTTAAAACCTACATGCATCTGAATGCGTTCAAATTAAATAAAAGGAATCTTCATTATGGATTTGTATACATATATGAACTTGGAATGAAATACATTTTACAATTCAAGGATTAAAATGTGTCTTCAATTAAAGTTCCATTTTATTTGACTTGGCTTAGAATCCCCATAGTTTTAGTAGTAATTAGTAAGATCCCCAGAAAAGGCACCACCAGCCTGTGCTTGGTGCATTGTGTACTGGTAGAGAGTATCCTGCTTAAGCCTATCCAGCATCATTGTAATGTTGCGCATCCTTAGAACCTGGAGTTGTAATACATGTACCAGCTAGTAGCTAGCTGACCACAAATTGGCAGCTAGAGATACTAGGATAAGCTGTATTGTCTCTAGGTCATGTTATTAATGGCCTTGACCCCTGACCTACATCTGCTGGGTCATTGGGTCTCAGGGAGCCAAGGATCCAGGTTAACTTGCTGAGAGTAGTTAATTATTATACCTTGTAAAATGTAGATCCTTGTGAATATTGAGACGCCTAGATCACAGGGGCTCAGTTGTCGGATAGTGGAGTTCTTTATTATTTGTTCCCAAAACAAAAATGATTAAAATTAGTAATCTTCAGTGTATTTCTGTGTATTACAATAAAAACATTCACTGAAAACCCCTGTTTCAATCATGTTAAAAAAGTGTATCCCATGTACATTACTTTTTTTAATGTACATGTACATTGAATACACTTTTTTAACATGATTGAAACACTAGGGGTTTTCAGTGAATGTTTTTACTGCAATACAAAGAAATACACTTAAGATTACTAATTTCAATCATTTTTGTCTTCGGGAACAAATAATAAAGAACTCCACTATCCGACAACCGAGCCCCTGTGGCCTATATATTAATAGATACTCTCTGCAAGGTACGGGGTTATATCAAGATTGTGACCATTGAAGTTTAATTTTTGTCAACATAGGCCTAGTAACAGACTGAGTAATAAGTTCCTCAAAGTTCATTCTCATCTTGATATGACAAAGGTAAAATTTAAAATAATGAATATAATTTTAGAAACATATTTATTGCACTACACTAAATGTAAAAAAAAAAATGTACAGTACATAAAATAATGATGAAGCCAACAAGCTTTTTTTGGGGGGGGGGTGAATAAAATTACATGTGATATGTATCGCGAAAATGACCAAAATTGGAGCCAGGCACATCTGTGGCATTAAGATAAACAACAGAGTGTAATTTTAAGAGTGCCGAAATACCCAGGTGCCGAATACTGTACTTGACTACAGAATATCGAACCCGATCGATTAAATTCTTCTTCCCGAGTGGACTCAACTTGAGTGTCAATTTCCCAGTAATCCCGTGGTGAACAGTTAAAAACCTATGTAGATTGTAAAAAAGTACATAAAAACGATGCCATGGTGTATCTAACTTATATATGGCTAATTATTTCTCTCTTAATTATTTTAGGATTTATTGTAATAAATAGCGAACGATTAAAGTTGAATTTAGTATCAAATTTATATGTCTTTGGAAAACTAAGAAATTTGCAGGAATTTAATTTGACATCGCACTTTCTCCAAGTCCCCAAAAGGTAAAAAGTTTCAATTTGAAATATGCTTGTCAGTGTTTTAGTTTTAGCTAGAATAATTACATTTTCACATTTCTGCAAAATAATTTACGTTGTCAACAATACATGTTATATATATTCTAACCTCAGCGAGATTCGTCGAGACTGAAAATTTTTGACGGACGTCTCTTCAAAAATTTTCAGTCTCGACGAATCTCACTGAGATTAAGAATATTCATGTCCATTTAGCCGAGGAATATCCCAAGTATTCAAACATTCGTGGGGTCAAAGGTTGTGTGAAGTGCAATCTGGGTTAATCACTGACCCTTGATCAGTCCTGCTTGGGAAATTAATATGGCCTTATATAGCTTGCTTTTAGACTTTTATGTGACAGATAGAATAACAAATTACAGGGGTCATGACCACAACCTGGCTCAATAATTACTCAAGTTAAACAGTGAATCCACTATAGCTATTGCTATAGTAGGAATGTGGCAGTACTGAGCCTATTATACATACTCTCACAGTTCAGTGCCATACCACTTTGTTTTATCTATTCTTACAAAATAAGAAGAAATTGCTGACTAGCCCAGAAGACATAGATGTATTTGATGTGTCTTAGTAATTAGTAACTAGTGTAACAGGATGGTAGAAATAATGACGGACCAGACCGGAATTCGAACCTGGGCCCCCAGAATCTCTAGTCGGGTGCTCTACCAAGTGAGCTATCTAGTGCCGGTATTCGAACTGGTCTGACCATCACAGTAGATAGGCTAGAACTGACTTCTCCTGCTATTCGATCACCACGCATAAACTTCTCACCACATGACTCATAACTCTGTATTTCATTGGATAATATTTTCTGCAGATTTACATACAGCGAATAAAAAAATATTTAAGATATTCTGATAGTGGTTAAAGATTATTTTAAAAAGCCCTGCTTCATTAGCTCAAGGCTCAGCCTCTGCCCTTCATAAACCATTGCCAATTCTTATAAATTCATATCATGATATGATACTTTGTATTTGTAGATGGTTCTGGCATTTCTACGGCAGTGGTCTCCTGATACACACAACCCTGCTGACTGTGATGGTGTATTCGGTATTCGTTGCGGACAAGTTCCCTGAAGAAGTCTCTCTTTTTCTGAGATACATTAGAATCCCAGCATCAGAATCAGGTATACTCAGAAACAATGCTCTTAAACAAGTTGGTCTGAGTTATAGTTTTAGATGACTCCGTATACTCAGAAATAATGTTCTCAAATGTATGTGTTTACAATCCCCACTGAC
>WFKH01011581.1:67613536-67625579 GCA_016163765.1 Magallana hongkongensis | reverse complement strand
ATGCAAAAACTTACTCATTCACAACTTTTAAAAAGTTATGATTTTATTGTTTCTTGGTCTTCTTTCAATGTAATGAGTATTAAATAAATTGCTTTCTTCTAAAAAATGGAGATATGACCAAGAGATAACAAATGATATAACTAACCCATATTTTCATTTGGCTGAAAATTTGCTAAGTCCATAGATAGAAGACAAGTATTTAAAAAAAAAAACTTTAAACACTTCTCAATGTGGTTTAAGTAGCTCACTGGAACTGCTACTTTTTCAAGAAATATGTAAGCATAAAAGTGAACAATATTTGTTAAAGTCTCTGAAGTTTCCAGTGGGCAAAAACAAAAAAAAATTGTTAATCTCCTTTGCTTTCTCTCAATGACTCCTTCAACTTCGTCCCGTGTGCCAAACTTCTTTTGCATACATGTGAACATCTTTGCTGGCCAAAAGTTTCTGATCCATACTCTACTCTGTAGAACAGCAGAGCGGATTGTAAAGCCTTGGCTAACAAAGATGACGTACTTCTTGTTTTAATTTTTTTATTTTTCCATTAATCTATGCAAATTGAATAAAAATGCCATGTTGAGACCAATAAGGTTTTTGAAGAATAAACTTCTATTTTCGTGCAGTCTGTGTTTTCGTTGTAAATGATTTCATGCCCAACAACTAGTTTGCACTTGTATGTTACATGTCAGAAATATTAATCAGGGACTGATTCAGATGTAAAATTGGTAGCATAATTATTTTTGCTTTTTTATGGGTTTTTTTTTTTTCATACGAAAATTTTGTGTATTAGAAAATCCCATTCCACTGAACACAGTCCTTTATTGTTTATGGGTACCCATGCAGTCTAGTATGACACCGTGACTGTATTAATATCCTATAAAGCTCTCAGAGCCAGACTGGCTGTTTTTCAGTGCTTCCTTTAGAATAAAAACAAAACAGATCATAAATATCTGCATATTTATGTTTCCTCTTGGTTATTAATATGTACAGAGATTTAAATATGGATTGTTTCATTGCAATGTTTGTACAATGGCTTGAGCTACAAACTAAAATCATACAACTTGCACAAAGACTATCACAATCATTGTATATGAGATACAAAAAAAAAATAGGACTTATCATAACCCAATACATTTCCTGTGAAAACTTCAATCACAAGAAAGTTCTAAAGAAATTACAAACATATATTTAAATTAGACCATAAATATATAAAGATTCAACCTCTGTTATTTACCATGCAATAATTTTTTTTACCATATTTTATCAGTTTACAGAAGTGTATAGTTAAATAATCGGTGTCGGAGTATATGTCGACAAAAGATGATATGGCTGCACCAGTAGAATGATGTATTTGTTCATTGTTGTAACAGTCGGCACTAAATGAAGTACACACGAGGTAAACATGGAATGTTTTGCTGATAAAGTCTACAAGACTTACACAATATATATGTAGTTTTTAACTCCAACAACTGGTGTAATGTAATATAATAGCACTCAATAAATCTACTACTGTACAATTAATCCAGAATGCCCATCAACCCATGCTGAAGTGGACACATTGTTTTACCCTACAATTTTAGAGGACTCTGCAATATACACAATATGAAGTTCTAATGAATGAAAGCATTGAGACCACTCAATTAATTATCAGTAGTGAACCTTCAACTCTTGCTTATCACACCTGGGACTATAAACACCAATCATACATATACAGTTATCTTCGTCATGGAAGGATCTGACACTATCAAGCTTAATTTGACTAGAATAATGATGTCTGCAGAGTTTCACAATTTTCAATACAATTTCCACGTATATACTGTCCTAACGCATTTTAATCTACATTTTTTGAGTCCTAATTTGCTACTAATTGTCCTCAGTCCTCCAGATTCCTGAAAGCTGTCTGCATCTCTTCATGTAAATCATCATAATCCTGTTTGATTTTCCTCTCACCATCTTTGACTGGATCCTGTAAGATTAAATACCAATGGTAGTTAATGAAAGGTCAATATCATTGGTAGCAGATTCAAGTAATGGTCATTGACATTACTTGTATTTACATGACTACTAAATACACTGCACTACTTGATTACCAGTAAACCCATTTACAGGAAGGAAATTAACAGTAAACATAGGCTTATTTTGGTGTTGGGAAATATTTTGGTTATTCTGGTAAGAGCTGACACTTTCCACATAAAATTAGATGTATTTTGCTGATTTTTAAGTTTAGACTAAGGAATATCACTCTATGAAAACTTTGTGGAAATGTTCAAGTTTTTTTTTTTAGATCCCAAAAAAGTACTTCAAAACTATCATAAGTACAGTATAAAGATCCCATTATCAATCTAACAGTAGCCAAAAGGAGTACAAATTATCAGGGATGAAAATTTGAATATCTCTCTCAAAACAGGATACTAACAAAATTATTCAGAGGTGATAGACATCAGCTATTTGGGTATTGCTAATTCAAATTGATCTTTCATTTAACAACAACAAAAAAATCATGTCCAAGCCTCAATATTGCAGCATATTTATAAACAATTTTATAAATGTTAAGCGACTGACCTTGAACTTCATACTGCTGAGCTTGTAAATGATGTCATTCATCTGGTCCCGGATGATGGCCCAGGTGATTTTGTTTTCACTTTGAGCCGTGCTCTCCACCGAATGCCTGGCCATGTCGTAGAATGCAATGATGTTCTTCAACATTCCTACTGTCTTGTAGAATGGACAGAATCTGAAACAAATTAGAGTACCACATTCATTCCCATCTAACAGAATGGCCAGGATTATTACTATTAATATCTTCGTTTTGTTGTTTGCAAATCGAGGGTCACTAATTACTATTTAGTATCAAATTAATCCCTTACCTGTCATAAGGTGTGTATCCATTCTGTTGTAAGAAATCATCCTTGATCAGTTTGGCCACCTCTAGTGTGATCTTGTCTGCCTCTGCCAGAGATCCCTGAAATAAGAAAAGCACAAGATTACAGGGATGTTGTAACTAACTTTTCTACTGATAATCCTGACTACTTCCAGTCTTCAAGCAGAGCATCAAACAAACTGACCTTTCCGACTAGTTGTACAATTTCAGACAGATCTTCCTCTTCTTGTAAAATTTCTTTGCACTACAATAAAAATGAAGTTTTATGATTATTACTGATATATACTTCAAATCAAATTAGATAAAATTGATTGCAATTTCATTTTGTTACATTATGCCTTTGCATCAAATTTTTCTACAATTTAAGGGATCAGGAATACATGACATTGGGGTCATGACATTCTAACCTTTGTTCTTAGAGGAGTGAAGTCTGGGAAGTTTTTGTCGTAGAACTCCTCGAGAGCCCTCGTGTACTTGCTGTAGGAGATAAGCCAGTTGATGGCCGGGAAATGTTTCCTCTGAGCCAGCTTCTTCTCCAGACCCCAAAACACCTGTACAATACCCAGTGTGGCGGAGGTCACAGGGTCAGAGAAGTCACCACCAGGGGGCGACACACTAAAAGGATAAAGAGATCACTCATTTACACAGTCATTGTAACATACAGATTCTCCACATGGATGAGGTTTACTTACATGTATGATTCCCATAATTCATACCTTACTACAGAAAATCTTAACAGTCATCAAGAAATACAAAGGTAGATAGTTATCTAGCTCTCAAGTGAAAAGGGGGGTTTACTTACGCTCCTACAATGCTGACACTGCCCTCTCTCTCGGGATTTCCGATACATTTGACACGCCCAGCTCGCTCGTAGAAGGAGGCCAGACGAGCTCCCAAATAGGCTGGGTAACCGTAATCAGCAGGCATTTCAGCCAGACGACCCGAGATTTCTCTCAAGGCTTCGGCCCATCGAGAAGTAGAGTCAGCCATCATGGACACATTGTAACCCATATCACGGAAATACTCGGACAAAGTAATACCTATAAAGGAAGAAGGAAGATGACACAAATTTTTTAAATAACATTTCTTTCCTATGATTCTGACATTACCATATAACTGTAATTTAATTAAAATGAATGGCTGATCAAAATCATTGTCCCCTATCATTTGCAAGCAATGCAGAACGTTGAATGGATGATATCTAATCTCTAGTCATTCTTTCCCATTACTTTTACACCGACGACAATGTTACGTAAGAGGACATTACTCCATACCAGTGTAAATGGAGGCCTCTCTGGCAGCGACGGGCATGTTGGATGTGTTGGCCACAAGGGCAGTTCTCTTCATGATGCTCTCGGGTTTACCCTCTACCTCCATGGTCAACTAAAGGGGACAGAGAAATGCAAGAGTGAGGATCTCGGGAATTTGTCATACAAGAGCAATAAATACACCTCCTATATTCAATGTCACGTTAGACATACCTCGGGGAAATCTCTCAATACTTCGGACATTTCATTCCCTCGCTCCCCACACCCGACGTAAATGATGACATCACTGTTGGAGTACTTGGACAAGGACTGAGAGATCACAGTTTTACCACAACCAAAGGCTCCTGGGATAGCTGTGGTTCCTCCCTGTACACATCTACAGAAAATACAAAATTGATTTATTTTCAATTGTACTGAATAGGTCAACAAAACTACTAATAGGGTCATTACTTTCAGCTACCGTTTTTACAATAACTCTATTTTAAAAGATGAATACATCACAATAAGTCATACAGTGAAGGAGATGCAAATCCAATTTTAAAATTCAGAGTCTATGAAAATCAATACCACTACAATAACAATTGCATATAAAACTTAGACCATCTTCACTAGCCATGGGTCAGATTCGTTATTCTCATCTTGGGAGATGAGATTAACAAATTGGATCCTTGGCTAGTAAAGATGTACTTTACACTTGTTTGTACATATTCATCAGAAATGAAGATAAATTTATAACTGTATATAATTAAAGCTGTTAACAGACAGACGGAGACTCACGGGAACAGGGCGTCCAGCACCCTCTGTCCAGTCAGGAGGGGGTGGTTACCGGCCAGTTTCTCGGTTACCGGTCGGAGCTGACGGACGGGCCACACCTGTAACATGGTGTACTTGGACTTCTCTCCGTCAAACTCCGTCTCCAACACCACATCCTACAACAGATCATCAAAAGACATTGCTATCACATTGCCTACACTCACTTCAACAGTCCTCTCTCTGAGCAGGGAGTCTCATCATGATGTGGAGAAGTCAACTGATTTTATTGTTTCTGTTATTCACAAACCCTTAATTACTAGGCCTAATACTTGTGTTGGAAAGGAACTACCTGTCTGATGATTCTGACAAGTGACCAGTCTATGTACTTACATTGACTGTGTACTCCCCAGGGTCTGCGATCCAGGTCACCGTTCCGCGGGTTTTGGGAGGAAGCATGATTTTGTGTTTGACCAGGATGTTCTCATACACCATACCGTACACATCACCTCCCGTCACGTGACTGCCGACCTGGAATTTTGATGGGTAAAGTTGATTGATTAAATGTTATTTGCTTCAGTAAAGAAAACTGCGAGAAAAAAATTGATGTTCTTGAGACGTACCCTGACATTGCCAAACGGTTCAAACTCCCATGTCTTCACTCTGTCTAAAGCAGGTGTGTTCACACCTTTCGGAATGTAGATACTCTGGGTCATTTTGTTAATTTCTTCTAGTGGACGCTGGATACCTGAAATCAGACATCCATATATCAACACATTGCTCTCAAAAATGCATCAGACAATCTTTACTGACAAACATAACACGAGGCCCAGGGGCCATCACTCACCTGAGCAACAAAAGCCATAACTCTGATCAAATCAGCATTACATTACCAAATTCAAAATATCTTGTCAAAACAGTATAGTAGATCTTGCACAAAAAGTTAAAAAATTTGCCAATTCTTATCCACGTATTTTTTTGGTAAATACCAAGCCCCTTTTGTTGTTTTAATATTTGTGAGAAGATTTTTCTCTATTCCATTTTAAATATCACCCCCTTTTTGTGACCCCACTTTTTTTTCCAGGGAAACATGGTTTGCTCAAACTTTAATCTGCACATTCTGTGCTTTCACACAAGTTTCAGCTTTTTTGGCTGACAGCTTTTCCAGAAGATTTTGAAAGATTTTTCTCTATATCATCCTGTGTATAAATTTGACATCCCTCCCCCCCCCCCCCCTGGCCCCCCCCCCCCCCCAGGGAATCATGGTTTGATCAAACTTGAATCTACACTACATGAGGATGCTTCCACACAAATTTAGGGAAGCTGTTTTGGCAAATGGTTTTTGAGAAGAAGATTTTTAAAGATTTTCTCTATATATTACTATGTAAAAAATCACCTCCACATTGTGGCCCCACCCCTACCCCAGGGGACCATGATTTGAACAAACTTGATTCTACACTACCTGAGGATGCTTCCACACAAATTTCAGCTTTTCTAGCCATATGTTTTTTGAGATGAAGATTTATAAAGATTTTCAGAACTACAATATTGCTATGTAAAAATTCATCCACTCCATTGTGGCCCCACCCTACCCCCGGGGACCATGATTTGAACAATCTTGAATCTACAATACATGAGAATGCTTCCACACAAATTTGAGCTTTTCTGGTCAAATTTTTTTTGAGAAGAATTAAGATTTTTAAAGATTTTCTATAAATATTCTTATGTAAAACTTCATCCCACCTCCGGGGACCATGATTTGAACAAACTTGATTCTATACACTGCCTGAGAATGCTTCCACACAAATTTGAGCTTTTCTGGACAAATGATTTTGGAGAAGAAGATTTTTGAAAAATACCAACAAATTTTCAATAATTCTAAATTATCTGCCCTTTAAAGAGGGCCTGGCCCTTCATTTGAACAAATTTGAATCCCCTTCACCCAGTGATGTTTTGTGTCAAGTTTGGTTGAAATCAGCCCAGTGGTTCTGGAGAAGAAGATGAAAATGTGAAAAGTTTACAACATCGCAAAGCCAATGACAACAACGATGACAGACAACAGACAAATCTTGATCAGAAAAGCTCACTTGAGCCTTCGGCTCAGGTGACCAAAAAAAACTTAATGTTGAAACCAAAGGGTAAATAATTTATATTTACATAAAATGTGAACAAGAAAACAATATTGAACTTCCAATATTTTATTTTTCTAAACTTGATTCGAATCTCCACCTGACTACAAAGTTTAGATATCCTATCAATGGCTTACCATCAAAGATGGAGCCCATAATTCCGGGCCCCAGTTCCACTGAGAGGAGTTTCCCTGTCCTCATCACAGGGTCACCCACGGTCACACCAGCTGGAGTACGTCAAGGTCATTAACAGGAAACAAATACATCTCTACAAGACTTACTATCTAGTAAGCAGGGGTATTTCTCAAGTGTATTCTAACCTTTGTAACATGATGTATTTTCTTTGTAAACAAGGGCACCGCTAAGCGGAGCATCCCCTCGCGACATGACTTATTGTAAGGGGGAAAACATTATTTAGGAAAATACATGTAAATTTATCAGATCAATATAAATATGACGCAAGTATTTCTTAAACCACTTTGAATTCATAATATCTATTTTATCGCAATCCCCAAGCTTTGTGGTGTATAAATTGGGGGAGAGTGGTTTACATTTACGTGGTTGTACAGTTTTCCTATTCCTAGCAGAAACTCAAAACATATGCTTTAAAATTTAATAATTCAGATTCGTTTAGTGACATTCATTTTTGTATAAGCATACATAAACGATCCGTATACATTATGAAACGCAGCTGAAGATCTAGCGATCTGTAGTCTGCTCTGATGGACAATTCTAGACTAGTTGCTTGTCATATGTTAATTAACCCATAGTAGTAGATATGCAGTTATTATTAATATGAAACAATTTTCGTGTGATAAATGTGCGATATCTGTCAAAGTCTCCTCTGAATTTTGGACTAGTTCTATTGTAAGTAATACGGGAATATTTGTCTGAAAGTCGACTGCTTGTTTCGATGTATATCGGATGACCTTAATCTCTTGCCTGCTTCAACTTATAACTATGGCCAATCGTCTAACGCTCCAATGCTACAAAAAGTTTGTTATTTTACCTTTACTAGATTTAAATCCCAAAAAATGTCAAGTTGTTGATTTGAACTGCATACGGTAGCGATTAACTTCAAGGCGTACATAAAATTACCGGAAATGTCTATTGTCAAGTTGTACATAAAATTCATGTTTTAACTTCGGTTTTTTTACGATAATTTAAAAAATATTTAATCAATTGACTTGGAAATCAATAGGGTTTGTCCTTTTACCATGCCAAAGAAGTGTACAAAGTTTGATGGATATTCATGAGAGGGTTTTCTTGGAATTTTGCTAAAGAGCTGACAATGGACACACGTACATACATACACACACACGCACAGCAGCGATGCTATATCCCCCTCGCAACAAGTTGTGCGAGGAGATAATAAAAACAAAGAGTCATCAAATATCTATGTAAACATAAGTATCAATATAAATATTTGTGTACAAACATGACAGATCAGTCTGACAGGTTTGAGTCCAGTGGAAGGATACAGGTTTCCTCGTAGACCTGAATGGTTGCCATGTCTCCCTCCAGCCGAATGATCTCCCCCACCAGTTCTGAGTGACCGACTCTCACCAACTCGTACATAGCTGCTCCCGCCATCTGCTGGGCAGTGACCACTGACAGAGAAAACAACACTCTCAGTTATATCTTTGTACCAGTAATTTTGATTGAGTACATAGTGCACTAAATGTCACTGCAAACTACCCATGTAAAATTGTTTCCCAATGTAAACAGTCATGGGAAATGTTTATTACAATGCTGAGACAAAGTATTGGCAAAGTCAAAAGATGATAAGCTAAGTGTTTTAAATTATTTCTGAACTATCATTATTCATCATTTATTGTGGAATCATCTAAATTCATGGGGCATTTTTCCTGGATTGTAATTTTTTAAAGGTCCATGGGGATGTAATTTTGTAAATATGCTTGTAAGTATAATGAATATACACAGTGCTTAATAGTTTGTTTTGGATCATTTTCATGGGCGAGGGGTCTCTTTGAAATCCATAAAATATTGAGCCCCAGGGAAACATATATTTTGTGACTTCACTGTATTTCTGTGAAATGAGAAAAAGAGATGCAATTTGAAGTGAAATCTTAATCTTTCTATCCCCTGCTCTTCTGGAGAACAGTCCTATGCCTCAACATCATTCTAAACTGTTGCTTTGTCATAATCTATGAAAAGTTTGAAACCAATGTTTTCAAATATAAGTAAGTTATGCAAAGACATTTTTTGTCAAATAAATGAAGCAAGCTTACAATAGATACAGCAAAATTCTCCGAGATACAGGTATGTAACCCACACCTTGACCTTAAAAACACTTCTTTCTACCTTTCTCTTTTACATGGAATCAAGCATGGTAATTATAAATGTGTTCTGTCTAACCCTAGACCCACCTTGATGAATCTTCCCCCAACCTTCTGCTTGTGTTTGTTACATTAAGAAAATAATAAACAACTATTCATGTCAACATATCTTATTTCTTTTACTCTTACGATAAAAAATCACAAATCATGACCACATTTCACTCTTTTTCTGACATAATGCATATCAGATTTACTATAAGAAACAATTTCATTGGAAAATTAATCAGATGGTTAATGGTTTACTTTGACTAGACCCTTCCACCTGATGAACTTTGAACTTACCAGGTCCAGACACTGCGTGGACATATCCAAACATGGATTCCTTGTCTGCATCTTGAATCTTGGGTAATTTACGAGCTCGTTCTAATCCTCCTGCCTGAAATGAAACATTCATAAGATTAATACATCCAATATCATAAAGAAAACTCCTAACACTGTACGCATTTAACGCTTTAACGCAGGATTGAATTTTGACTATTATAATGGTATAGCTTCCAATCCAGGTAGATATAGCCTGCAGTTGTATCTTTTGTATTTTTATCTGATATGCACCAAAAAAACCTAGAGTTTGTACCTTAGTATCAAATTCATCTATCGGATCATATCCAAAACCTGCCATGGTGTCTAAAAACTGTGTAAGTAACCTCTTAGAAGCTGAATTACTGCATTACTCAATGTCAAAATGAAGAAAAAAAATTTAATCCATTTTTTCCCCATGTCCTGAGGGTGGGTCAGAATACTTGTCTCCAAAACAGAGTGAGCATTCACCTCAAGTTACCTTCTTGTTACAATTTGAGGACATGCAGCTTCAGTATAGAAAAGATTCAGATTGTATCATATGAGATATGCATGGACAACCTTCAATAATATACTGGACAGGTATGTACATGTAATTTCATTTCAATTTCAAAATCTCTTTGCGTATTCAAATGTTGTAGAATGAGAGTTTTTTCCTTCTTCTTAGTACATATTTTTATATTCTATGTTAAGACTGAGTATGTTTATCTACTGTATTGAAATAGCTTTATCATTCATCATACATGTATTTGATGCAGATTGCTAGGTCACTTCAATTTCATTTCCAACTATCCTGAACTTTTAACTAAATCAACATATGTGAGACCACTGAAATCCAATTTACCATGACTATCTACTGAATGGATCCTCCCTACAACTGATTTTCCTTTGCTACAATTGAAGGTCACACACTGAATTTACATCACAGTCCACACTCCATTCACTGTCCATTCATTATGATAATATTTTAATTACAAACCAGACATAGTTACAGTGTTAATTACCACCAATACACAACTTCCAACAAGAGAATGGAGGCCAGGTCTATCAAAATTAAATTAAAAGGCAGGGATTCTTAGTCAGTGTGACTTTGTTGAGTCAGATGGGGACCAACAACCAGGCCTCAAATATCTAGGTAGTTAAGAACTGATGATAAGTCTCTTACAACAGATCAAATATTTATGTACACATCTAGGTCAGCAGGAATTTGGATCTTATAGGACAGTAAGCAGTGTCTCTGCCTGGCAGGTTAAGCCCCTCCCCAAATATCAACCTGTATCAGCATATTAAAATAATGTCTGATATTTAAACTTTCTTCCTAAATTTACTACTAAAACTCATACTGCACTGTGCACACAGTAATGCATTTCTGATACATGTATTGACTACTTCATGGAGTATGCTAATGTGATTCATGGTTCTGTTTGCATTGATTGCAAATAAAATCCAAAACAAATGTCAACATAGACTAGTTAAGTAAATTTTTAAGCAATGTCTGTGGTACCTTTCCAATCAGCTAGCCTCCCTCAGAAATCCTAGCTGATATAATACCCCTTATATAACTTTACGTTCTTGTTCCAATTGATTGATTGATTTTCCTTCAGGCCTCTTGGCTGTGCACTTCTTGTCTAGTCTGTATATATTTAACTAATACATTTTGCTCCCTAACCAGTGTACCTGGTAAGTCTTCTGGCACTGAATTTTACCAAAACAGGATATCCTTATCACATTTTTTCTTTCATTATTTAGATGGAATATCAATGTACCTGTAGTGCCATTTGCAATAATTTTTTAAGATCCCATTTCAATTTAGGTTCACAACACGAGAGATAAGACATTAGTTTAAAAACACAGACTTCAGTGAATAGAAAATTTCCCCTCTTACATTTAAGAAATATTGTTTTTTACTGCACTGGTAATTCTTTCAAAATAAAATTTTACTTTTGAACTTTCATTGATTTAGTCTTAGAATACTAAATTCAGCACATAAATAGTATATAATAATAGAAAGCAGAGCATACTGACAAAAATCACACATCCATCACCTTTGATACGAAAGTCACAAACATACTGCTTATGATACAGCCTTATATTGAACTTCCCCAAGCATGATGTCATAGCTAAGTGGCTTACAACATGCTCATTAACTCACTGTTAATAATCTTCCACAATTTTGATTAAAACAAGAGCATTGTCAAGCAAAGTATCCCCTCACAACATAATATTATTTTCACATATTTTCAATATAATAAATATACACTTGTGTCTTTCTGACTAAACTAAAATCTGTCTAAATTTTAATTTTAATACCAAAAATTCCTCAGACATATTTTACTTAGATGTCATTACTTTACTTGCCTC